>CM070038.1:59099447-59110473 GCA_036250615.1 Ptychadena robeensis
ATCAAACGAGGTATACGAAACCGCAACCAGCTGAACATCTATACCATCGTTGACCGAGGCTCCATGCGGGAAGGACAGCAAAACTTCCCCGCTTCTCGCTTGGGAACCAGCCCGAGAGGGGACACAATAAGGTCAGGTGTTGGCGGCGAATCAAAGGGACCCCCCATCCTCCCCAGCTCAATTTCCTTGTCCAACTTTTCCCCTACCAACCCCGGCCTCTCCCTAGCCGAAAGCAAATTGACACAATGCAACCTGCCCCCCGCCCCCACATGGGGAATGACAAACCCGTCCCGGAACCCGTAAAAAATACAATCAGCCGCCACCCGGTCCGGATACTTACTTAACCAGGGAACCATCCGCTCGGCGCTCACCGTCATCCCCTTTACCCACCCCGGCTGGACCCCGCTGGCCCCCATGCTTACCTTTCCGAAAACAGCGGCTGAGGGGATGGTTGTTACCCCCACACCCTGAGCATTCGTGCCAGAATTTGCACGTGGCACCCAACTTGCAGGTGCCATCGTTAAAATGCCAGCAGATGCCCTTCTTAGACTGGCCCGGGGAGCCACCTGCTGCCCCTCCGGCCCTGCCTGAAAAGGTGGGACTCTGACCCACCACAACCCCCTCCAGAGTAGGCCCAGCACTCCCATAGCCAACAAATTTCGGGGCCGTCATCAGACTCAACCACAAGTTAATGTCCTTATGCTCCCACCCTGCCCCTTGGCGGACCGACAGGCGCTGACGGAACTGCTCATCATAACGCAGCCAAGCAGTCCCGCCGTGCGTCCTGTGAGCCTCCAAAATCACCTCCGCATAACAAAACATGGGCCCCCCCTCCCCCGGGGATTTTTCGCAGACAATATTTGCAAAAATGAAGAACGCGTGAAGCCAGTTCAGGAAATTCCTTGGGATCAGGCAATACCGCCGCCGATCCTCGTCCTCTTCCTTACGGAAGCGTAGCGCTCGATAGGTAACAAAGTAAACAGGTCCACAAACAAATTTTTCCAAATCTTATCCTTGACTTCCTGGCGAACATGGGCCCCCAATGACCCTGCGAAACACGTGTAAGCAACCCCTTTAGCAGCGTCAGAAACACGAAGGGGCTTATCCAAATCCGACACCTTGTCCGCAGCGAGTACCACCGAGGGGGCCACCCCAGAATCCCCCACCCCAGGGGCCTGTCCCACCCCCGACTCCCCCCCGGCCCCCTCTGGAACAGAGGAGACCGAGGAAGCCGCCGGTAGATGAGCCGGAGGACTGTCCCACACACGTTGGGGCCCTTCCCTGCGATTAGCTCCTTGCTCCCACTGTACCAAAAAAGATTTCAAGGACCCCATGAGATCGGACCCCCCCGTACCAAATCCCCCAAGGAACCACCCGGCAAAGGGGGGCCACCCCCCACCTGGGAGCCCCGCATCCCCACACTCCCTCCCACAGACTCATCACAGCAAACAGGAAGAATATGGCGCTCACCGTTAGCTGGCTCGGCATCCATAAGCTCGGCATCCTGGGCATCAGGTGAAGAGGACCGCACAGCAGCTGCGTCCCTGTGACGTGAAGGATGTCGCTGGGTTCGTCTCAACTCGGCCGCCGCGTCAATGGCATCCGCGACCTGAGAGGACATAGAGAGCACAGCCACCCCTGCAGTGCGCCGCGCGGCAGCCGATCCCCTGGCCGTAGCAGAAACAGAACGTGGGCCCAGTGGGACAGCAGAATGACCCGCCTGTCGTGAACCCGAAGCCTCAGCCACAGCCGGCCAATCCTCAGCATACAAGTCCTGTGCATCCCAAGAAGCAGGAAACTCCCCCAGGGAATCAGCTAAAGGTGAGGGGGACCGAGGAGGAGTCTGGCCCTGAGAAGGTGCTGCGCCCCCCCTGACCCTGGAAGTGAAGGCCCAGCGGTGAGAAGCGCTCCGACCGGCCGTATCACGGACCCCAGCAATAGACTGTCCGGCCACATCCCCAGCCCTTGCAGCGCGGTCATCCAGCTCCAGCCTTGCCTCCAGCAGCTGAGCCATGCGAGCCCCTGAGGCTTCCTGGCGTCCCTCCTGTGCAAAGGCCCCAGGGGACCTGGCCTCCCTGCGCCTGCAAGTGCGGCCCGCCCCCGGTGACATGCGCGGCGCCGGCGCCTGGTAGGCCACGCGCTGTTGGATTGTGGAGGGGTGTCAGGGATCAACTGGGAGCGCACCCAGTTGTCCCCCTTTTCAGCTGCCTGCCATGTAAGCTGCTGGATCAAAAGATCCAGCGGAGCCGCCATTGCTGGGAGAGGTGGGAGAAAACTAAAGTAAAAAACCTACTCACCCTTCCAGCGATGTCTCCTGGATGACGTCCACTGGCCAAAGAGGAAGTACTTCCTGTCTGGCCGGCATAAATCAACTCTATCGGCGCCGCCCTTCCTTACCCCGCCTACTTACCTCCTCCGACGTCACAGGCCAGTCCTCCTGGGTCAAGGCGCCCTCCTTCTAGCCTGGCGTCCCTGCTCCAGGCGCTTCAGAACGTCACTTCTGGTATGTTTGCCTTATTCAGTGAAGGGAAACCTAACAGGTATGCATTAACCTCCTGGGTGTTCTGCCTCCAGCTACCTGCCGATGTTTCCGTGCTCAGCCCTGGAGGGTCACAGTCCCGAGCACACCTCATGTTCGGGAGTCATGTTCGGGACCTCCCAGAGGGCAGGAGGTTAAAAGTTATTCTAAAGTTTTTACCACAATGGTTGTAAATTTAGGGCTGTAATCAATTTGTTCAGATACTGTGTCTAAAAATGTTCTTAAAAAGTGTCTTAATACAAGAGCCATGTGTATTCTTACATTAATGATCAGGTCCATTGCACATTTCATCCAGATCTGTGTAGTGACCTTGCATAAACATGTCGATTGCACAGGAATCTCCCAATGAACAAAGAAAGATAACTGATTCATACCCAGAAATAAATTATTTAAAATAAAGTTGTTTTTCCCTTTTATTTCAAGTCATGTAAAATATGAGTTAGTGTTAAAACAATCTAAATTCAAAACATATCCATCTGTGAATGAAATAGGTTTGCAGCAGCAATGTCCTTTGTTTTCTAGAATTCATGCTACATTTTTACAAACGGAATGTAAGACAGTTCTTGTGCCACTAAAGGCCCCCATACACCTTACAATCTTTCCATACAATTTCTGTACAATCCACTTTTCTTCTACCAAAACCATGTAATATGAGGGTCTTTCTGAACCTTCCAATTACTATGTATTCTATCAGGGAGGTCACTTTACTACACAGTTGTTGGTAGATCTAATGGAAATTGTATGGATTGATATTAAGGTGTAGACTCCGTGTTGTGTCCCTATTTGGAAGTCAATTAAAAGGTCCAAATCACAATCTTAAGGGTAATTATGGAAAAAGCCTTATTGGGTCGGAGTAAAAGGAACAAGAAAGTCATACAAAACAATTAGAAAATGGAAGGTAGTGGACAGTCTGAAGAAAATTATCCTGTCATCACAATAGGAGAAAAGGATTTTTTTACAAGTAAGAGGCGCATAAATGTGTTGTTGTACCCGAGTCTCCTTTTCAAAAAGGTTAAGAGCAAAATGGCTCAGTCTTTGTTTTCTTCGCATGTGTTAGTCACCATAGTAGGGTGGAGAGAAGTGAGGAGAGCAGGAGGAGTCTTCTAGGATACAAGGTCTGTTCGACAATGTGTATCAGTCTCTTCTTGGTATGCACTGATGAAAGATGTTCGCATGCTAGGAGAGTACTGGTAGACCCCATGAGGAAAAAGAAGCAATAGATTACAATTTAATCAAAAATAATCATAAAATTACATTTAATGTATATTAACAAGCAGCACATTTACAAAATATTACACTCTATTTTGGAAAGTATGTAGTGTGTATATTCTTGTTTTCTGTCAGAATGTCATAGTAATATCTTTCTTACTGATGATGAATAGTGTTCAGCTTGAATATTTGAAATATATTCAACAAATATTGGCTATTCAAGAATTCACAAATTTCACGAATATGGGGCCAAATACACAAGATATTATGCATTGGGAAGCTTATGGCCATGCATTGCGAATATATATAATCGCAATTTTGAAGGAAACCGAAATGACATTATAATTGCATTATAACATTTCCTATGCCGATCATCACTAATGATAAAGACTATAATTGTTATTCAGGCCTCAAATATCACCTTAAGTTTGAATTTATGTGTATACTCTTTGAAGATCTACCCTATCATTGCATTGGGCTGGGTGAATTCTCTTGACACTTTTACTATATCCTTACCCCAAGAAGAGGGTGTTTTAAATAATATACACACAATACCATAAACTTCTCCTCTGTCCCTATGGGACAGCATTTCTTGGACCTACAGATGTTTTTCCACTACTCTTCTATAATATCTTCCAATGCTCATAATGATCACATCCTCAGCTTTTATTTACTCATTTTGAGCCTGCCCAAGGATAAAATCCCTTTGTCTCAATGCAGCCTATTCAGCAAATACCCTTTTAGTTAATTACTGTACCTACTGTCAGGATTCGAACCCAGTGATGTTTCAGTGCCTGGCTGCAGCTATGTCTGCTGAGCCACCGGTACACCTGATGTGGTGCCTTGTCGGATCTCTTGCACTAAGATACATTGTATTCCAGTTCCTTGTTGAACCCTAAACTCTTGACTCCTCCCATGTACTTCCATTAAAATCCTTGCCAGATTATTGTGCTTCCTGTCAGTTTCTTGCTGTTCCTGCTCCCCACTTCTTGTGCCCAACTACTCTTCATCTTGCTCCCTTTGTTATCTGACATGTTAGCTTTTGACAGACACTTGTTACCGACTACGCTTTGAATTATCAATAAATCAACAATCAACGCCTCTGGTATCAATAAAGCTATTAAGTGTAGTAAAACACTAATAATGATTGTCTCATTGGTGGCTTGGAAAGCCATTCTCCAGAAAGGGATATAACCTGAGCCCCTAAATTAAAACTCGACTAATACAAACTATTCAATATATTTGAAATGGACTGGATAGAAACTTCCTTAAATAGGGCACCAAAACTATGTTTTGAAACATAGTTATAGTTTATTGACACATTTGTATTGTCCATTAAAGAAAAAACTCTTAAAAATTTAAGTTTACTTCCTGGTTTACATATATAAAATTTGGGCAACATGATCCACCTGTACATTTTAATTAAGGAACCTTACCTTTCTGTGGGCACCACAAGCACGGCATTTGTGGAGGTGTAGACATTAAAGACTATAGGCATTATTATTATCAGCTAGCCCCTTCTACTCCAAAAGAGACCCTTGAATGACAGCATTCCTACCAACAATATTATTATAAAATGATATGGGTTTAGTTTTGGGCACAATGTCAGCACCCTAGAAAACATAATTCGAGTGATACTGTAGCAATTCTCAATTGTCTTCCTCAGCTACGAAAAAGATATGCATAGTACTAAAGAAGGTTAAAGGATGGGCTGAGCTAGCACAGAGTGATTATAGACTCCCTTAAAAAGAATTAAGATGTTTATGCGTAAGTTAAGACGTTAATGCATACTGCAAAGCACACAAGTGTGAATGGTGCATTGCTTTCCTATTAAAACCTGTTGTACCATACATTAACACTGGCGTGCTGATTTGCTGTAATTGCACCATAACACAGCTAGTTTTAAAAGACCCTTTATAGAACAAAAAGAGTATAGGGTACCAAGTCATTAAGCCTTTGTCTCCATATCAGGGCACACAATGCTGCATTATAAGATGCCAAGCTTGATTTTGAAGGGTCAATCTCTCTCTGTGTGCCATTCATTTCTTATCTGTAAGCCAGAACCACAGATGGATGTAGGATTTATTGAAGTAAACAATGCTAATTGCCTCCAACCATACAAGTACCATCATCACTGGCCCTGATTGAAATATTGGCTTCATGATGTAGACAGCTTGGAATTTATACCAACTTTCAGGACTAACTTGCACTGTCAAAATGTTTTTTATGGGTCTCCTTATTTTAAAAAGAACAAGCAGGTTATCTCACAGGAGTCATTTATCATATTTTACTTCAGAACCAAAATGTAATTTTGGTAGCTTCTGTTTACATCACTGCTTCTCTCCCAAGGCCCTCTGTCTGTCCCCTTCTAGACAGTCCATTCTATGTTAAGGCTACTTTTCCTGGCACCAGCCCATTCCTACTATGCCTGAATCTAGCCTTAGTACTTTTTGAGGACAAATTCCTCCTCAGCACAATAACATTTTCAAGTATCTGCATACAAATCCTAAATCATCAAGCACGGTGACAAGTGTAGAATACATGGTGTCCACATGTGAAAACATTGAGCAGTTAAAACATTTATTTGGTGTACAAAATGGTAATAAAGTTGTATCTCAGGGGGTTTGGTTATGCCCTATGTTCAATGAATGTACAAATATTGGGACATCAACACAATTCTTGCTCTTATACACCGCCACAATGGATTTGGAATGAAACAAACACAATGTGCTTTAACTGAAGACTGTCAGCTTTAATTTTTGGGCATTTACATCCAAATCAGGTGAACTGTGTAGTAATTACAACAGTTTGCATATGTGCCTCCTACTTGTAAAGGGACCAAAAGTAATGGGACAGAATAATAATCATTATAATAAAACTTTCCCTTTTAAATACTTGGTTGCAAATCCTTGGCAGTCAATTACAGCCTGAAGTCTGGAATGCATAGACATTACCAGATGCTGGGTTTCATCCCTGGTGATGCTCTGCCAAGCCTCTACTGCAACTGTCTTCAGTTCCTGCTTGTTCTTGGGGCATTTTTCCTCCAGTTTTGTCTTCAGCAAGTGAAATGCATGCTCAACCTGATTTAGGTGAGGTGATTGACTTGCATAACATTCCACTTCTTTGCCTTAAAAAACTCTTTGGTTGCTTTTGCAGTATGCTTTGGGTCATTGTCCATGTGCATTGTGAAGCGACGTCCGATGAGTTCTGAAGCATATGATGCAATATCAATGACTGACTTCACAAATGCTCTTCTAGATGGATGGGCAAAAATATCCCCACAGATACTTCAAAATCTTTTGGAAAACATTCCCAGATAGGTAAAAGCTTGCAAAAACTTGCTTTTATTTAATGATAAAACCAGACCTGGCTTTGAATAACAAACATTTATTATTCAATAATTTCCACCCCGTCCCCAAAAATATGTGCTGTATTTAGGTCACGATATTCTCATATTATGTTTTACCACAATTTTCTACACTCATTTGCTGGACCTATGTGTGTGTTCTCTATTTGACCTTCTTGATGCATCCCATCTTCCTAGCTGCCATCTGTCACATTTCTGGCTTTGTGACTTTCAGCTCTGTTGTTTGACACTGTGCTTCTAGATTGTATACAGTAAAATATGATTTTTCCAGCTGATCCCAAAACAAAAGACAAAATGAACCAACAAAATCAACATCACTGCATGGAAAAAATAATTTATATTAAGTGTCAACATAAATGGGTTGGGAGAAGAAGTCTGATTGTCGCTTTGTGAGTGGATTGCAAAACCTGTGAATATGGTATTATCACCATTTGCTGAAGATGAAGAGAAGGGAGGGAGGTGCTCTAGCACATGTAGTAGGTTCAAGGTCATGTCAACATTTTTTAAGTTGACCTAGTTTTGAACTTCAATTATGCAAAAAATCCATAAGCTGGAGCAATACTTTTTATTTCCTTACAATGTTCCCACAACCCTTCTTTACATCTCCAACAATTGTGGTAATTAAGTATAACATTTGCTGTGCCTCAGCTGCTGCCCCCCCCCCCCCCCAGGCTTATACTCGAGTCGTTCAGTTTTTTCTTTATTGCAAAATTAGGTGCCCCAGCTTAAATTCAGGTCAGCTTATACTTGAGTATATATGGTATTCATTTACAGAGTTTACAGAACATAGCACTAAGCTCTACTAAGATAGTGGTCTCCTCCATATGTTTCAGAAAACTAGGAGAAAAATCCTTACCATCAATAGTGTTTAGTTTATTGTCACAACTTGTTCCTCAGTTGGATGCAAGTTTCAGGTATGTGAAACTGATAATTTCTTTGCTGTACTACATTTTGGGAATTTAACATGTATTTCAAAATTTGTAACAAAGGCTAAAAATGTTTTTTTGAGAATGACTATGGGATGAATGGAGCCATAGATTGAAATACTGTCATTTATAGGACCTTGGATGTTTAGTAGGTATATTATTTTTTTTCAGGGTTTTATTCTACCTTTACATGTGATCCTGGTAATAACATATACTCTATCCTAGAACACAATTTATATTGTACTGTATGTATGGAGAAACAGCGTTGTCACTCTAGGAAGTGGGTTACGGCTACAAAATGTAACCGACTCTTGTACTTCCTGTCCCCATAATCCAACTGTCTTGTGCAGCCTGATGAAGACAGATTAATCTCCCTAGCGCACTGCTGAGGTACAGATTTCTGTACCAAAAGCGCACCATAGACTTTAATGGAAATTTTTTTTTTTACATTGTAGGCCTGTAACTTCCCAAAGTATGTCCATACAGGAGTCTGGTAGATGTCCTGAATATGATAACATGTTCAGTTGCTTAGTTAATGAATATTTCAATAAATCACTGTATCATGTAATTAAGCACTGCAACCACTAGATGGCGCTGCTAATGGCCAGGTAACAAAGCACGGCATTGTAATACATTGAAGCCAATGTATATCCCCTGCAGCTGCCTCATTTAATCGAAGCCACAGGGATCAGTGAGTTTGCGCTCCTGGGGCTCCCATCTCTGCCTGACGAACTGGGACCATCAGGAACGACAGGGGGGTTAAAGCATTTTACACATGCAAGATGATTAATCATCATGTAAACAATGCCTACAAGTGAAGGATATATAGTTAAACAAAAACAACTCAAGTGGACCTATACTCACCTTTTGTGCTTCATGTCCCTTAGAGCCAAACCCCCCATTATAAGGAAAATTTGTGAAAAAAAAATAACCTTACCTGTAATCAGTAAATCCAGATTTCCCCCCATCACATTTTACTTGACTTATTGATGAATCTTTGCAGGCCTGCTACACTACGACTTGGACCAGTGTTGTGCTAACCTTTGGCTCTGGGTTTTAGCAATGGTCTAATGAATGCATATTTGGGAAAAAACAGGAACACACATAGATTGGAGGGTGTATTAGATCACTGTTCCCATCCCTAAAGTACTATGGAAATAAGGAAGAAGATCCTCTTGGGACTTTGTGTGGAACAGTGATGCTTAGTTCAGACAAGAGTAGAGCTAAAAGTTAGTTTATTTACGAATTCCGGTTACAGTATGTGATCTCCTAAACGTGTGTAGTATGAGATCAAATGTTCCGGAGCACATTGACAAGCATACCATGTGATTTAACCATGACACATATAAAGGTATATTGCACAGTGCCCTTGGAGAACACAATATGTACATACACATACACAATAGTAAAAAACAAACAACAAACAGAATCAGCGAACAGTCAATGGTGGATTGTTAGAGGTGCATATTGGGCAACATGTTTTGCTGTTGGAGCTTCGTTTATGGGTCCGCTGCGGAGAAGGATGTACGGTATAGGTAAATTTGGGTGGAAGTTTAATATAATTAGTGTCTTGATAGAGAATGACGGGGAATCACCGCCGCTGCCGTGGGTGCCAGGAGGTATGAGGAGGTTGGGATACCAGCTGACTCCCTCTTATTTATGAACATACTAGTTTTACATTAATCAAGAATGGCTATCTACATTATGTATATGACACTTTCTCCAGGCAAAATCAGATACATGACCAACTTCGATCACTGAAATAATTATTTTTACAACCATGTCCCCCACCCAAGCTTACACCTCGTGATATCACCTAATGTTTTCTTAATGGAACGTTATAAGGACTTGACTATTTCGGAATTACATAACGTGATTACTTGCATGGATTTGACTACATGTCATAATGCTTAGTATTACAATGTATGAGGATATCTATGGGCCACAATGCCCATATTCACGATGTATCACTTAATGTTTTTAATGGAACGTTTTATAAGGACTTGACTGGTTTGGAACAACTTAAAGTGATTACTTGCATAGATTTGACTACATGTCACAATGCTTAGTGTTACAATGTATGAGGATATCTATGGGCCACAACATCCATATTCACATGTATACCTATTCATGCCATGAGGACACTTTTGCTGTCACCGCACAGAGAACCATCAGTTAATTGACAATGTGCGATTTTACTTCTAAACTATCCAGTACATATTTGGTATGCCTAATGAATATATATATACAGTCTTTGCGCATCTGTATTTGTATTTTTATTGAGGATGTGGATGGTCTGCTGCAATAAGCAGGATGTACGGTTCTCCAAGAGTATTGAGTTCGCCCATACTCCTATAAATATTCATTTCTACAAGACAGGTATAGCCAACCTTTCCTCACTACGTTTGGTTGATGTGGTGACAGTTGCCAGCCTCTGACTGTGGGCGGGTCAGAGGGGTTGCCCTCGGCCCCCCTCCGGAATCCTCCCCCCCCCTGGGGGAGTGGTTTGAGAGGCACTCATGTGAGCGGCGATTCCTCGTCATTCTCTATCCCCACAACATTGGGCACACCGGCGGTTTCCGCCCCGGATGACGGCAAGCGGTTAGCCCCGCCCCCCCTCTCAGTAACCACGGACGCCCAGGTTACTATCCACCCACAGTGGAGCCTCTCTGCTCCTGCACATGACGGCTCCCGACTTCCGGCAGCGGCTAATGCAATAGCCGCACGGTGGGGGATCTATTGTGCAGGAGGCTTCTGTGGCAACGGCCGCATCGGGAGACTCCCAGGCAGGGATTATTTTTCGGACCGTGCAGCATCCCTGGACTCCACAGCCCCCCTCCTAACTCGGCGTCTACATCGTTAAGGTACCTATCCCCCTCAGACATATTCACTACTATACAATAACTGTACTATATACAACACCACCACTTAATACAGGGAGTGCAGAATTATTAGGCAAATGAGTATTTTGACCACATCATCCTC
>CM070038.1:59115484-59132098 GCA_036250615.1 Ptychadena robeensis
CCGCGCGGTTAGAACCGCACCTAACCGCTCAGTTCCGCGCTAGTGGAAACAAGCCCTTACTGCTACCTGGGATGCCTAGATTCTCTTCATATATTCAGTGCAGTCACTGCTCAATAGCCTAGACCACTAAAACACCAGAGTACTTTTTTTGAGGTTCCTGCTCCCTAGACTTGCCCCGTTGTCCCCTGTCTCTTCCCTCCCCCGCTTTTTCTCTTTTCTTTCCCTAACCCTTTCATAAAACAGCCTGTTGTAGGTCGTCCTATCTCACCTCATTTTATTGATTGGCAGAGTGGCTATGCCTGACAAGGGCTGGGGCATAGCCTCACAAATGGCCCACCCCAGTGCCAGGTGGCTATCCTCCTTAGGCTTCCTTGTTGAATACCCCACGTTAGCAACTTGTACTACTCCACCCCGGTCATAGATGATTGTTTACAATCTGCCGGGCACCTATTGCTGATCATGCCGAAACATGAGCCTGCAATGACTTTTATACCCTGCTTTTCGCATAGGAAGACAACAATGTCCCCTCCAGTCCCCAAAGCTGTGTTGGAAGAGACCCGACTTTCCTTAACTGGACACTGTTGTAGTACATGAATTGCCATGACTATAAACTAATTTCCCCGTATTTCTACTGAAACCTAATGGCTGAACCTGTTGTTACTGTTCTCTTTGTATTTGAAAAACATTTAATAAAAAAATGTATTACTTAAAAAAAATCAGTGGAGGTGTGTTGTACCCCAATGCAGTGTATACAAACACTGTGCATTGCAGTGAGATGTAATGGATAAAAAAGGTGCACTAGGGTAGGAATAAAGGCATCAATGTGAACCTTGCCAAAAAGTTATATAGAGTGATAAACTTTGCAAACTAACTAATGAATCCAGTAAATTAAGCCCTGCTTCACACCTATCCACTTTTCGGCTGTTGTCACAGGCCTGTTGAATATAATGAGAACTTTTTGTGTAACACGTGTTGCCCAATGTGTGTCTTAATAATAAGGCTTATCGAAAACCAGGCCTGAGTAATTGGGGCATTTTTAGCTACTAGCTAGAAGATAGTAGTATTGCATTTTGCATTTGCATTTTGTTTCTAGGCAAAATTAGACAACGGTTTTGTCAAAATTTGAGTAAACAATAATTTCCTTGTGAAATACAATTTAATGATGTCTTTGCTGAGTATTATATAACTATTTCTCTTCAAGTTTTCTTGAAACATTCAAGTGTATTGAAGGGGAAATGAAAAAAAGGATGGTGGCTTATAACAGAATATTTTTATATTAAAAGGAAGTGTATATTTAATGATGGAAACCCATACTTTTTATTGCTTAGAGACTTATTTCACAATGATATAATTTAAGCAGGCCAATTAATTACTTCTGGGCCATTACTGCTTAGTATTTTGTGGGTTGATGTAGCACCACTGTTAGGTGCACAAGATACAATTGTGCCTGCTGGAGATGTTGGGGCAACTGTGAGCTGATGTATTCACAACTCTGTCTGATCAGAATTGCACATCAAATACTTGACGGATTGATTCCATTCTCCATCTTTTTTGGTTTGTAAATAAGCTTATTTATTGCAATACATAGATAGCCCCCATGTGGCTGCCGGCCTATGTGTGCCGCTACTCACATGTACTGTGAGACGGGGGCGTTGGAAATAGGCGGGGCCGAGACCCGCAGGCTGTTGTGGCTGCCGCAGCTACTGCTGTAACTATAGAAACTGGGCAGGTGAGGTCTGCCTGCTGTGTGGATCATCTCTCTACGTGCCTGAGGGTTAAATGGGTCATCCTCATCCATGTCATCATAGTCCAGGTCCCTGCAACATAGTGCAAACAAAAAATATAATAATAAATAATTGATTACAGAATATTTACACAATAAAAAAAACATGCCAACAGTAAAAAACCACAAAGAAAGAAGTTTGGTTGATTTCTCATTAAAGCAGAATAAACCTAGTCACCCAAAACCTTAAAGTGGTTATTATTATATGTATTATATATGCTATATAATATAATCATGTTGTTCTTCAGTTCTTGTTTGGCAACTCCTGGTCAATGGTGGTTTTTTCTGCCCATATATAAAGCTGCCCATCACCCCCGTGCGCCACCGACATGCGCCCTCCATCAGTAAAACTGAGCCTGAAGAAAATCCAGGCATGGAGCAGGATCTGGGCATTAGCTATTCTGAATTATATTATGCATTGTAAATATTCCCTAGGTTACACTGTTGCATCATATGATCATATTTACTCTGTTATGCCATTTCCTCATACTGTTTGTAAATATTTTTTTAAACTAACATTTATTTTGCTTTGGCCTCGTAATTTTCTGCAAACACAAACAAAAACATTACATACATTAGTCCTGAAGTGGGTCAATATCTAATCAATGTCTTCAATGTTAAGAGGTAATTGAAATCTTGGTAAAGCCACCCATACACATTCCGATTTTCTCCCGACCGATTTTTCATCACCCAATTTTCACCTAAAATGTTATGGTCGGTCGGTCGGCTGGCACGAAAAATCGGAATTCTAATTATCACCGATCGATCGGCCCGACACTATTTATTATCAGCAGATCGGCCAAAATTTACGGACAGGTTCAAAGTGGTCCAGACCGATTTTTGCATCCCTGGCAGATCTCTTACACATGGGTTGCGTTTTTTGGTTCTGTTAACGCAGTGCATCCTTAATGGATTGTGGAGCCTAAGCCTTCCGCTATGCATTAAGCATGTGCTGCGTTAATGGATCTAATAAACGGAAGCTATGCATAAAGCCAGCCATAGACGTCCCGATCTATGACTGACTTTTAGCAGACGTCACCACGCTGTGAGGAGTCGGCTACAGAGAGGACAGGAATCCCGTGTGTTCCACTAACACACGTGATTCCTGTCAGACTGTAGCCAATTAACTTGGAGGGGGAGTCTCCTCAGTTAACAGCCTGCAGCAGGATCGTGCAGAAAAAGAACCAGCAGGATGGATCCGTGTGCGATCCGACCTGCCGGCTTTTTTTCTCAGATACTCAAGGTGGGCTCCCTTATAGTTGCGGCCGACCAAGCTTTATGTGCTCGGCGGGAGCGAGCACGCCGGTTGGTCGGCTGCAACTATGGCCGGGAATCGGCCTGTCTATGGGGGGCTTAAGGGATGTGTCAGGGATCTGTCAGGGATCTGTCAGGGATGCGTTAAGGGATGCGTTTGTGACGTATCCATTTTTTTGTGTTCGTTTTTTTACCATGAACCGATTGATCAACGCATACCATTGTGTTTCAACTGACTCAATTCATTTTCTATGGGTGCATCAACGCACCCATATTTACATGGGTTTACATTGCGTTAATGTCAATGCAGTACCCTGTGTTGATTTTAACGCAAGCAACGGTCACACCAACTGATGTGTAGACACATCTATTGACTTTCAATGGATACTTCAACATATACATCAAACACAGGGTTTTAACACATAGTGGAGCCTGTCTCCACTATGTGTTAAGGATGCGCTGTGTTAACGGATCCAATAAACGCAACCCATGCATTAGGGATGTGTTAAGCCGGCATTTAGCAGACTCTTCACAGCGTGGTGACGTCACCACGCTGTGAGCAGTCTGCTACAAAATGGACAGGAATCCTGTGTGTTCCACTAACACATGGGACTCCTGTCAGACTGTAGCCAATTAACTCAGAGGGGGAGGAGACTCCGAGTTAACAGCCTGCAGTGCAGGAACAGGGGATCGTGCAGAAAAAAAACCAGCAGGACGGATCCGTGTGCGATCCGACCTGCCGGCTTTTTTTCTACAAAACTCAAGGTGGGCTCCCTCATAGTTGCGGCCAACCAACCTTTATGTGGTCGGCAGGAGCGAGCACGCAGGTTGGTCTGCTACAACTATGGCCGGGAATCGGCCCGTCTATGGGGGGCTTTAGGCGTTTAGGGATGCATTTGTGACGTAGCAGTTTTTTTTGCAGAGGTAATTCATTTTCTATGGGTGCATCAATACTTGCGTTGACTAATGTTGCATTAATGTCAACACCGTGCTCTGCGTTGATTTTAAAACTGACGAATCACACCAACGGATGTGTAGACACATCCATTGACTTTCAATATACATCAAACACAGGGTTTTAACGCATAGTGGAGCCTAAGCTGAGCATACACATCACGGTTTTCCATGCGTTCGGTTTTTAAACCGAATGCCCATCCGATTCCAGAATCGATTTCATTTGCAAAAAAAACATATGATGCCTTCAATTCCTGGACGATTCTATCCTGAAAGTCTCAATATGTCTTGCACGCACACTTTCATAGGTTTGGAGTGGTGTTAGCTGAAGAACTGGCCAGTTACCAACAGCACACAAACAAAGTAATTTCCACAAGAATCATAGATGGATCGCTTAAAACAATTGCATGAGACAACTAACAGCACACGATTCATGTGCTTTTTAATACAATTTTCAATCAGAACGGATCCATGCACGATTGTTTTTCTGTCCGATTTTTGGCAAAATCGATCACTCGGACACTTTTGGCATGCTTAAATTTTTATTCAATCCGAGCGCGCTATCGATTTTGTTAAACAGTCGCACTAAAATGTCACAGAAAATAGTGACGTGTATGCCCAGCTTTAGACTTGAAAAATTCTGACTACATTTCGAACTTTATTTATGCAAAACTACATGTTTTAGAGCAAAACTTTTTTAAATGTTCTCACAACTGCTTTCTGCATCTCAATTTTGGCGATTAAGTCACAAAGTCAGCTAGATAAAATTTTGGGTTTTTGTATTTTGTTTGAATGGATGCAATTTTTGATCGCCTACACGTGCAATCGCAAATTGTCTCCATTCATGTCTATTGGCGCGATCAGAGGAAAATAATCGCAACCGTGCACTATCCTATCAATGGGCACAAGCCCATTCAAACTAGTGTAGGCGATTCGTGGGCGATTCCGTTGGCGATTGAAAATAGCGAGCACAGACGATTAATCGCCTAAGTAGGAACATAGCCTTAGAAAAGTGAGCTCTCGAGCGGCCGAATGCAGCGTCATGACGTCATCAGGCAAGGCTACAGCCGGTCGCTCAGAGGGTCGGAGCACACCCTTTGTGTGCTGGCAGTTACTTTGAATGGACCCTAGTCCCCATCTAAAGTAATGCGATCGGCCAGAGAAAAAAAGACTGGTCGATGGCGATTTTGGCCCACATAGATCATTAAACATAGAGTTACACCGAGATGGAAAAATTGTTACTTGTTTATTCTCTGACCTTCATCTGTCTTGTAAAGCTGAACATATGCTTAAAAGTACATTTCCAATCAGCCTTTAATCTAATAATCCATGTCTGCATTAATAAAGTAATCTGGAAGATGAGTGTATACACTCTGAATTATTAGATGAAGGATTTCTTGTAAACTAGAAATGGGATTCTTTGTAAAAAGCATTACTTTGTGGGATTTGACAATATAAACCAGAAACACCAATTAGTATAACTGTATGAAAACTGCAATGATCACAGGACTCTATGCATATCTGTGTAATTGTCTAGATGTAGCTCACCTGTTCTGAAAGCGTTTCCATGCTCGAGGCAGGCTGCATATGGCAGCGGTGAAGGAGAGAGCCGACAGGAAGGAAAAAAGTAGCAGAAACAAGACGCCTTCCATGCCATCATAGCAAAGCCCTTTCAGAGCATCCACATAGTCCTATGAAAAAAAAAACTACTTTAGATATTACAGCCTGGTTCACACCTATCCATTTTTACTGACATTTACTCACATGTCCACAAGTTCAAATGATATCCAATGGGCCTGTTCACATGAAATGCATGACAATTCATAGCAACAGACCAGCTGATTAATTTGATAATTTTCTCTGCTGGAAAAACAGCAGCTAGCTGGGTTCATGGATCAAGATATGGATGTGCGGCCTCAATACAATCATTCATTTTTCCTTGCTTGAGTCCTTTAATGTTTTATTTAATCAGCCTCACCAAGTAATGCAAATTAGGCTAGTTTCACACAGGCTGCCTTTTTCAGCACTTTTTTGGGTGTTTTGCAAATTTGCATGTGAACAAATAATGCCAGTACAAGTACTCACAGTGTTTGTCTGAAGTCAGGCAAAACGTTTTAATGCATAGCTCCCTGTGCATAGTTTCCTTATGCATATGCAAGTTGTATGCAAGATGTAGTGGCTCCCCTTTACAGATGGTGCCAGACAAGGATCTGGTATGCTCTGTTTATGCCCCCCCCCCCCCCAATTTTCAGGCAAAACAGACCCTATACCAAAAGGGGGTCTTGTTAATCTTTTGTTGGAGGGTATTCCACAACGTTTTTTAAAATTAATAAATATATAAATAAAAAACAAAACAAATATTATAGACTCCTATGTTTATGCACATGCTTCTTCATATGCATGTGCACAGGGATTTTACATTGAAAACCAATTTCATGAGCTCTTTCATCTGTTGGAAGACAGGCTCTCTTGACATCTAACCTAACAGTCTGGGCTGTAAAAATGTCTGAAAATACAGGATAAACAGTTTAATTGAAGCCAATAGCAGAGTCATAGCACGAAAACTTAAAAAACACCCAGAAAAAGCTAAATGGGCACCAGAAAAAGCTAAATGCCCAAAAAACTTATCTGCGAGATAAATGCCTGTGTGAATGGACAAAAAATGCCCTCAAAAGGCTGCCATACACAGCACGGATTCGTGCCGGATTCCGGCACGATGGATTCCGGGCGCGTGCACGCGGATCCATCGTGCCGGAATCCTCTGCAGCCCACCTTGCCCGTCTGACCGCATCCGATGGATCGGGGGCACAGAATCGGATCCAAGGAAGAACCAACCTGTTGGTCTTTTCGGGTCCGATTCTGCTCTGATCAGGGGGCGTTGCAGTCAGGGAGCCGATCCATCGGACACGGATCCAGCCGTGCAAGGTGGGCTGCCACGATCGGATTCCCTAATTGGCTGATCGTTCTCACCTGTGGATGCCGGCGGAATCGCCGGAATCCATCGGTGCTGAATCGATCAGCCAGGGAATCCGTGCTGTGTATGGCTAGCTATAGAGTTTGATGGTTTTCTGGATGACACAACAAGTGCAAAATAACACCAAGAAGGCCACAACAGCATGTTTGAATCTACCCTTCTAAACACAGAAAAACAATACTCTATCCCTTTCTATTCAAAGTTAAACTATTAATTGTATCTCCACTTTGTATTATAGATCAAAGTTATGTTTATTACTCACCTTATGAAGACCTCTGCAATTTAACAAAGCAACTAAATGATGAAAATTCCCCTCTGTTGTGTTCAGCATAGACTGCACCACTAATACGTTTTTCTGTTTGATAAAAAAAAATAAAAGCATTTATACTTTTAAAAAGTATTTATTTATTTTTAAAAGTATTTATACTTAGACTTTCTGTAGTCTTAATCTCTAACTTTCAAATAAGTTGTTGATGATGTTTGAGTGAAGTATCATACAACATTGTACAACATGACATTAAGAAAATATTTTTGCCCAAGATTGCCAATTTTGCCTTTTTAAAAATTAAGCTGGCCAAACACGGATTGATTTTTATGTCTGACTGTTAGACGTAAACAAATTAATCGTTTAGATTGATTGTTTGAAAATCGATTTCCTTGTACTTGAATTAATTGTCCAAAAGTCATTGGACATGTTGGTAAATTTTTGTAGATCATACAAATATCTGGTGGGTTTCCAAGGTATTTTGATCGATTTAAGCCTGGCATACACACACTGATTAGATTTTTTCCCCTGACCGATGGGCGTGTGCGCTCGCACCGTCGGTCGGTGGCAAAATCAGCCGCCAATTGGCGTGTGCCCACATGGGGCGACAGATCCCTGTCGCCCCACAGCTTGGCCGCCCAGAGAACAGACATGTCCGATGTTCTCTGGCCGATGCCGGCCGATGCCATTAACTTCAATGAAGACCGGCATCTTCATTGAAAGTAATGGCCGGCACACAAAGGGTGCCCGGCCGATTAAAGCAGCCCCAGAATGCAACGTGATGACATCATCACGTTGCATTCCAGAGCTCATCGGAGCTCGTCTGTCTGTACCCGTCTGTGGGTGTATGGCAGGCATTATACTACCATTGTCCAATGGTACTATGAAGCATGTGCACAAACCTTTGAATCGATTACACTGTGTGGTGGTTCAATCGATGTCAAGCGTGTGCGATCCGACAGGACAGCTGATTTCAGCCCAATCCTCGTCAGTTGCAGCCTCCTATTCCTGCACGACCCGATCCTTAAGGGATGCGGGAGCGCGTACGCCATTAGATCGGGGATCGGATCGTGCAGGAATTGGTACATGTATGCCCAGCTTTAGACTGCCATTCGATATTTTATATATACATTTTTTTCTGCTCAATCAATTTAAAAAAGCAATTGTTTTAATGTGATCATTTTAAAATGGATTACTTTTTACCTGAATGGATTGTCCAAATATGATCCAAATCGAACAAAATCTGACATGTTGATCAGACATATTGGTGAATTTCAGTCAATTGTTCAAGTATCTGATGGCTTTTCTTTTTTTTTTTTATGATAGTTTTTTAAGTCAATTGAATGAAACAATTAAATCGTGTATACCCAGCTTAAGATCGATTGTGCAACACTCTATCCGTGTATGGTTAGGAAACTAAGAAAAATCTAAAGCTAGCCATACATTGTCGGATTCCATGGCCGATCGATCACCTATCCGATCGATTCCGGCGATGTCAGCAGGAATCGGATGTCCGATCGATCGGCCAAATATAGTGTGTCCGATCGCTACATACCACCTTGTCCCACGGATTCCTGGACGATCCGTGTCCGATCGCCTACTTCCCAAATGGCAACTCCCCCTGATGTGTGCTGAATCGGATCAGAAAGACCAACATGTTGGTTCTCTGTCCGATCCAATTCTGGGCCCCCGAACGATCGGACGTGATCGGACGGACAAGGTGGGCTTCACGCGATTCCGGGACGATCGTTTCGCGTGCACGCGCCCGGAATCGATCGTCCCGGAATCCGCTGGGAAACGAACCAGTGTATGGGGGCCTTAAGATCTAAACAAACCCTTCTCATTGTTTTGTGAGAATCACAATGACCTAGACTTCCAGTTAAAATCAACAGCACTATGCATACCAGGAAACTTTTAGATGTAAGTGAACCAAAGATTCAGAGCTGTAGTAAGGGTAAATAGGTGGATATCAGTGCACACAATATGCTGCAGTGAAATCTGAAATCTTGTGAGTATTGCCAGAGATAGCAAGAGAGTTATAGTGCATTCAAGGTTGTCATAGTCAGGTTTTTAGTGTGCCCTGGCTAAGCATGTTGTGTTCCCAAATTATTCTGAACTAACAAAAAAATTATAGTTATGATGCATGGGCAGCAAACAAGCAATTATAACAATATGTTATAAACACAAGCAAAACAAGGACAGTGGGATTTTTCTATCCAAGATCATCATGGCATTTTGGGAGGATATGCAGATACTTGTCCAATAATTAAAAAGCCTTCATGTTCAGTCAACAATGTTTAATAAACCCCTATGTTTAACAGCTCTTTCCAAAAATGTCCAGAGGAAACAAGCCCATTCAGGGCAAAATGCATTGACAAACTTTATACATCTGAGCATCAGATTGGTGCTGTTAATTAGCTGGATAAACACTTTGATACATTTTAACTTTACCAAACTGAGTTAATTTGGGACTATACCTTATTGTCATTAGTGTAAAGCCTCCTGAAAAGAAAGGCTATGTTTCCACTATGCATTAATGATTCGCTGTGTTTACACATCCGCCCTAACGTGGAGGTTGCTTTAACACACGTTAGGTATGCATTTCTGATACAAAGTCAGGTTTTTTTTTTCTGTTTAAATGCAAAGAGCAGCTCATCAGAACATAGCCTTAAGGTGCCCATACACGGGCAGATTCTCCCTCAATAGATAAGGGAACGCCCCCTCAGAGGATTGGTGGGCACACTTACCAACATGTCGGATCACTGTGTGATCCGACTTGCAGGAGGATCCTGGTTTATCTGACCACGGTGGGCACACCCAAGCGAGTGCCGGGAAAACGGCACAACAGTCTATCAGCCAAAAAATCGGGCGGGAATCTGCCTGTGCATGGCTACCTTAAGCCTTTTGAAAGTAATTGCAAATTTGTCCCAAAGCTACTGTAATTAATATAGTAAAATGCTTACACAAACATATGTTATTTCTATAGCCCCGCATGCAAGCGTAAACGTTTAATGCAGCCAGAAACCAGCAGCGAATACGATCTAATCCATTATAGACATGTCTGTCATTCTTAGATTGTTTTCATTACTTTGAATGGGGACCAGCAAAGTAAGTGCTGGCACACAAAGGGCTCCCTGACGATTCTCTGCAGGACCGGCCATCATGGTCGGTCTGTCGGGACATTGACAGAGAAGCTAAACGTGAGTGGGTGGGGGGGGGGGGGGTTATGCCCTAAACAAATTGTTATTGCTTGGATTACATTTCTTATGTAATTTTTCCTAAATCAGCTACTGTATTTACTTACTTCTGCTGCTGGAAATTGTGGAATTGCTTCTCTTTCCAAACCATGAAGCTGAGGATGGACGTTGGACAGAGATCTTTGTGACATTGTCAATTTCTGTGTAAAAAGAAATAGATGTATCTTAATACACACAAAACTAATTATAAATAATTAGCCTTTATTTGGTAACAAATGTATCAGTTAAATAAAGAACAGTTAAGCTTACATTAAAGATGATAACCAGGTATAAAAGTAAGTAATTAATGCAATGTTTTTTTTTACCTAGAAAAACTAACTTTGGTAGCTACTTATGGTTATTGTGCTGCTGATGTCAAGAGAGGGTTGCAAAACAAGTTCATTATAAAAATATTTGCAAAGCCCCTAAACATGGTAGCCTCTCCAAAATTGCTGGAGATGTAGAGAAGGGTTTTAGAAACATTACAAAAAAATCTATATATTTTTTGGAATGCTTTCATGTTCAGTGGCTTTGCAACCAAACACTACTGCTTACTATCAAGTCTACCTACAAAATGTCCAAGCCCTTAAGAAGGAAAGGCTTAAGCTAGGCACACAACGTGCACGCTCACGGTGATTGATTGTGCTCTAATCTGTTTACAAAGCTACCCGTGTTTTCTTTCCTTCGAGCGGGATCAATAAAGCCTGCTCGAAGAAACTAGTTTGAACGGGGTTCCAACATGTTGGAAAACTCGTTCAATCTCCATTACTTTGCATGAAGACATGAATCTTTATGCAAGATTCGGCTGTCAGTGTGAAGAGGGTGGAGCCAGCCCTCCTCACTCGGAAGCTGCTGCTGTGTGAGAGGCAGGCTGGATTTCTCTCCAGCTTGTAGCATGTTCTGATTCACACGCTGCAAGCTGGGGAGAACGGGTCCCCGGGGTCCCCAATGAACAGAAATCGATGTGCCCATGTGGTTCACATTGATTTCTGTTCAATTGATCCCCGATCAATCACAGCGTGGTGACGCCACCACACTGTGATTGATTGGGGGTCGATTGCACGGTAATCTTCATTTAACTCATACAATTTGCATTCTCACAATAAGCCATGAACTAATATAACACAGTTTCTGAAATATAGGCAAATATAGTCTCTGCATATACTTATGCAAATTATTTGTTAAGTAATTTTTTTTCCTAACATTATTTGATCTGTAACCCATATACTACTATTTAAAAACTTGAAAAATGTAACATTACCTGACGGAAGGGATTTGTTACATCCTGATTACATGTAATATAATACCCTAAAATATCTGAGGAAAAAAAAAGAATAGAAAAAAAGATAGAACATTATCAATATACAGGAAAATTATTGACACGTTTAACAGAAACATCACTAATCAAAATGTATAGATTGTATACAGATATTTCAAAATTAAAAAAATATAATATTGTAAGTAAAAATACTTTTCAGTGTAATATTTCTAAATATAGTCCAGTTGCTTAAAAACTAAAGGAATGAAAATTCATGTGCCCTTGATATAAATATAACTCATAGCACTTGTAGTGTACTTTGCTTTAGGCAGAGATGACCCTATAAGCTGTTACAGAGAGTATAAGCCCCCAATGATTTGTAAATATTCATCATTATACTGGCAGGGGACAGGCTTCTCTACTCATGTTGTGACACATGCTGTTTTACATCTTTGATGCACCTGCAAAGTATTTTGTTGATTCAAACTGAAAGTTCAATCAGTCTATTTGGAGAACATCTATGCTTTTGTTGTTTCGGATCAGAGGATTGACCTATGTTTGTAAATCATGATGCTTGAATACAATATTGCAGAATATCACATAATACATAATTACAATATGACATTCTGCAGCATTGGTGTATTCTCAAAACATAAATCACTAGTATTCTTTGATTGAATGAAAAGAAGTGAGGTTGGGCAAGCAAATGTAACTCAGCTGTCCTGTATGATGTATGGGCACATACAAATTAATTTTGCCACTGAATGGAGAGGCAGGGGCACAAGGGGAACACTGGTCTAAAACAAAATTGATTTCTAAAAGTTTTGCATGTTTTTTTCTTAGAAAACCTGTAGATAAAATATTTATGATAATGTTCTTCTTACCTGGACTGATGTTTGTAATGACCTGTGTCTGATTCATCATATATGCATCAGGATCCGAACAAAAATCACTTAATCCCTGAAGAGAGTAGATAATGTCAAGTAAAATAAGAAACACATTTAGGAAAAGTACCAGATTGGTTTTTAAACATATAATTAAGTACCGGTAAATATTATTATTGTGCAAATACATACATAATTACTTCTCTGTCATGTTGCTCATGTTACCGCATAACAAACTGAAAAAAAGCTAAAAAAACTACAGGATATTTTAGAAAGAATACTGGCAGACATTAAATGGTGAGCCAGCTGGAAAACATCTGATTGCTGTGATGAAAATGAAAGCAAAATCAGTGTGATCAATTGTTCCAACCAACAAACTGTAGACAGCCTACTGCCTCGACTTACTCCATAATCATTTTTATTTTATCCTAGGTGGCAAAGCTACCTCCAGTGTTGAGAGGATTTCAGGATTCTACCCACTGGACCTTCTGGACCTTCCATCTCCCCTACTGAGTAATAAGGTTGATGGTTGACATGAAACAGGTTGCCAGGGCTGCCAGGGATGCAACATTTAATGAATTCACTTGAATTGAATCTAGAGTTCAGCTTTAATCTTTGACCTTTCACTCTTGGTATTTTTTTCAAATCAAATACACTGAGCAAAAATATAACACTTTCAGTTTTGCTCCCATTTTGCATGAGCTGAACTCCTTAGACAGCATAAATATTGCACAGGTGTGCCTTAGACTGCCCACAATAAAAGGCCACTCTGAAATGTGCAGTTTCATCACAGAGCAAATCAGAAACCGTCTCACAGAAGCTCGTCTGCATGCTCGTCGTCCTTATTGGGGTCTGGACCTGACTGCAGTTCACTGTCGTAACCAACTATAGTGGGCAAATGCACACATTCCATGGTGCCTGGCACGTTGGAGAGGCGTTCTGTTCACACCTGAGTCCCAGTTTTCACTGTTCAGGGCAGATGGCAGACAGTGTATGTGGCGTGGTGTGGGTGAGCGCTTTGCTCACGTTGTGGATAGAGTGGCCCATGATGGCAGTAGGGTTATTGTATGGGCAGGCGTATGTTATGGACACCGAACACAAGTGCATTTTATTGATGGCATTTTGAATGCACAGAGATACTATGGCCCATTGTTGTGCTATTCGTCCACGACATAACCTCATGTTGCAGCATGATAATGCATAGCCACATATTGCAATTCCTGGAAGCTGAAAATATCCTAGTTCTCACCAGACATGTTACCCATTGAGCATGTTTGGGATGCTCTGGATCAGTGTATACAACAGTATTGTTCTAGTGTTCTAGCTCCTAGCAATATTAAGCTATTGCAGAGGAGTGGACCAACATTCCACAGGCCAGAATCAACAACCTAATCAACTCTATGCGACGGACATGTGTTGCACTGTGTGAGGCAAATGGTGGCCACATCAGATACTGACTGGTTTTCTGCCCCCCCCCCCCCCCAGTAAGACAAAACTGTGACTGACCTGCCGATGCTTTATTTTTAATAACATCAGATTTGTCCACCGGAAGGTAGCCGGAGCCATTGGCCTCCATGTTATAGAGGTGCTTTTTCAGAGCATATCTCTGGCATCAGCGGTGACGCCAGGATGTGTTCTGAGTGTCCTGGAGGGCAGGAAATCGTGGATTTTATTGTGATGCACAGCAATCACAACACCCTGGAGGTTATTGTTACACACACAGGCCTTGATTGCAAAGTTAAGGATATGTTTATTTCAAACAGGGTAAATATATGTTATCTTTGCATAATGGTGAGTATATCATCCCCTTGATTTCCTATTTGACTAAGCAGATGAACAGTTCCCATTTCACTTTACACTGAATGAATACAACTTTGTTTAATTATTTCTAAAATAGTCATACAACTGAACTTCAGACACACAGAGAGTTAATATGTTGCTTGGAGAATGAAGAAAAAGAATAGTCTCTCACTCTTACCATGAGGTGGCCGACATCCCAAAAATTATATATATAAGAAAGTCGTGGAGAAGTGTCGTGAACACCTTACCACGATCTGTATTCCCTCTGCAGCAAACAGAGGCTAGGGGACTTTAGAGGTCTCCTCAGGTTAAAGAGAGTGATAAGAGAGGTGAGTAGGTAACAAGAAAGAGTAGTTTAATTAAACAATATTGACTGGGTAGCATGTGCTAAACATGTAGCAAAGAAATAATGTACATAAGGGAATATGAAAATAGTGAATTACATAGAATGTAACAACCATATAACAACGCTAGCTGCGAGCTCAAAACATGAAGAGGATGGAATATCCAGAGTCCGTCTCCCAGAAGTGAGCGTGGAGGAGTGGCCTAAGATGAAAAAGAGGACTGTCGCGACATACGTTTCGCTGGAATAACTTCATCAGGGGAGTTAGTCCACCATAGGTCAGGTATATAGTCGCCTGAAAAGTGGTATACTGAGGTTAGTAGGTGTGGCCAGGATGGTAATACCGGTAGACAAATGGTTAAGGGTGTTCAACTTACTAGACTTTGTTATGTATAGGAAATATCGGGTAGTCAGGGCGGGGCACAGACCCGGGTATAGGAACAGGGGGTCCCCGTTTAGTGCGGGCAGCAGTCGTCCAGCCACTGGGGGCACCTAGAAGGTAGGTGGTATTGTACTATCAAAAGGTAATGGAGCGCCTGGAGCAGGGACGCCAGGCTAAGAGGAGGGCGCCTTGACCCAGGAGGACTGGCCTGTTACGTCAGGAGAGGTAAGTAGGCGGGGTTGGGGGAGGGAAGGGGCGGCGCCAGGATACGTTACTTATGCCGGCCAGACAGGAAGTACTTCCTCTTTGGCCGGCGGACGTCATCCAGGAGACATCGCTGGAAGGGTGAGTGTGTTTGTTATTTTCGTTTTTCCCACTGCTCCCAGCGATGTCAGCGCCGCTGGATCTGCTGATCCAGCAACTCACGCGGCAGGCGGCCGAAAACGGGGATGACTGGGTGCGCTCCCAGCTGCTCCCTGTCACCCCTCCACCTTCCAGTAGCGTGCGGCCTACCAGGCGCCAGCGCCGCGCACCGGAGCGCCTTAGCCCCTCCCCCGGACCGGGCCGCGCCAGACGGGTTAGCCGCAGTCCCCTCTCCACCCGCAGGTCCCGGGATGCTGCAGAACCCTCTCCCCCTCGCGCTGCTGCCTCACGCAGGGCTTCTCAGAGGGCGCCTCGTTCGCACGCCGCGGCCGTAGCCCCGCCCACCCGCATGTCACCCGCAGCAGGCCGAGCTAGCAGGCGCAGGGAGGCTAGGCCCCCTGCGGCCTTGTCACGATCTGGACGCCGAGCACCCTCGGGGGGTAGCAGGGCTCAGTTGCTGGAGCCGGCACTGGAGCCAGTTGATCGCGCGGCCCCGCCCACCGGCATGTCACCAGCAGCAGGCCGCGCTAGCAGGCGTGGGGAGGCTAGGCCCCACGCGGCTTTATTCCAGGAGGGACGCCCGGAGGCCTCTGGGGCTCGCAGGGCTCAGTCGCCGGAGCATGACATGACTGCCGATCGAGCGCTATGTGATCGATAGGTATGAAAAGGGCAAGGAACACCGGAAGGAGGAGGACGAGGATCGGCGGCGGTTTCGCCTTATCCCGAGAACCTTCTTGAATTGGTTGCACGCCTTTTTTATTTTTGCAAATATCGTATGTGAAAAATCCCCGGGGGAGGGGGGGCCCATGTTTTGTTACGCGGAGGTGATTTTGGAGGCTCACAGGACACACGGCGGGACTGCTTGGCTTCGTTATGACGAGCAGTTCCGTCAGCGCCTGTCAGTCCGCCAAGGGGCGGGATGGGAGCATAAAGACATTAACTTGTGGCTGAGTCTGATGACGGCCCCGAATGTTATTGGCTATGGAACTGCGGGCCCTACTCTTGAAGGGGGCACGGGAAGTCGGAGTTCCCCCTTTCCCGGGGGGGCCGGGGGGTCGGCGGGTGGCTCCCCGGTCCAGTCTAAGAAGGGCATCTGCTGGCGTTTTAACGATGGCACC
>CM070038.1:59133607-59151185 GCA_036250615.1 Ptychadena robeensis
AGTTCGTCCTTTAGGGTGTCCGAAAGTCCGCGTTTGAAAGTGGATTTAAGTGCAGTCTCAATCCATGCGGCTGCATAGCGGCGGAATTCGCGGATGTATTCCTCCACCGCCGTTTTCCCTGTTTAATGGCATGGAGGGCGTCCTCAGCTGTTTCCACTTGACAGGGATCAGCATAGAGTTCTCCCAGTTTTTGAAAAAAGGTGACCACAGAACTCTGGTCTTCATGTTCCATGAGTTGGAACGCCCAGGTTTGGGCTTCCCCTTGGAGAAGGGTGATGATCGTTCCTACCCGGGATTTTTCTGTTGGGTAGGTGTGCGGTAGCAGTGAAAAATTGAGTTCACACGCATGTTTAAACGAGCGGAAACTCTCAGGGGCCCCTGAGAATTTCTCTGGCATGGAGATTTTTGGCTCTTTGTGGAATGGGACGGCTTGGGAACCGGCCGCGGCGGCCGCTTGGGTTTGGTCCACTAGAGTTCGTGTTGTCTGCTGGATGGTCACCATGGAAACACGGAGTTCTTCCAAATGTTTACATAAAATGTCCAATCGGGGATCACTTCCAGAGGTAGTCATAACGGGCTGAAGGTTTTGTTACGCCTCCACAGGGGTAATTGACGTAGGAACCAACGACAGAGGGAGGAGTCTGTGTCCGTGGAGCCTGGTCTTCAACCCAGAGCCCCCCTAATGGGAGAGGGGTCGATGTCCCAGGAGGGGGCACCGGTGGTCTTTCTGCGGCAGGCAGGACAGGTCTCCCTCTACTGCTGGCACCCCTATGTGTGGCGCAGATATGGGTGAGACTACCCCAATGTAGAAGTTGATCAAACGTTAGAGTGGTCAATACTCGGTCCAGGGTCAGTAGGGCTGGAGAGGTCAACGTAGTCGGTTCAAGCTTAGGGTCAGGGCAGGCGGCAATCAGAGAGAAGTCCAGTAACAATGCACAAGTCGGGATTCCAGAAGTCAGGTCAACGAGAAAACAAGCCAAGGTTCAGTACACAGGGAGTCGATTAGGAGGGGAAATAAGGAATCGCATAAAGCACTATAGCATTAACTGAACTGCAACCTTCAGCAATTTCCCTTTGACTGACTCACAGCTTTATAGTGCTCCAATTATCCACCCCTCCCCTCTACAGGAAATGACTGCAGAGAGGAGGGGTGTATTCTTCTTTAAATTTGTGCACTCCCGTGCGCGTGCCCGCGCATGCGCTCGTGCCCACGCATGCGCAGATGCGCTACGGCGGCCATCGCTCTGCACGCTGGCTGCGTGCAGAGCCTTCACCAGAGCGGGGCACCCCCTGGCAGGGGCTGCCCCGCCACCACCCAGGTATGTCTCATCTAGAGGGAGCAGCCACGCCGCCCGGGGACCCCACTAACCAGACTGGGGACCCCGATGGCGCCGCACTCCCCCCAGGACTGGCTGGACCCTGACAGCCTGCAAGGGAATCTTTCCTAAAATCTGGAAGTGAACATTGCCATTGAGAAAGTGCCCGTTTTTTATATGAGAGAAGTCTTTGGGTGTGAATCTTTAAGATGCCAACACATATGAAAAAACATCACTCCAGGTAAATATAAACATACAGGGCAAAATGCCTTCCCTCTGCATGGGCAGATCCCAATATTGAAGTACAGAGGTTCAACTCAAATAGAATGTGGCTATTTGTTGGGGTGGCTTATTGTATTGCCTCAAAGCCACCATTAATAATAGGGATATCTGCTCTTGTACAGGGTAGTGAGTACAAGTATACAGTATGATCCTTTATTCCCATAAAGAGTTTTAAATTTGAACAAATACACATACTTGGAAATAAACAAAATACACATTAGATCAATCATAGAACCCATTTATATAATCTAACATTAACCATGATGTACATCAACCTACCTGCAGATCATTTGAGCCCTATACTTACCTGGGAAAGGTAACATGTTGATTTGCCTTACCTAATGCATATTAACCTCCTGGGAGTTTACCTCAAATGTAGCTAGGGGTTAGTTTGTTTACAAACAATACTTCAATACTTTCCCTAAACTGTACTCCGGGTTGCTTACCTGTCACTGGGAGCCCGTGGCATCTCTCTATGTTGGAAAACTTGCTGATCTTTCTGTGTTCCACCTCCTTGGCACCTCCTTTCTGTGTTCCACCTCCTTGCATGTAAAC
Source organism: Ptychadena robeensis (assembly GCA_036250615.1). Classification (NCBI taxonomy): domain Eukaryota; kingdom Metazoa; phylum Chordata; class Amphibia; order Anura; family Ptychadenidae; genus Ptychadena; species Ptychadena robeensis. The sequence continues at coordinate 59,135,761 of CM070038.1, forward strand.
GGAGGCATTGTTGCTGAGTCCTCAAAGCCCCAGCATCATCGATGACATTGGGAATGTAAAGTGGAGGGAGACTGGGTGGGTATTTTAAACAGATTACAATGTAATCTGTTTTGATTACCCATACAACTCTTGAAAAGTACAAGAATCGGGCAGAACACCCAAAGGGTTAGATTAAGACAACTGAAAACTAGTGATGGCCAAAAAGTTCGCCCGGTGGACAGTTCGCAGTGAACATAGCATGTTCGCAGTTCGCAATACTGGCGAACATTATGGGTGTTCGACCCTTCCTCTACACCTTAACATGGAGACAAAGTGCAACCCCACACCCTATAGTCAGATGGGACAGTACAGCCAATAACACTTCATTTCGCTCCTGAAGGATACCCCCCCCCCATAAAAGAAGCCCCCAGCGGCCGTTTTTACATGTATCCTGTGTCTCCAGTACTAGATAGATAGGGAGAGCTGCTGCTGACTGAGGGATGGCTGAGCTACTTTGCTATTACACTCCATCCAGTGATCTGTAGCTATAGCTAAGGTGTTCTGTTACATGTAGTTCATCATTACTGAGCCACAATAGTCCTTCTCTGGACTAACTTTTGGCAAAATCTGTATCTAGATGTGATTTCCGGCCATTAGACCTGAAGAAAACAGCATTTTTAAAAAATCCATATGTTGGGAGAGAAGTTTAGCCATTGACCCCCCTCTGGAATGACACTGTCCGGGTGGTTGCACCCTTTTGACTTTTTTTTATTGGTATTTTGGCTGCAAATATGACCTGAAGGTTTGAGAAGTTCACCCTCCATTAAAGTCAATGGAGGTTCGCCAGTCGCATGTTCGCGGCGGGTATTTGCAGAAGTTCGATTCGCCTGTTCGCGAACAGCCACAGCTGATGTTCGTCCATCACTACTGAAAACCTGAACCAAGGTGACCATAATGTTCGGCTTCCAAGGGGATACTGCATTAAAACAACGATTAACACAACGATATAATGCAAATCTCTGCATGGGCAAGTAATACAAAAATTATTGCCTATGAACATCAAAAAACCCATAAATAATCTTGACCCATAAAAAGTCTCTCTTATTCCGGCTTAGGCTCACTGAAGATGAGCTATGGAAAGTCTGATTAATCAAAACTTAAAATTAATTTTTAATATCATGGACAATGTGCCTTAGCGAAAGAGGAGAGGGACCATCTGGCTTTTTTTTGGCTGCTAGCAAGTTCTTTCTTCCTTCACATTAGCTCTATCCTTTTCAGCATGTATGCGTTAGTGGGAGGAGACTTGCTGAAAGCCAGTAGGCCACAACAAGGAGCTTTAAGAGCCACAAGTGGCTCTCAAATCATTGCAGACCCCTGGTATAGGGTATAGTGCACATGTCATGAGTAGCTTACACATCTGGGAAGGCAAAATTATTGCTTAAAAATATATAGAATACTTACTATTAATTTCTGCAAGTCAACAGCAAAATGTATTGTAAAAAGCACAATTCCATAAAAAAGTGTGGGTACTATATTAAGAATATCAAGAATACAGTCTATAATTGTCACCAACTGAAAACATTTGGCACATCATGAAATTTAAATTCTGACAAAGGAGAACCCAATCTGTTGAGCAGTTGAACTCCAATATCAAGAATGAATGGGACAACAATTTAATACAAAATTATAGCATTTGGTCTCCTAAGTCCCCAGACCTTTACAGAGAGAAAAGGTGATGAAATATGTCCTTGCTCCTACATTAAATGATTTTCAAGTGATCACATGTTTTTATAAACTGTACACTTCCATGACATCTCAACAGTAAGAGACATCAGACAACAACGGCCCTGTTAAACAACTGCAGGTCTGTAATGCATGAAATGAGCAATGGCATCCTTTCACATTTCCAGATGCCCTCTTGCCACAGAAAATATGCGAGTTTAAGGAAAGCTGCCTTTCTCTCTACCACCCCAGGCAATGTTTCCCTGTACCTTATCATACTCATAGTCATAAGTAAATATTTCTGAGAAGGAATTTTAGTGAGAAGGCCAGTATATACTACACTTTTAACAAATTCTCTAATATTTTTGGATTAAAAAAAAACATTTCCTATAACATTTAACACAGGCTTTCTCCATAAATGTAAACTCACCACAGCTGTCAACATTTCAAGTCCCATGGATCCCCAACTGAGTAACAACACAAAGAAGCTCACCACCGTCATTCTGGAAATAGAAAGTCATGTGACTTTAATTCCATAGCAAGTTAATTCATTACAAATAAATGCTTGTCATGATTCTCTACTACCAACTAAATCAGTGAAACATCTTTAGTTCTGATACTTTATAGAAGTGATAGAAGGTCTGTCAAGGTCTTACTTATTTTGTACTTCGAGATTTTTCTTACTGTATATTTGTATTTAACGTAACACCTTAATGGTAAAGGAGAAATGTTTTACAGCCAAAATAATATATTTTTTTTTTTTTTTTTTTTTTAATGGTAGAAGTAAACTTTTATTTTATTTTTTTTTTGTAAATTTGGATTTTCACATTTTACAATAAAAGAAGTATCACATTGGAAATACATTGCGCAGAATTACCGCAAATTGTTCATAGACATTTCCACAAAACTAACAAAAAAAAAACTTCATAACTATTCAAAAACAACCTCCCACACGCACCACCCTTTCTGAGTTGGCAGACTACTGAGTCGCAGTCCCTTGTGAGTATCATAGAACAAATAAATATAACGAGTCCATATTACTGTTGATCAACATATTCCGCAAATGCCCGCCATTTCCCGACATGTTTTCTATTAGACAGGTCCCCTCTGGTGGCATGATCTAACCGTTCCTTGGCATACATAGCAGATAGTTGTGAGATCACCTGATGTATTGTGGGTCCATCAGCCTCTATCCACTTACACATTATGGCTCTCCTAGCTGTGAGGAGGCAAGTGTGGATCCATATGGTATGAGCCATCCTGGTCCTGGTTGGGGATGGGACCGAGTAACTGAAAATTAAAAGCAGTGGTTCAGCAGGTATAGAAGTCCCTGTCACTGTCTTGACAAAACTTATCACAGCATCCCAAAATATCCGAATAGTAGGGCAGGCCCAGAGGCAATGTAACAGGGATGGATTGGCCATAGAGCATTTGGGACACGAGGAGTCCCATTTCTTAATCCCCTCCGGAGAGGAAGATACCTTCCCTGGCGGCTTATACGCTCTGTGAATAATTCGGAATTGCGTTTCCCTCCATACTTCTGAGGTGGTGCAACGGTTTACCGTGATATATCCTCTCGCTAAGCCTTCCGCTACCACCTGATCCGGGAAGTCCCGGGTCCAACCGGTTTGAATCCCCAATGTGTCCCCCGGTTGTGTAACGTTACGCAGGCAAGCGTACAAGTCCGTCAGCCTGTGTCCCTGCAAGGCTACCATCTCGTCAAATTTGTTTGCCATCCTGAACAGTGCCCTATTATTGGTGAGTGAGTTGATAAACCCTATGACTTGGAAATAGTAGAGCGGGTGGGCCTCTGAGGCTGTTAATTGATACTGCTGTTGTAGCATGGAAACGGGAATCGCAGTGTAGTCAGTATCCCCTATCAAATCTTGCAGGACCTTGATCCCCTTTGCTCCCCACTTACGATAAACCGCTGCCGTGGTACCCGATGGGAATAAGGGGTGACCCACAATCGGCACATATCTGGAAATTTGGTGGGGTAATTTAAAGAGTTTTCTGGCTTCCCTGAACGCCACCACCGTATCCCTAATTAAAACATTGGTTTTTAGGTTGGGAGGGAGTTTCGCTATCGGACAGTGCAATATGGCCGATAAATCCCAAGGGTGTGCCATGGCTTTTTCTAGGGGCAGGTTCGAGTGAAAAGAGGTGTTAGATAGCCAATCCAATGCATGCCTAAGTAAGCTAGCTAGATTATATTTGCGGATATCTGGCATTTTTAGTCCCCCCTGCCGTTTGTCACACTGCAGTTTTTTCAGTGCTATCCTCGCTCTCTTGCCCCTCCACAAGAACTGTGTTATAGCAGTATTGAGCATTGCCACATCTCTGTGTTGGAGCAGCAGCGGTATGGTCTGTAAAGGATATAACAACCTGGCAAAAGATATCATCTTCACCAGGCTGCACCTCCCGAACAGTGACAAAGGCAGGTTATGCCAAGCTTTCAGTTCCCCCAAGATCTTTTTTACAATAGGAGAGATATTTAACTGATAAAGGGAACTCACTTGAGTACCTATATTGACGCCCAGATAGGTGATATGGTCTTTAGCAAAGGTAAATGACGTGTTTCGTATCCACTCTTGCCCCTGGATCCTCGTAAGCATGAGGATTTCGCTCTTGGTCGTATTGACCTTAAAGCCAGAATGTCCTCCGAATTCTTCCAGCGCTCTGCTAATAATCGGGAGATCGTGTGCCGGGTCCGACATAAATATCAGGACGTCATCAGCAAACATGGCTGACCTCAACGTACAGTCCCTAATACTAATGCCTCTAAGATTCTCCTGCGTTTCTATGCGGCGTAAGAACGGTTCCAAGGCTAGATTGAAGAGGAGTGGTGATAAGGGGCATCCCTGCCTCGTACCCTTCTCCAACTGGAAAGGCCTCGACAGGAAGCCCGGCGTTGCTACTCTGGCCAGGGGGCGTCTATATATGGCACGGATCATGTCCAAAAATTGCCCTCCGAAGCCAATTGAGGACATTGTGTCAAAGAGCCAGTCCCAGCTAACGTTGTCGAACGCCTTCTCGGCATCTACCGCCAACAAAGCTACTGGTTCCTCCGGGTGGGCTTTAGCGTATTCCATGGCCACCATTGTCTTCCTTATGTTCGCCACCGCGTTTCTACCCTGCACAAACCCAACCTGGGAGGGGTGAATAATGGTAGGCATGATACTAGCCAATCTGTTTGCTAAAACCTTAGAAAATATCTTCGCGTCTACATTAAGCAGTGAAATCGGCCTATATGACCCTGGATTAGTGGGATCCTTCCCTTTTTTATGGATTAGCTTGATATGGGCCTCATTCCCCGTGTTAAAGTATATACCCTTGTCCCACATGTAAGAGTAAAGTCTATGCAGCGGTTGAATGAGGTGCGCCAGGAACGTTTTGAAAAACTCTGAAGTATACCCGTCTGGCCCCGGGGCTTTCCCCGCTGGCAGAGATTTAATCACCTCCAGGACTTCTGCCACTTCAATGGGTGCATTAAGATGTTCCCTCTGGGCCGCCGTCAAGGAGGGCAGGTGCGAATTGCATAGGTATGTCAGTCGGCCCTCCCTATCCCTGCCTTCCTCCGAGTACAATTTCGCATAGTATTTGGCTAGTATTTCATTTATGTCGGTCGGATCAGTTACTGTATCTCCCTTGTCATTGGACAGGGCCGAGATTACGTTGCTAGAATTAGAGGAGCGCACAAGTCTGGCCAGTAACCTGCCGGCTTTGTTTCCCTGCTTGTAAAACTGCAACTCCCTATAGGATTGTCTCAGTTTTTCTTTTTCTTCCAGCCAATGATCAAATTTGATCTTGGCCTCGTCATGAGCCTGCTTGTGCAGTTTATCTGGGTGTAAGGCCAACTCCCTATTAGCTAGAGTGACACTCGTCAGAGCCTCCTTATATTGATGGTCAACCTCCTTCCGTTTACGGGCAGTGTAGGCTATTATCGAACCCCTGAGACACGCCTTGGCCGCCTCCCAAAACAATATGGGATCCGATTCATGCTCCGCATTATTCGCCTTGTAATCACTGATCTTGTCCGCTAAATATAGCTGAAAACCCGTATCGTCCTTCAGATTAAATGGATACCTCCATATAATATCTGTCCCCCTAGGGATGTCTTCCTGCAATTGCAGACTAATTGGGGAGTGGTCGGGCACCACCAAGGGGTGTATAGTCGGGTCTAAAGTCAAGGGTAACAGTTCAGTGGAAGCAAACAGATAATCCAGGCGGGATAGGGCAACATGGGCTTGCGCTATATGTGTGAACGTCTGGTCGGTTGGGAAATGTTGCCGCCATACGTCAGTCAATCCAGTCTGGGCGGCGAAGTCCGCTAGGGTCGTTTGTCTAGGTACTCTATGGGGTTTGTAGATGGTTGTCTCCGATCTCCTATCCAGCCGGAGATCCATGACCTCATTGAAGTCCCCTCCCACCAGTTTCTGGGCGATATCATCAGCCAGCAATTGGCGTGTTAATGGCAGAAAAAACGCTTGCGTAGGGGAATTAGGCGCATAGACATTATAGATACTTAGTGTACGGTGGGTATGCTGAAGGCATACCTGAAGCCATCTGCCCTCCCCGTCAGCAACATGCGAAACAACAGACCAATTCAAATTTTTACGTATTAAAGTAACCACCCCTCCCTTCCTGCCGTTGGCCGGCGACACATATACCTCTCCCACCCAGTATTTACACAAACGGGCAGCCTCAGAAGCCGAGAGTTGGGTTTCTTGCAACAGCGCAACATCCGTGCGGAGCTTGCGCAAATGCCTCAGGACCAGGGAGCGTTTCAATGGGGATTTAAGTCCCTTGACGTTCCAAGATATGATCTTAAGTACCATCTATCGGGTTAAGGGGATAATTTCCCTGGGTGTCTATAGCAGCAATACTAGTAACATAAACAGAACCACAAGTATACATCTGCTGAGCGTCTAGAAATTTGGAGTGCGTGTCTATCCTATCCACAAAATTATCAAAATAAACATAACAATATATCATACATAACTCAAACCTCATCAAAAAATAAGCCAATGCTATTGGGCCTCCTTTTTTCCGCATGTACCTATTCCTCCCCATGTCTCCCGTTTCTCTGCCACCTTAATTAAATCTGGTTTCTATCACATCCTGTCACACAGTTACTCTGCATAGCCCCTGATGAAAAGAAAATCGACTGACTAGAAGGGCAACAATATACACATTACCATTGCAATCAGCCCCCCTGTCCTTCAGGCAATATTGCTACTCGAACCATCGGTAGAGTCTTGTTCAGTGGGCCTTCTGCGACTTGTTGTCCTTCTTCATCTCCGCCTTCTGCCTTTTTGGCGTATCAGGATTCGGTCGCGGAGGCTTGGGGGAGTACGGTGCCTTCCCCTGCTTTTTGATAGGCGTTGTGGCGCTCTGGGTCGACGCTGCTTTGGGCACTGGTGTCTTTGGCATGGCAGTCACGAATAATTCCGCCTCCTCTGGGTTAGTAAAAGAGATGTTGTTACCCTGTGCATCTTGTAGTCTCAGGATTGCCGGATAGGCCAAGGAAAATTTTATTTTCTTCTTGAACAAGACCGAACAAATGGCGCTAAACGCCTTCCTTTTCTTAGAGACCTCCATGGAATAGTCGGAAAAGAGTAGCAGTTTCTTATCTCCATACATAAGGGCCTTATTTGCACGGTACGCTTGTAGTAGCTTGGCTTTCTCAGAGTAGTCCAGATATTTTGCCATGATGGGCCTAGGGGTAGCCCTGATGGGGTCCAGTTGCCCCATCCTGTGCGCCCTCTCTACCTTAAATGTCTCTGCCAGGCCCAGAAGTGCAGGGAGTTCTATTGAGCACAAGTCTGATATGGCCGACGCTTTAACCGATTCAGGTACTCCCAGTATTCTGACATTGTTTCTTCTGGATCTATTTTCTAAATCCTCATGTCTTTCTGCCAGAGTTGCTACTCGTGTCTCAGTGTTCTTAAGTCGATTCCACAGATCCACATTGTCATCCTCCAGCGAGGAGACTCTGGCTTGCAGCTCGGTGACAGCCCGTGCCTGCTCCGTCAATTCAGCCTTCAGGGATGTGATGGCTTTAGTGATGGCTCTATCTATGGCTGTTTGTATTTTGGGTTCTAAGAGTGCAGCCACCGCAGCCGCCATCTTCTCGTATTTCCGACTCACCCGCTCATTATCTGAGTCCCCTGGGGAAGAATCTCTCTCCTGTCCTGCCCGAGCCGCGTGGTCGTCCGCCATCTTGGCTGTGTGTTGCGCCGGCTGGACCCTTCTGCTGCTGGACCGGGAGCGGGACACGGAGCGCTGCCGGTTCACAAAACGATCCATGCAGGGTATCCCTGCCTGCTAGATGTGCCTTTTGTCCGCACGTGGGAGAACCGTGACAGGCGTAACTATGCCGATAACAGAGGCAGTGGCGCGGGAGCTCTCGAGTTAGCTTCCCCTACATACGGCGCCGGAACCGGAAGCCATAATATATTATAAAAAAACAGTGCTTCTAGACTCTTTCACAACTAGAAACTCTTCTTTAGAGATGGTCGAAAAGCTGACTTTGTGAGCTGATTGTAATGCCCCTGAACATGGTATCATGACCATTTTTCTGGAGATGAAGTGAAGGGTTGAGAAAACATTGGGAAAAAAAGTTTTGCTCTAGCACATGTAGTTTTTGCATAAAGTAAGTTCAAAGTCAAAATTTCGACTTTCAAAATCTTAACTTGACTTTGAACTTAATATATGCAAAAACTATTTGTGTTTAAGACATACTATTTTTGTAGTATAACCCCAGCCCTTTTCTACATCTCCAGCAAGTTTGGGGATAATACCATGATCAGGGGCATTGCAATTAACTCGAAATGGTTGAATTTTAAAAAACAAAATTCCACCATCTCTATGAGTGAGGACTTTCCAAGCACTATGTAAAGAACTTAAAGGAGCAATATACCAGTATATAAAAACAATTTGTTTGGAGTTGGGGTTAACAACATCTTGTAGCAGTTTATTGCCCTCCCTTTCTAGATCATATTTTATTTAACTGTTTTTGTAGCATTGTGCTGTATTTTAAACATTTAGATAACATGGTGGTTGAAACTATAGACATTTATTTTACCAGTTGTCAGACATTGCTTATATTGCCCCCTAATTGGCTGTCAATTTTATGACTAAAAAGACTCAAGAGAAGTACTGTTATTTTCGTTTACCAGGAACCCTCTTAACATATATATCACTGGTGATGAAAAGTTATTTGGAGCCACATATTTATGGATTCACTTGAGCACTCTGCAATCTTCTAACAACAAGTAATATTTATTCTTATCTTCTTTAATAACACAATATCAGAATTAAATAGTATCCATGAAAGGGTTATATACAGCCAGTTGCATACTATTATACATTAAAGGGACTGTATCATAGTTTAGGGTAAATCATATTTAAAGCTGGCCTTAAAACTAAGTCTCATGCACTTCCACAGACTCCTGTACTAAAATTTCTTACCCTGATTTCACCGTACAGCTTCTTGCAATGTGCAATGACTTAAACAGAGACTATCCTATTTTCTGGTTATTGGATAGCCAGCATCACAAATTCTGCCTTCTAAAAGCTTCCCCGCTATAAGATGCACTTATAGATAGCTTTTAAAGTTGGAGTTAAATAATAAAAGTGTGCACAGAGGTCAGTGAGTATTATATTAATCATAAGTTGCACAATTCATGCAAGTTAAATGCATTTATGTTTATTCCTATAAAGAGATGGTTAATAAGATGCTAACCTTTTAGTATACAAATGATTGCAAATTATATGCAGACTGAAACAGACTGAATGTAAAAAATGTAACATTTTGTTGGCCATCTCCTACATGCTATATAGGTTTATAGTTATACTGCTACCTAGTGGTCACTGTGTTTCATTTAGAGAAGTTTATATGAATGTCAGTTTCTTGGTGTTACTGAGGTGAGCAAAGAAATATTCTTTCTGATCTCCAGGTCTACTGCTTCACCTACATATCTGCTTGTCTTTATGCATAAGTGCATACAAATATTTAGGGTTGACAATCTTTTTAGTTAGTTCTTATTTTTTCCATACAGTACAAGGATCTTAAGAAAGGTTAAATAACGTCTACAAGCAGGGTACAGACGCTAGGATACAGGCCAAATCGATGGCTGCTTCGAGCACCGTGCGTGCTCACGGCCATCTATCTGACCCATATAATATGCGCCCATTGCTGATTTCGAGCGGGACAAATCAATCCCATTTGAAAACAGCCATATCGGACATGACCGTAAATATGGCCGATGTCCCAAGAGCAGAGCTGTTTCTCCCCAGCTCCGCCAAGATCTGACAGCAGCGTGATGACATCATCACGCTGCTGCAGGGTACATTGGACTGCTCGAATATTCAGCCGTCTGTACCCTGCTTTAGAGTCAGAATGTTTACATCAAGACATCACTGATCGCCTGAAGGACACATTGATACAGATATAAAAATATTCCAGTCTTTGGCAGGACTTCTTGCAAATCCATGGTAACTTTTGGATGGGCAAATACAGCATTGAGAAAATATGTGAAAAAAATTTAAGCACTCTCCTTATAATTGAATAACAAATGTGTCAATTAACCCTACATGGTTTAGCTCTGATTTACAATACTCAATGCTATTTAGGGTTTCTCTAAAAATAACTATATTAGCAGTATTTCTTTGCTTAACGATTAATGTCTGGACATTTTAATTGCTAAAGTATAGATTTTATAGGTGGACTAACATAGTATACATTTTTATCGTCGTTTAAATTAAAATGTGATTGTATTAAGTAGATCGTTTAAAAAGTTGTGTTTTTTACAACCACATAACTTGATAGATTCAAAACAGATCAATTCCTTTCTTAAGACCTATTCACATGCTCCATAATACCATTGGATACCAATCAAAAGCCTAGAAAACCTGTCATATACAGTAGCTATAAAATGTCAGGTTCCTTTGCTGTACAAACATGAGACATCTTTAATGTGACCTATAAACTGTACCACTCAAATGTAAAACAAACTGAAATCTTTGAAATCTTAAACTAATACTGTGTTGAGCCCCTTTTGATTTTAACCTCCTGAGTGCACTGCCCGTATCGCGCCGATACTGCCTGTCATTTCCAGCATCTCGCCGGAGCTCTTCACGCAGCTGGTGTCATTACTGACATCAGCTGCGTGAGAGGGAAAGCCGGCGCTCCTCCATTAACATGGAGGTCTATGGCGCCGCCCCCCCCCCCCGCCCCTTTCCGCGTCACGTGACGCGATCGGGGCAGTGCCGCAAACCCGGAAATGCTGCAGCTATGAAGACAATCGCTGCAGCATTTCCGGGGAGGCATAGGGTCTCCCCACCTCCGGCTTCCCCTGCGGTTGAGAGGACCCTGTTCAGCGAACGAACAGGGTTCGTCTCAACCGCTAGGGAGGTTAATACAGCACTCAGTGTTTTTTGGTATGTGTCATCAGCATGGCACATTTTGACATGGCAAGATTTGCCCACTCTTCTTTGTAGAAACACTCCTGTCAGATTGCGAGGGCATCTCCTGTGCACAGCCCTCTTCAGATCACTCCACAGATTTTCAATCCAATTTAGGTCTGGGGTCTGGCTGGGCCATTCCAAAACCTTAATCTTTTTCTGGTGAAGCCATTCCTTTGTTGATTTGGATGTATGCTTTGGGTCGTTGTCATGCTGAAAGATGAAGATCCTCTTCATGTTAAGATTTCTAGCAGAAGCCTGAAGGTTTTGTGCCAATATTGACTAGTATTTGGGGGAAAGGGGGAGATCGGGCTGCAGACAGCTAGGCCGTCCTAGGGAATGCATTTATTCAAACTGTATATAGAATATAAACATGATGTCCACAGTATAATGTATATATAGTTGATGTATGTTTATGTTGTATTTGATATATATGTAGGTTTGATGTTATTTATAATATATATAAATGAATGTTTTTTGTGGTTTTCTTCTCTTCTCGAGATGATATATCCTTCATGGTCCACTCCTGAAGAAGCCTCGTACTGGGGGCGAAACGCATCGAAAGACCTGAATTTCGATCATAGAGGACCTTTTGAAATCCATCTGCAGATGGCACTCCCATTTATGGGTTTAAGTATTAACCATTCAGGCTAACCAGTTGCTCGTATATATTATATGGTATTTGGAACTGTTCATAATGCCCTCTTTCTTAACTAAGGCCCCAATTTCAGCTGAAGAAGCCCCAAAACATGATGCTGCCACCACCATGCTTCACTGTGTGTATGGTGTTCTTTTGGTGATGTGCAGACTTATAGCCAAAAAGACTGAGTGCTGTAATATGATCAAAAGGTGCTTCAACAAAGTAATAGTTTAAGGGTGTGCAACCATGACCACTATGTTTATCTGTTTATATTGTAGACACTATCTATATACGTGCCTGACTGTGAACAAGAAGTGGTGTAAATTCCTCCTGATGAGGCCTGAGAGGATAGGCTGAAACGCAGCGAAGATTAACCTACACCTCCAACAAGGGGAGTCGATTGGTCGCCCCCACATTTTTTACCTGGGATGAATTGATTTGTGAATGTACACCGCCTAACTATCATGAACTGTATGATAGACTTTTAAACTTATGTGGGCATTAGTTGGTGCACAGTATGACAACCTCACTTATTTGTGGACACATTATCTTTGTAATCTATCAATAAAGTAGACCTTATAATGAAAAACTGTGTGGGTCTTTCCCCTTCTGCCACCCAAATCCCACAGGGGCTAGCCACCCCTTCCCATATCAGCTGTTAGTTTGATGTGGGGTTTTTTGTTATGTATATTGTTTCAGGGATGGTGGTGAGCAACTTTATAAATGTTACCCCAGTACCTGATTGCTCTTTGTCACTTTTGTTTTGTTGTGCAACCATATTATTTTATTTTTTCTTCCCTCTAACTTATTTGTTTTTCAATTGAGTGGTACAGTTAATAGGTCACATTAAAGGTGGAAAAGCTCTGAAATGATTTATCTTTGTCTCATTTTTGTACAGCACAGGAACCTGACATTTTGCCATATTTTGCCCAAAAAAATCCAAATTTAGACTTTTTATATCCATTGTACTTGAACGAAAAAGTGAATTGTGTTAAGCCTGAAAAAGGAATCTGAGACATCCTGCAAGGTTGCTTCTTTAATGACTTGGGGGGGTATTACCTGAACTCTCTGCCTTCTTGATTTATTGATGGCTAACATTGTACAGCATTCAACTATTAAAAAACAATGTGGAAAAGACAACTAACATTGCTGTGTTTATGCTTGCCATTTGTGTGCATGCCTGCACTTGTGTGCATGCATCACAACGATAGCCAAAAAGCAAAACAAATCAAGCATACAAAAAAGAGTTTTCAAAATTTTCTAACCTTCAGGCATAGAGATAGTCAGGGAGATCTGAAATGTTAATATTAGCATGCAAATGTTATGCAGTATGCCCTCCCTAGTAGGTTTTTTTCAATTTATAGTGAAATTTCTGTTGAAACTTAGAACAGCCCACTTGTTTCATGGCAGAGCACTCAATCCTGGTTACTGGATCATATTTACTACTGAAACCATTCTCCCGGGTTATAAGTTAAAAATTATACAGTATATCAACAACACCAACATGACAATCTCACAGCTGCAATAGCTGCCTATAGGAATTAATTTCTAGTTTAAGGTCCTGACACATGACCACTGCACTATGGGTTTATTATGACTATAGATGATCGCAAAATTTTGACTAATTGAAAATCCCAAGAATATGATATTATTTCCCATACTGAGAGGGTTGTAGGAAATGTTTTCTTTTCTCTAGCAAATGTAGTTTTTGTTTAATGGTCTGGGGTTAAAATGGTTGATTTGCTACATCTCCAACAATTGTGATGATCTTACTATGTTCAGGGGCTTTGCAATTAACTCAGCTAATCAAATTGTTGTCAACATTTCACCAGTATTTCTACTTATAAAATCTGTATTTTGCCCATTACTTACTTTTGACTAGTTTTGCAATCAACTCACACCATTTTTGGAGATGTAGTAATTTTTTTTTGCATAAATTAAGTTCAATGTTTTTTTTTATTCAATAGATTTTTTTTATAAATATTTAAACAGCATACAAACCAACAAAATAGCACAAAAAACAATAACAGTACATCTTCTCAACTTAAAGAACTGAGGTGTAATAGGCTGTATGTTGGTCAAATTCAGGCACCTACACTGCTTTTGTTACAATCCTCTACCATTGATTACAAATTTGCATTAACGTGTGTCTTTTATATGTGTCTGAATTAGACACTGAAGTGTGCAGCTTGTGTATTTTTACCACCACCACCACACATTGTATAGGAGCGGATATTTATTGGTCAAACCATGGGAGACCAGGTAAGTAGAAAATAGAAACTCCCCCCACCTCTTTTACTGAGGATTTTGTCAATAGTTAGAAAGGATGGTTTTTATATGCTGGCCACATATAAAGAAAACGGGGGTTTAAGAGGTTCTTTCCCTTACCACAAGAAAGTGATTTTGCCAGACAACTTCAATTTATATTTTTCTCCCCGGAGGGGTACACTTTATTTATATACATGTATAACAAACGTATCACCATTTGTCAATAGACACAGATTAAAACAATTAAAAAGCCTTTCAACAGCAATAAAAATTTAGAGAAAGAAGGGGGCCACCTACACACGGTAGTCCCCGTTTTTTCCTGTTACATTTGAGTGTTTAACCCCCAATCGTGGTGGGTCTTTTTTTCCCTTGCTCGGATAGCGTTCGACACGTTTCGTCCTTAAGGACTTTTTCAAGAACAACCGTGCATTCTAAATCAGAAAAATATATATATATAAACAGTTACAATTCATCCTTGATATTTATAACTTTTTTTAGGACTTGATGAGGGGTTTGATTACCTGTCCTTTTTTACTGAGACCATGTGTTGCTTGTCCTCGATTACTCAAGGGATTTTTCTCTATTTACAGGGTGTCTTATCACCAAATTGAATCTAAAAATAATGATACATAAAAATAGTGAGGGATACTCTCCCATCATGCTCCGACATCCAGATTCCCCAACCATCCGGAACAACTCCATCCCTTATATCCCATTCCTGAATAACAGGTGTATGTCTCTTAAAAAGAGCTCAACACCCGTTGATTCTTTTGTGCCCCAATGTGTTCAAAAATGCCTACAACCAATTGTCAAAACAAAGTTATTTAAAGGTGATAAAAATGCCTAAAAAACCCAGCATTAAAAACCATATGTGTATGTCTGTGTGTGAGTCTGTGTAGGTATCCAGATTACAGTGTATACATATCATTGCCTAACCTAATTGCAATGATGACCTCCCTACTAAAGTGCATAATGAATAAATATAATTAGAAGGTGCAGTAAATTATTAGCTGTTGCAGGTCTGGTGTTGCGTTATGTTGGGGGAGGGTAAGCGTAACGCCCTATTTAAGGTGCGTTTCGTTCCCACCCCCATCATGGCAATTGCGGAGGCCAGAGGGGCGAGCATCGAGAATCCAGGAGGAAGGACACGGCTGGATATTCGCCACTATTGAGGGACCCCCTGCTTCTCCTTGATCATGCACTGATAGCTCAAGGTAAGCCAGCTGTTATAGAGCATCTTAATAACCATTTTTATGTACACTACATGCACATATCACACCATATGCACAGAAGCACTTTAAATAGTGCTGTAGAGGGCATTTTTCCGGTACCCATGGGTGACTTAGAG
>CM070038.1:59162217-59175405 GCA_036250615.1 Ptychadena robeensis
GTTGATGGTGAACAGATCAAAACACTGACAGAATCCATGGATGGCAGGCTTTTGAGTGTTGAGAAGTTGAGAAGTTGCCTAATAATTATGCACAGTAATAGTCACCTGCACACACAGATATCCCCCTAAAATAGCTAAAACTAAGAACAACTTCTAAAAATATTCAGCTTTGATATTAATGAGTTTTTTGGGTTCATTGAGAATATGGTTGTTGTTCAATAATAAATTTATTCCTCAAAAATACCACTTGCCTAATAATTCTGCACTCCCTGTAGATGGAAGCTGCCGGCTGGCACTATTTCCCCCTAGTCTGGGGGTGGAAAAGTGCGTCTTATGGCCCGAAAAATACAGCTCTTGTCCTCTCAACAAACAAAATTAGAAATATGTACATAGCCCGGCATATACTGTATACTGTCGTTTTCCATTACACGCTCTGTGATATAGGACTCTATACAGCGGAGAATCTGATTGCCAAAAAATACTTAAGCCTTTTCCCACTTCAAATGGCAGAACGGAAGTTAATGAGGCAGGGATTCTGTATGTGAGCTGAGCCCAACTGACCCACAGGCAGCTCTCCCATCTGCCTATGCCACTATATGTGAGTTATGTTTAACCTCCCTGGTGGTTCACTGAGGTCCAGATTTCTGTACCAAAAGTGATACAGTGTTTTGGGTGCAGTTTGATTCCCAATCAAACTGCGCCTGTACTTGCGTTAGTTTTGCGATTGATCACCAAGCGATCGCCCCGAATGCGCATGGTGATCATTCGCAAAATCGGCCACAGATTGGAGCGCTATGGCCGGCTTTAGAGGTACATGAAAAAAATTTTTACGTTTACATTTGTTTTCTTTTCTTTTGATTTGGATTGGATAAAACATTTATCTAATCCTATTAAAAACCCCAAAAAATGTAAACTAAAATTTTTTTCATGTACCTTTCATTTTAAAACTCTCGCCTGGGCTGTGACGTCATCGGCACCTGAGTGCCGATCCAGAAATAGCCAGAGAGATTGGCTATTTCCGGAGACACTCAGGTCCAGCTGGAGGTAGATCCAGCTGCAGAAACGCTCCTGCTGAGCGTTTCTACTAGCTGGATCCACTTTTGAACTGGATCAGATAAAGAAATTTATCTGATCCAGTTCAAAAGTAAAAAAAAAAATATTGAAAAAACAAAAAAACATTTTTTTTCTTTAAGTCCGGAAGTCTCGGAAACCAGGAAGAAGCCGGCGAGGACGTCGCTGGAGGTGGAAGCCGGACCAGATGAGCTCCCACGATAGTTGCAGCATCCTTTTGCCCGAACTGGCTTCTTCTCAACTAAGTTTATTGCTTGGCTGGGTGGTAGAGAGCAAAGGCGCAACCACCAGCAGGAAAAAGTGCATCTTATGGTGTAAAAATTCAGTAAGTAATCTGTTAGGATTTGAATCCAATGATGCTTCAGTGTCTGGCTGCAACTCTGTCTGCTGAGCCATCTGAAACCCTGATTATGAATCCCTTGGACTAAGATATGTGGTACCCAATACTTCTTGAACCCTTGGCCCCTCCCATGTGCTTCCTATAAAAGCCATGTCCTATTACTTCCTCATTGCCAGATTATTGTGCTCCACCCAATATCATGCTCTTGTTCTTCTTGTACTTTTGTTATCATCATCATCATCATCCGTGTACTGACCCTTGGCTTTGTATTACCTGACTACTCTTTAGCTTGCTCCATTGATTACCTGACCTGATTGGTTACTGATACTTCTGCCTGCTACCACTGTTTGTGCACTCATCCTGCCTGCGTTGATGTTCCAGCTACTGGTCTCAGAGACTGACCCTTGATCGATACACAAGTTTTTGGGATGTAAAAAAAAACATGCATGTGGGTTTTTTTTGGTTTTAACACAAGTAGTAAACAAGTTTACTACATTAACCTTTGTACTTTTGTGGCATTTCTTCTATTCAAAACATACTCACAGAAGTAGCAAAGAAATGAATAAAAAGTGTAAATGCTTTGCAGTAATAGAGCTATCTTTGATGTTAAAGAATTAGGGGATCAAAATAATCTTGGCTGGGATTATTTTAAGAACAGCCTGAAGTGGCCCATACCCAATGAAAAAGACCACCTTAGATCTCTTTAGAAAACAACAAAAACTCTTCTTAAAAAACTATTCATTAACACATTATTATTTTGAATAACTTTAATTTATATAGCACCCACATATTACGCAGTTATGTACATCAGAGTTAATATGCAACACAAGCTAACACACTGGTACAGTTTTATGACTCAGGAAGAGTTGAGGACCCTGCCCAATGGGGTTTACAATCTGTAGGCCCCCATACACTGGTGCGTTTCCCATCGGATTCCGGGACGATCGATTCCAGGCGCGTGCACGCGAAACGATCGTCCCGGAATCGTGTGAAGCCCACCTTGTCCGATCGATCACGTCCGATTGATCGGGGGCACAGAATCGGATCGGACAGAGAACCAACATGTTGGTCTTTCTGATCCGATTCAGCACACATCAGGGGGAGTTGCCATTTGTGAATTAGCGATCGGACACGGAATCGTCCAGGAATCCGTGGGCCAAGGTGGTATGTAGCGATCGGACAGACTTAATTGGCCGATCGATCGGACCTCCGATTCCCGCTGACATCGCCGGAATCGATCGGATAGGTGATCGATCGGCCATGGCTAGCTTAAGAGTATGGCTAGCTTAAGAGTTTGGGGAACTTTGGGAAGTTCCAGAGAGTAGGAGTGGCCCATTCAGTGGGGATGTCATAAGTGGGCAAAAGCCTCCAGTTCAGTCACATTCTTAGGCTTGCGCGCTGCAACTGCTTTCTTCAAGTCCCACCCGAGGTTCTCAATCGGATTTAAGTCTGGTGACTGCGATGGCCACTCCAAAATGTTCCAGCCTTTAATCTGCAACCATGCTCTAGTGGACTTGGAGGTATGCTTGGGATCATTGTCCTGTTGACAGGTCCAATGTCTCCCAAGCCTCAGGTTTGTGACAGACTGAATCACATTTCCTTCCAATATCTCCTGGTACTGAAGAGAATTCATGGTACCTTGCACACGCTGAAGCTTCCCCGTACCTGCAGAAGCAAAACAGCCCAAAGCATGATTGACCCCCGCCATGCTTCACAGTAGGCAAGGTGTTCTTTTCTTCATAGGCCTTGTTCTTCCTCTTCCAAACATAGCGTTGATCCATCAGTCCACAGAACACTATCCCAAAACTTTTGTGGTTTGTCCACATAACTTTTAGCATATTGCAGTTGACTCTTCTTATTCTTTGGAGACAGCAAGGGGGTGCGCCTAGGAGTTCTGGCATGAACTGGAATCAGACCACCATGAGACCATCATCTTTCAGCTTATAGCTTCACCTAAATTTTCATTTTGTTTGGGCATTTCTTGGTTTGCTGTCCACAATCCCTCTATCAATTGGGATTACCTACAGAGTCTGTCCTTCATCCTGAAAACGCAAGTGGAGAAAACCCCCCATTTGCAATGTGAAAAACTTCCCCCACAATACAATCAATTTCAGGATGTCTATGATAAGAAAAACGCTCATCACCTCACCCCTAGGACTGTCCCATAGAGTAGCTACCTGGGGAAGAAATACCTTTTGTACGCATTTATTCTCTCTTTCTGAACTACAATTGAAGGTTCTCAAGGAGTACGTAGATGAGAACTTGAAAAAAGGTTTAATGCTAGGAAAGTCGCCTGAACTTTGGGTCTTTCATGTATTTGCTACCAGCCTACCTTATTAACTGCTTGACCTCCTGATTCCTGATGCTCTGCTTGTTCCATGGATTATTCTTACTTCCTGATCCTTGGCACTTCATCCCGATATATCTTCTGATTTCTTGGTTAGCTCATCGGACTTTCCTTACTCCTAACGCTTGCCACTACTTCTCGGTTGTCACTTCAGCTGCCATCTTGCACAGGTGCTTTCTGGGAACTGCAACCTGGGGATGTGCAAATTGGTCCAGTGGGTCCACACCCGTGAATCACTGGTGTCACCGTTGCTCTGGTGACACCCACCATGACAGGTCCCTTGTTGGATCCCCTGTTAATCCCCTGTTAACGAGTTTCTCGTTGAACCCTGGTGTCACCGTTGCTCTGGTGACACCCACCATGACAGGTCCATTGTTGGATCCCCTGTTAATCCCCTGTTAACGAGTTTCTCGTTGAACCCTGAACTCCTGACCCCTCCCATGTACTACCTATATAAGCAATGTCCTTGCTCAGTCTGTTTGCTGTATTTTTATAATCCTGAAAATATCTTGCTTCTTACTGCTGTTTCTTGTGTTCTTTATATCATCATCCATGTACCAACTGTTGGCTACATATTACCCGACTGCTCTTCATCTTGCTCCATTGCTTACCTTACACACCATGGCTACAGACATCGGCTTGTTCCTGCCTTCACTTCTGCTTGCTTCCTCACAGCTTCCACTGTTTTTTAACTGATCCTGCCTGAACCTTTGTTGCTGTTTCAGCTGACCCTATATCATTATAACTTTTTTTGTTAGGTATGGTGTGTTCTGTTTTATGGTGTTGTGCTGTGCCTGGTTTGGGTATTGTATGTGCTGCTGTGTTTATGTTTGGTATAGTGTGCTGCTGCTGTTAATTTGTTTCCTGTATTGTGAGTGTTCTGCTGCATTGTATGGTGTGTACCTATGTGACATGTTTGGTATGCCATTTTCAATGTACTTGGTATGATGTGATGCTATGCTGTTTTTGTAGTTTGTATTGGGGTATGCAACAAATTGTCAACTTAAAAAGATAATTTTTTTTGAGTCAGGGAAATTGGTAATTGATTGTAATGTTTGCCGACTGTAGTAACAGATATTTGATCAACTTTTTTGGGATTGACTATAAGTATAATAAATTTCAGTACAACCTATTAAAAATTTTCAGCATGTCCAATTTCCAGCATGCCCATTTTTCAATCAATTTTTTTTTACCAATTTTAATTGTTTTAGGTTGATCTAACCACGTGGGCTGCCATAGATTTTCAATCAATCAACAAATTTTTTTATTAAATTAAGTTGATTGAATGAAAAATCTAGACGTGTATGGCCTTAAGACAACCAAAGACTACCTGAGATATTGCTAAAGGCCCCCATACACCTAACAATCTTACCATACAATTTCTGTTCAATCAGCCTCTAACTTCTTCAATTAAAATCATGTAATATGAGGACCTTTCAATCACTATGTATTCTATCAGGGAGGCACTATACTACATTGTTGTGGGTAGATCTAAAGAAAAGTGTATGGAGTTATCTAAAGGTGTATGGGGCTTTACTATTATGAAGAGATGAATAATATGTACATCAGGTAGTTGTTTTTTCTCCAAGAAGGCATTTTTTAATGGTAGTAGGCAAATATTGGGTAAAAGTTCTGACTTACAGATTACAACCAGGCTAATATTTAATAGGAGGCATGGAAGAAATACTAGAATATATTTATGGGTTCTGACAGCATGATATAGGCAATATTTGCTTGCCTTTCTTTTCTATCTAAAGTTCATTTTACTTTGTAGTTTACTTTGCAGTTTACTTTTGTAGTTATGATGTATCTTTTATTCTTATAAAAATACAGTACATCAGGAGAATATTTGAAGATCTTTCTAAGAACTTACCAGCAAGGCAATGGAGGTAAGTGTGTGGTTGGCATTCATGAGGGAGTAGGTCACTTGATATACACCATCATTTGTTTCACTATTTCCATAGAAACCAATGCCAATGCCAGCACTGAAAGAAAAAACATGAGAAAATATAGAAGTGTTACATCTCTGAATCCCAAGATAACTTTAACAGAGAATTAATTTACACTGCTTAACAGTTCCAATTAACTGGCACCTCAAAAAGAATATTTAAATGTCTTTGTCTGGCATCTCAAAGGAGAAAGTATCTAGGTCTGCCTTGTCCACAACTCCTTTCACAGCAAGAAGTAAGTTATTTTTTACATATAAAAGTCATTGGTGCCGAAACATTTGAACAGTTGAGAAAACTTTGCAGCATATTATAAATTTAACATAACACAGTTATTTTTTATTTATTTAAAATAATATATTTTAAATCAATATACAACAAAAATTAAAGACCAGGCTCTCGACTAGAATGCAAATCCAGTAGCCCCTGAGTAAACGCAATTCCAAGACATAAGCAATTACTTCAAAGGATATACTGAAATTTCAATTTGAAGTTCTACAGTTAGAAGGTTTATTCACAAGAAAACATTTATGACCGTTTTCAATCTTCTCAGGAGTGGACCTCCAAACATATTTACCCAAAGTTCAGAGAAATAAAAAAAAAACAAGAGACCAAAGTGGAGATGTTTGCCAATAATTCTCACCATGCCAACTTTCGAAATTATAAACAAAACTGTTATCTAGAATTACTGTTTCTAATGGTAGTCCTACAAGCTATTTAATTTTGGGATGCACACACCTTTGCCATTTAGTGATATCACAATGTATCTGGTTGTTTTACACAAGAGTTTTGATTTTAGAAACTGTTACTAGATGATGTAAAGCATTATAGTTGAAATCTACATATTTTTTGTGAACTAATATAAATTTACCCTCGTGAATTTCATGGTAAAAAATTACTTGAATTGCTTCACAAGATGGTTTTTGCCCCACTGTGTCAGGGTTCACACGTTGATTATGACAGGATTTTAAGCAGTATAATGTTTGAAAATAATAATAATAATAATTTGATAAATTATATTTAAACATACTGGTTTGGCTGTTTCGTTGGAGCAGGGTCATATAAATGGTTTAAAAATTATTGAGTGTCTTTGCCCACTCTCAACAACTGGACTAAGTTCCAGCATCTTCATGTGCCAAGTGTCCTTCCTTACCTGGCTAGGGTTAGGGTGAGGAGGACTCCCCCTTCATACAGTACCTAAAGCCCCCCATACACGTTCCGTTTCTTACAACCGATTTTTCTTCCGACCGTGTCACTTAAAATGTTATGGTCGGTCGGCTAGCACGAATAATCGGAATTTGAATATCACCGATCGATCAGCCCGACACTATTTTATTAACAGCAGATAGACCAAAATTTGTGGACAGGCCCGAAGCGGTCAAAATTCGTAAGAGAAAATCGGATTGTGTATGGGAGGATTAGAGACAGTTCTCCACTTACAAATATCAATACCCCCCTTATCTGGTTAGAGCCTCAGCTGATTTTCAGTTGATTACCCTATGGGCTGTACCAGTCTTTAGGATGAGAGACACAGCGAGACTGTATATATTCCTGTTGATTACTAGTAAAACAAGGGGACTCCTTATTTTCTATCAGGCCTGGGAGAAGTTCACCAGTCTGCAAAAGTCTAGCTGTAACCTGCTAACTCCCTGACACACTACATGGCTTATTCCAGTGATGCCAGTGATGTTCTTACCCCATAGGAAAAGGTAAATGTTTTTTAGGAAATCCTTTCACTGTGAAGTTGACAAAAATACTTGATTGTCAGCGTAAAGCAGCTGTGAACGCACAAATATGCTCACATACCCACTTGTGTAAACTTTGTGAGGGTATATGACACCCAGCGATCTGTACCCACAGATGTGCCATCCACCAGTTCAGCTGCTTCACATACCAGGACCAGTACCTTTCGGAGATCAGCTCCCTTGCTGGTGGATGTGATGCTGGCACATGATGCATTCACGCTTCCTCTCCTGGCTGACGCCTATTATCGCTCACCTGGAGCGCTGTCCAACCAGATCACCTGACCTGTGTATACCTGTATAACAGGAGTGCAAGAGTGCTTTATGCCTCTGATCCACAGGTTCTGCTCCTTCCTTTTGCCTTATCGTTACCAACCCCTGGATCGTCTTCGACCACCCCGTTTGCCATCTGCTCTGACTTCCACCTGTCTGACTACATCTCTGCCTGCCGTTTGGATACCGCGCCTTCTCTATTCTGCTGTCAGCCGCTGCCAAGTAAGCGTAGCTAAGGACCGCAACCTGGGGGCACCCCACAAAAAATTTCCATCATTCCTTGCGGAATGCTCTGGTGAATACTGGGGGGCTCCTTAGACTATGCGCCCTGGTTTATGCTTGTTTGGTGGCACGGTGGGCCCACTACTCTCGTGGTTCACCCGTGAGAGTTTAACACCGGACCTATAGAATAATTGTACACAGACGCATATCTACAAAATATTTCCCAAGATGTCAAAATCTATGAATCCTATTTGTGATCTGTTGTCCCATGCCCCAATTTAACAAGGAGCAATTGCATTCCTCTAGCTTTCTAAGACAAGAGAGACAAGAGAGGAAATAATGAGAGCCTTTCTTTGTTTTAATTATACAGCAGGCTTTGCTCCTATAAAATGCCTGTATTTTTTGTTTCTTTTCCACTTTCCCTATCATTAACAAAGCCTGAATGAGATAATTACACAGCATTGGCAGATAACATTCAAGTACTAAACAGACAGAGTACTTGCTGCATTTCTCTCAGCTCAAGCAAGAAAAGCTGACACAAATGTAACTGCAATACTGTGAAATATGTGATGCGTTTGATCACATTTAAAGTGTAAATCTGGATTCTTATGTTTCTAATGATCATCCCTCTGGTTAGGAATCTGTTAGGGGAGCATAGGGGGACCTCAGCCCATTACATGTTCATCGTGCCCAGTGGTTTAGGGTGGTGAGTTGTGGAACATGGTGATGATGTGCCCATTACAAAGCAATGGCTGTGACATGGGATGATTTTCAATAGACGCATCCTGGTTTATATATGTGACACATATTGTGGATTACATTTTGACAGAGCAAAGGCAGTCCACTTTTGTGGCACCATTAAATGTTAACGGCATCCCAAACATTCTGTGTGATTGCCAATTGTGTGCACTGGTTCTGAAAATGCACCAAAACCCCCCCAAAACAAACCATCAGGTATCCATACATATGAAATGAGGCTCTCAACTACATATGTGTTACTATTTATAACAGTCTCAACACATTAATTTTTAGCAATCATAGCTTCACCTTAACCACTAAGCTTAGTAAACACAATTTACAAAGTAAACAGCCTCTACAAACAGATGTTTACTCCGAAATATCAACAAAATGATTTGACTAAAAGGAGATTACATAAGTGTGATTGTATGTGATATAATAAAATGGTAAAAATGCAATAAAACTTGAAACTTTAACAAAATGAAACTTTAAAATTCAGCTTAGCAAAAGCTTTTTAGCGATGTAGCTTATACAATAAATAATATAAGGATTTAAGTGGTTCTATACTCAAATTTTAAAAAAAGACACATACATTACATAGACTTATTACTTACCTGTCAACAGGTAACCTGTCACCTGTCACGTGACAACCTGTCACGTTCTGTTCTAGGGAACTCTTCTATCTGACATAGTTAGCTTTCTTTATGTTTTTTAATGGTATCTACATCCACTACATCTGGGTGACCACATATGATGGTCAATAAGGTTGTATTTCTGTTAGCAGGTGGGAACAGATTGTTTATCTCTTGTGAGTTAAAAAGTATTGTGCAATGTGATATTTTTACTGGATGGTTCTTCATGGGGACAACATAGGATGGTTGGAGACGATTGACAGCTGCCCACTAACTGCCTTCACAAATTTGCAACCGCTCATCAGTTTTGATGATTATGATTATAAAAGTATAGGGCTAGGTTTAACAACAGAGTGTATAGACCTCTGCCAGTCACCCCATGTAAAAAAACATAATACAAACAGAATACAAAGAAAACATTTAGCAGAACTCCATCTTTTGCAGTAGGGCTAAACTCACAGTGCAGAAGTTATATAATATATTTAGTCTAGTATTATGTGCATAGCATCTTTATGAACATCATCTCTTGCAATCCTCAGCAGTCTGCACACTTCTCTATTTTTTAGGGCAATTGGCCCTGCATTCTAGTGGCCACAGACAGTTTTTGAGACCACCGTCAGATCCAATAGGCCATGGGAATTGTTTGTTTAGTAGAGAAAGATTATTTTCTAAGTTCACCTAGAATTTGCACTAATTAGTGTGCTTAACACAATGCTTTTTTTTCTTCTACAATCTTTAAATCCAACCACATTAAGATTAATGATTATTTTAAAAAAACCTTTCTTTGCAATAATTAGAAGATATTTGTAAACTTTCAATTTTGCATATTTTGTGTTTTTCAGAAAAATTTTTGGGAAAAGTAAATAATTACATATTTTAGTAAAAAGCAGTACTCTCCTACATTTTTAGCCTGTTAGTATTGTCTTCCACTGCACATTTATCTAAAATAAGTTTGTATCAGTAGTAAATTTGAACTAATGATGGGAACGGACATATACTCTGTAGGGGTCCATTCACCTCTTCTCCCTCCATATTTCTTTCATACTCAGTTCCCTCCCACCTTTTTTGTCTCCAGGGAGACAAGCTTTACTGCTGCAGCAGAGGAACTATTGTCATGCTAATGGCCCCCATTTCTTCCTTCGGAGGAATTTTTGGTGGGAAAATGATAGTGCTTTAAAAGATAGGAGGGGTGGTGAAATCCCCCTTCCTCCTTACATCAAATTGTAACTCCTTTAAAATCCCCCTCAAAAATTGGCTGTAAGCTTTTGCTTTTATTTGCAGTTCACACATTTTGCACAGACAGAGTTAACACTCACAATTAAGTTTTTTTAAAGTCTTGTTTTTAAAGAGATGGATTTTAGGTTTTACTGTTATTATACATTTCCTGAGATATCTGTTAACAAAATAAATAAAAATGTTATGTTAAAGTGTTGTCTATATACCAGAATTGTTTATACATTAAAAAAATATATGTTAAAGGTTTGTCTATATGCCAGAATTGTTTTCTGTCACATAAAACCCCTACTTAGTTTGTTTGAATATGACAAATGTGCAGTATTTGAATATGAATGTCCTGCCATTCTTTTCAAATACAATAGCTGCAATTAGTAAGAAAGGAGAATGTGGCATCCTGAGATATCTATAGTTCTGAAATGTTGTCTTTATGCAATTTAATTGCATATAAAAAATGAAATTCAGAAAGAGTGTGCACCTTTCCCACTTGGACCCTACCAGACCATAACTCTAGACTAGAGATGGTCAAATTGTTTTCAAAAATTCGACGATTTCGACGATTTCAAGGTAATTGCAAACCCCCTGAACATGGTATCAACAAACTTGGATGTAGAGAAGGGTTGGGGGTAAACTTCAAAAAAGAAAGTATGTCTCTAACACAAATACTTTTTGCACAAATGAAGTTCAAAGTCAAGGAAAAATTTCGAAAATGGGAATTTCA
Organism: Ptychadena robeensis; assembly: GCA_036250615.1. Classification (NCBI taxonomy): domain Eukaryota; kingdom Metazoa; phylum Chordata; class Amphibia; order Anura; family Ptychadenidae; genus Ptychadena; species Ptychadena robeensis. The sequence goes on from CM070038.1 coordinate 59,173,483, forward strand.
ACTTTATTTCTGAACCTAATTTATGCAAAAATTACATGTGCTAGAGCCATACTTTTTTCAAATGTTCCCACACCCCTTCTCTACATCTCCAGAAATTTTGGTGATGATACCTCTTTTAAGCTAGCCATAGACACCTCGATCCATGGCAGACATTTAGCAGACTCATTACAGCGTGGTGACGTCACCACGCTGTGAGCAGTCTGCTAAATGTCGGACAGGAATCCTGTGTGTTCCACTAACACACAGAACTCCTGTCAGACTCTAGCCAATTAACTCGGAGGGGGAGGAGACTCCCCCTCCGAGTTAACAGCCTGCAGCGAAGTCGGGCAGAAAAAGAACCGGCAGGTTGGATCCGTGTGCAATCCGACCTGCCGGCTTTTTTTCTACAAAACTCAAGATGGGCTCCCTCATAGTTGCGGCAGACCAACCTTTATGTGCTCGGCGGGAGCGAGCACGCAGGTTGGTCTGCTACAACTATGGCTGGGAATCTGCCCGTCTATGGGGGGCTTTAGGGGCTTTGCAATCAGCTCACAAAGTTAGCAAGTTGAAAAATTCAACCATGTCTACTCTAGGCAACTGGGTTGGTATCTTCATGGCAAACAGCCCACTTGAAGCAGTCATCTAGTATCTGCTTTCTAATGTAAATGCTAGCCTGCAAGCTATGCTAGCATTAATAGAGTGCTGTCAGATAAGTAATTACAAATAGAGATGGTCAAATTATTTTTCAAAAATTCTACCATTTCGACGATTTCAACTTAATTGCAAAGCCCCTGAGCATGGTATCATCACCAATGCTTGCTGGAGATGTAGAGAAGGGTTGGGGGTACACAACAAAAAAGAAAGTAAGTCTCTAATACAAATAGTTTTTGCACAAATTAACTTCAAAGTCATGTCAAAATTTCGAAAATCTGAATTTCGACTTAGATTTTGAACTTCATTTATGCAAAAACTCCATGTGCTAGAGCATAACTTTTTTTTTAAATGTTCCCACAACCCTTCACAACATCTCCAGCAATTTTGGTAATGATACCATGTTCTGGGGCTTTGCAATCAGCTCACAAAGTTAGCTAGTCTAAAAATTTGACCATCTCTAATTACAAAGTGAAACCAACTGATACTGTTTGCTGTCTCCAGCAATGTTACTGGCTAGGTAATAGGAGAGGTGTGCCAATTATCTTTACCAATGGTTACTTATGATCACTGCTAACCCATTCATGATATGTGATTATAGCAAGATTTTACAAAAACACACCTTTTTAGCGAGCAAATGCTGTTATCATAAAAATAGAGAGACAAAGGGCTCATTTACACTGGTGGGTTTCAATCGCCAGTTAAACAACCCATACACATAACGCAAATGTTACGTGCCAGTGCCGTTTTGAATATTCATCTTAAAAAAAAAAAAATCTACAAGTAATTTCAACTAAAAACTTCAACTGAAATCTAACTGTTGATTGCAAATATTGTCATTACGAATATAATTGAAAAGATATTTGCATGAATTGCACAATTTATTTGAAATATTCACATTCCTAAATTTGCATGCAAATGCCTATGCTGCTAGATAAATTTGTGAGCTGATTGCAAAGCCCCTAAACATGGTATCATCACAAAGAAGTTTTGATTTAGCATGTTTAATTTGTGTATAAATTAATTTCAATGTCAGAATCTAAATTTTAACTTTTAAAATTTTGCCTTGACTTTGAACTTCATGCATGCAAAACTTTTAGTTTTAGAGCAATACTTTTTGTAGTATACCCTCAACCCTTCTCTACATGATACTATGCACATTACCATGCTTGTTCAGCAAATGAACGAAAAAACCTTTCTTCGATCAAACAGGGAATCTCTATCATAGAGATTTGAAAAACAAAACCCTAAGGTGAAACTAAATTCACCGTTGTCCCAATGGGTAGGGACATC
>CM070038.1:59175505-59188420 GCA_036250615.1 Ptychadena robeensis
TGATTGTAACATGTATCATTGATCTGTTTATTCGTGTGTGTTCATGGGCCATGGGCCTAATAACTGCTCCTTTTTTTATATATATTTTCTGATTTGGATACATGCTTCCAATAAAGACCATTTTACTTACTCCTAAGACTAATTAGTGAATACCAACCACCCCGTACCCGCAATTGCCAATTTAGATGTCCCTATCCATTGGGACAACGGTGAATTTAGTTTCACCTTAGGGTTTTGTTTTTCAAGTATTAAATTCCTGGCTAGGGTACATTTGACCTCAGACTACTAGTACCGGCACACTCTGGCCCTATAGTTTTTTATTTATACAAATCTATCATAGAGATTGATACATTTTTTGCCTACAGAGTAACAATACTTGCATTTTGCAAACATATCTTCTGAGTTTACTTGCAAAAGTATCTAATTTTAACAGGTATTGTCATGCTTACACCATACAAATTAATGATTTCTGTTACACAGTGCTGTGACAAGAGCCAGAAAGGTGGCTCTTTGCAAAGGTATCTCACTCAAACAAACAATTGTCATAACCACACACCTATATTGCTCCCCTGACACAGCGCTGTGACAACAGCCAGAAATGTGGCATTTTGCAAAAGTGTCTCACTGAAACAGGTATTGTCATTTCAATGCCATGCACATGATTTGTGACTGTGGTATTGTGACCGACCATGTGGCCAAAATGGCTCCTGCTTTTGAAATCTGGTTGTAGTGCTTCTTTTATTATATATTATTGTATCAATAGATATATTGCAATTGCCTTTTCAATTACAACTGTATATTCTTGTTTAAAGTGCTTCAGCATTACCGTTCCATGTTTAATATGGTTTCTGGGGCATATTTAGGATGAAATTGACTGTTTGTAAATCACTGAGCCCCATAGCAAATTTTTTTGGCCAAACCACCTGACACATAGCGCATATAAAATGCAGCGAACGCTTCACATATGAAGTGAATCAAATGCCCCAGTTATGAAATGCAGCAATCACCCCATAAATTAAATCCAGCAATTACTCCAGATAAGAAATTCAGCAAATACCCCACATTTTAAATACTACTTTAACCACTGGCCTGTTGCATAATCTAAGGTCTGACAATGTTTGTGGGTAGCCAGAGAGCCAGAGAATGTGAGCCCCTCTTATGGGTAGCCAGAGGGTCCCCCTTGTAGGTAGAGAGCCAGTGAGTCCTCCCTGTAGGTAGCCAGAATGACAGCAGTATGCATCTCTATTAGAATGAGGGAAAGACATCACAGCAGTATGTATCTCTGAGAATGAAGATAGACATGACAGCAGTATGTATCTCTGCGAATGAGGATATACATGCTAGCAGTATGTATCTCTGAGAATGAGGATAGACATGATGGCCATGTGTATCTTTTTGTGTGTAAGGGACAGAATGTTTTAGAATGATGGACAGACATGACAGCAGTATGCATCTAATTTAGAATTAGGGACAGGCATGACAGCAGTATGCATTTCTATTAGAATGAGGGGCAGTATATATCTCTATGAGAATGAAGGACAGACATGACAGCAGTGTGTACCTCTATTAGAATGAGGGACAGATATGACAGCAGACTATATCTCTATGAGAATGAGGGACAGACATGACAGTAGTATGTATCTTTATGAGAATGAGGGACAGACATGACAGCAGTATATATCTCTATGAGAATGAGGGACAGACATGACAGCATATATCTCTCCATGAGCATGAGGGACAGGCATGACAACAGTATATATCTCTGAAAATGATGGACAGACATGATAGCAGTATGAATTTTTATGGAAGTGAGGGACAGTATATATCTCTATGTGAATGAGGGACAGATATGATAGCAGTATGATTCTCTATTAGAATGAGGGACAGACATGACAGTAGTAAGTATTTATGAGAATGAGGATAGTTACGATAGCAGTATATACAGTGGATTGCAAAAGTATTGAACTTTTCCACATTTTGTCACATTACCGCCACAAATATGAATAAATTTTATTGGAATTCCACATGAAAGACCAATACAAAGTGGTGTACACGTGAGAAGTGGAACGGAAATTATACACGATTCCAAACATTTTTTACAAATAAATAACTGCAAAGTGGGGTGTGCGTAATTATTCACCCTACCCTGAGTCAATACTTTGTAGAACCACATTTTGCTGCAATTACAGCTGCCAGTCTTTTAGGGTATGTCTCTACCAGCTTTGCACATCTAGAGACTAAAATCCTTGTCTATTCTTCCTTGCAAAACAGCTCCAGCTCAGTCAGATTATATGGACAGCGTTTGTGAACAGCAGTTTTCAGATCTTGCCACAGATTCTCGATTGGATTTAGATCTGGACTTTGACTGGGCCATTCTAACACATGGATATGTTTTGTTTTAAACCATTCTATTGTTGCCCTGGCTTTATGTTTAGGGTCGCTGTCCCGCTGGAAGGTGAACCTCCGCCCCAGTCTCAAGTCTTTTGCAGGCTTCAAGAAGTTTTCCTCTAAGATTGTCCTGTATTTGGCTCCATCCATCTTCCCATAAACTCTGACCAGCTTCCCTGTCCCTGCTGAAGAGAAGAACCCTCAGAGCATGTTGCTGCCACCACCATATTCACCATTGGCCTCTTGACTGCATTTCTGATCAGCGCTCTCCTTGTTCGGCCTGTAAGTTAAGGTGGAAGGCCTTGTCTTGGTACGTTTACAGTTGTGCAATACTCCTTCCATTTCTGAATGATCGCTTGAACAGTGCTCCGTGGGATGTTACAGGCTTTGGAAATCTTTTTGTAGCCTAAGCCTGATTTACATTTGTAAATGACTTTATACCTGACCTGCCTGGTGTGTTCTTTGGACTTCATGGTATTGTTGCTCCCAATATTCTCTTAGACAACCTCTGAGGCCGTCACAGAGCAGCTGGATTTGTACTGACCTTAGATTGCACACAGATGCACTCTATTTAGTCATAAGCACTCATCAGGCAATGTCTATGGGCAACTGACTGCACTCAGACCAAAGGGGGCTGAATAATTACGCACACCCCACTTTGCAGTTATGTATTTGAAAAAAATGTTTGGAATCATGTATGATTTTTGTTCCACTTCTCACGTATACACCACTTTGTATTGGTCTCTCACGTGTAATTCCAATAAAATTGATTCATGTTTGTGGCTGTAATGTGACAAAATGTGGAAAAGTGCAAGGGGGCTGAATACTTTTGCAAGCCACTGTATCTCTGGGAATGAGGGACAGACATGACAGCATTATGTTTTTCTGGGAATGAGGGACAAACATAACAGCAGTATAAATTTCAATGGGAGAGAATGGTAACCATGGTACAGCATTTCCTAACTTCTCATAATAGTGCATATCATACATACAGCCTTACATCGTACACCCAGGAGGGGATGAGAGAGGGAGGGGGAGCTCCCCTCCAGCCAGCCAGAACTATGAATTTATTGTTGGGAGCAGGCAGGTGAAAAAAGTAGTCCCATTTCACCTGCTCACCTCCAATTTCAGCCCTGCTGGCTGATGGGCCCACCACAGCACTCTACTACTATTTAAACTGCTTTTTCTATTATATATTATAGCTGAAGTTAATTAATTAATTAATTAATTGCAAATTAATGACTTTATAAACATTTTCAACCTTATGCAATTTTTTTGACCTTATGGGAAATTTGCTGCATACAAGCTTGAAATTTCTCAATCAAATCAAAATTCAGGTAGAACCAAAATTTCTTCATTTTGACCATCTCTAATCAACACTCACCCTGTCCCTGCAACTGCGCGGTGGTTGCAGGTAGAAAGCTAGGTTGAAAGCACCTGCCAACTGTGCCCATATTTACCATATGCTCACTGGTGACAGTGGTTCCTTGTTGGAAGTGGAAAATGGGTGGCACTACAGCAACTGTCCCAATAAAGCCTAAGTAAAAAAGAAACTGTTCGAACTGTAAAGAATCACACAAGGAATATGTGGAGTATTTTTAGAGAGTTAAGAGTCCAGACAAAAAAGGCCCCCATACACCATTTGATATTTACATTAGATCGACTGAAAACTGAATACATTTGTGATCTTTCCGTCAAATGTATAGTGTTAAGCCTGAATATTCGAATGCCAAAATTTTTTACGAATATTGGCTATTCGAAAATTCGCCAATATCTTGAATATGTCAGCGGATATTCACGATTTCGAATATTCGCGGTATGGCCATGTATTGCGAAAATCATATTCGCATTGCAAAAATAAACATAGCATGTGACCATTCATTTTGAAGGTTTTCGCGATGGGAATATGATTTTCGTAATACATGGCCATACCGCGAATATTCAAATTTCCGAACATAGAAACTAATACTAGTAGAATTATTTGCGAAATATTGTGAATTTGAATATAGCCTATGTCGCTCGTCACTACAAATGAAGTATACATACAACATTGAAAGTATCCCACAGTATTCACGTATGATCATACAACCATAATTTTTACAACAACTTTGTTCTAAATGCTCGGTTTTTGCTCAACGCGTTTTGCCCCTGTATCGGGCTTCATCAGGAGATTCAGATATAACCAAGAGCAAAGAAATCTACAGACCCAAAACCTGCGTGCCCATAATTTTTTCTTCCATAGCCTTTATTTAGAGGTCCATAAAGAACAACACACAAAGACACATAGCCAGTGTCCAGCCAGTCTTTTGAGAACCTTGGGACACACACCACTCCACTCCACTGCTAATTGACACCAGCATCTACTACTTTACCCTTCATTTGGAATCATATATTTATATGTTATACTAAATATACCTGGTTGTGTTCTGGATGCAGGATGGCTGTCGTTCCCCGTTACCTGGTGGGGACATTAAAACACCCCCTCCCCTGACCTGGTGTTTTTCAGGAAAATTGCGTTTGGGCCAAAAATTGGCTACGCTGAAATTGTCCCCCTCTGCAAACCCCTGAAGAAGTTGTGAAGAACGAAACTTATGTCTTTAATGTCATATCATTGTAACCACCAGTAAGAGGCCTGCGGCCTATGAATTATTTGTATTTTAATGCTGTAATAAATTTATATCATATTTTACATGTACTTGCTGATTGACATATGTCATTGGAACCTTTAAAGTCCCCTTTCCCCTGATTACTCGGGGGGAAACTGTGATCTGGGTCCGTTGGCCAAGGCTCACTCTCCCAGTGATATATATTTTTTGTATTGTTTATAATTTAGTCATTTGAAAATGTTTTTTTTTTTTACTTTGAATTGTATTGGATACACTATATCCAGTACAATTCCCCTTGGCACCCTCTCTCCAGTGGTGTGATTGACCTAGTGAGATCACACCAGGGGAGAGAGGGTTAACTTCAAAGTGGTACATCTGGGGAATCACACTGAAAATCACACTGAAACGTGCGATACACTTTTAAATCTCCCACCGCCTTCTCGATGTGACATCCTCACGTTACTCCACAAGTGGGTGGGAGATCCACTCTCCTGCAGTAGCCTCCTCATCAGATCGGAGCCAACGGAACAGTGCTGCACGGTACGTTTGCACTGCTGGGGCTCTGATCTCCGCCGGACGGCCCCATCTCGTCCAGTGCAAGGCTAACAGAACAGGGCTGGAGTAGATGGGGCCATCAGGAACGCCAAGGGGGTTAATGGACTATTTTGTTTTTTCCTCATAAAGACCATTGGCAACATTTTCTGGCTAGTTTGAGCTTGAATATGCAAATGGAGAATATTTTTTTGCAAATATCACCGATTCGAGAATTCCAGATTATGAATATTCAACTTTTTTGTTCAAATAAACCTGATCCTGCGAATGCATCACAATAATAATAATAATTGCAACACGATAATAAATATTGCATGTGACTGTTCACTTTTTATCGCAATGCATGGCCATACGCACAAGTTTCGTATTGTGCCACTCATCACTATTTCTGACTATGCTTTGGTATTCATCCTTTAATCCATCTAAAAATTGTCTGCTCACATTACCATTTCATGTTCTAGCTATTCTTTGGTAAAGAAAAGTCTTGTTAATACCAGATAATACAGAACTGAAATCCTTGGGAGCACCCGAGTACAGTACACACATAAAGCATTGACAAAAGGTGTCTTCTATAGGTGAACCAGTGGACATCAGAGATACAATTATTTCTACCATACTGATGGAAAAATAACATGACTTTCTATACATTTATGGAACTTCCTTCTTATTTTCATTGCTATACAGGCCTATGAGTATGTGCTTTCAGTTTTTCTTAATTAAAATGCTTTTATGAGTTATTTTTGTAGATTTGTGCTAAAAAAAAGTTATCCCCCCAAAAAACACATGTTCAAATATTAATTGATTAACATAGTAATTAGCTTATTGTAATCTATACTCTATGTTCCCTAACACTAGTTTGAAACGGAAAAAACCAGTGCCGTAGAAACCACCATAGCAGCCATAGCAGCTGCTAAGGGGCGCATTGCCACAAGGGGTTCCACCGCTCTCTGTGCCCCACCTCATGGGCTACACTTCTGGTATTCAGAGTGAAACAAAGTTACTTAAATTGATAAACCTAAACTGGACTTGGCTGGTGAAATGTTAACTAATTAAGGTGGCAGAGCTTTCTTGTGGACATTTTAGTAATTTTTTGTAGAGATGATGATGTAGCGCAGCGCTGGGGTGACATAGGCCTTGTCCGCTTGAATACCGAGGGGTACTGCAGAACCGGGTAACTAGCACAGGAAGCACAGCATACGTAGTACCCAAATCTTTCCAGGAACATCCATCACTCTTCCCAATAACTGGACCACACTCAGTATATCAGGAGCAGAACTCACGTTTAATGCCATATACCCGGCTTTTTATCTCATACTTCCATGCAAGGGAGACACCTCTAGAAAGATGATCCATTGTTCAATCACATAACCTCCCCTCACCCTGAGACATAACTCAATCACCAGTCCAGGGAGACAGACACTGTACCTATTGTGTTCCTGCTGAACCCACGACTGCTCACCACCACCACCACCAGGTAAAATAGTTATGTTAGTCTTTGTGTTTATACAGACCCACTGTCCAGACCCCTTTATAGACTGAAGTGACCTAATATTGCAATAATAATTATAGTTATGGACAGCCACCATTACGCATTAGTAATGCGATCCGCTACAGATGGAATTTAATAAAAAAAATGTACACACATCTGACTTTGTGAATTAAAAAATGTTTCTCTTTTGGTACAGACATTTAGATCTCTGTGGACCGGCAGAGTGGTTAGTTCTTAGTTCGGGAAGGTCGGGAACAGAGCAGTGTTGGTGTGTGAATCCAGAAGGGTTTGGGTGAGGGAGGTCCCGGAGGAAGTGGGGGGGATTGGAGTGGCAGATCCCCCAAAAATTGCTATGAGGCCCAGTCATTTAGCTACACCCCTGGCACACACCGCACACAAAACGCACTGCACAAATGCTCTTAAAAAAATACATATGAACCTTACAATATTCCTGTGGTAAACCTGTGTACTTGATTGTACACCATGAGTTGCCATAGCCAAATGAAAATTACCACAATGTAAAAGAGCCTGTAGTACTGATTGGCGGCTCCTGGTCTTGGAGATGTCAAAGTTAAGAGATAGGATGACAGTTTTGTGCAGGTGGTTATTTATCAGCCCCTTTCTATGGACCCCATTAAAAGGCTATAGAAGGTGACAGCAAATCTTAATCAACTCTCCATTTCAAGAGCAGAAATATAGCACAAGTCCCTCAAAAAACCAAAATTTCAAAACACTTTTGTTTCTTGGTAAACTTTTTAGCACAAGTAAGGAAAAGCAAGACAGATGTTAACAGAGATTATTTTTGGTCCTCTTCCTTGCATTCTGAGACAGACCAGAATGGTGAATTTATACTTTAAGGCTGCGTCTACTATAGGGAATGATGTGCCAGTCTATACTGGCATGTGATGCCTGCGGTTGGGGAAGGCGCGCAAGGGGGAGCGGATTCACAATGCCTGCCCATTGGGCATCCGGGGGTGTCCCATAGATGCACCAGAAACAGGTACCGTGTCCATTGTGTTTCCGGGTCACGGTTTGCTAACAATACCGCCGTGCGGTATTGCCAAAACGGCGTTTGCCGCATCCTAAACAGCACCCAAACAGCAGGCTGGCCGTATGGAAACGCACATGCCGACAAGCCCATAACGCCCCCCCGGTTTGAACGGGCGGCATAGTGTAGACCCAGACTAACATATACATATATATGAACACAATATTGCTTCCTGTATAATATAGCTATTTATCTAACAATGCTTTATATATTTCTGCATTATCTAATAACAGATAGAATGATAAAGGAAGACAAAATGAAGTTACACGTTTTTATGCTTAATTTAATTCAAATTCAGCCACTGTCTGCATCACCCTGCTGGTCTGCTTAGAGTTCTCAGACAAAGAATGTATTGTCAGAGCTTGTGAATATTGTGCTGTTATTTCAATGGGGCTCTTGTTCATATGGGAGGCAAAACATTCGTTCCCCATCATTCTTTCATAGAATGCATTTGTGACACAACTCAGTGCAGAGCTCTTGTTGACCCAGTCTGTTCTCTTATAACCCTAAATCCTCCAAATGTAGATATAAGAATAGCAAGGAAAGGTTACCAAACTATTTCTGACTTTAATTTTAGTCACCACCCTTGGTGGTATGGAAAAAAGTTACATATAATTAAATTCCACTAAAAACTGAGCTGGAATATCACAAAGGAAGAAACTGAATATAAGGTTTCTAGGGGCATTTTTTGATAAAATTATATCTAATTACCAGTTAAAAAATTTTAAATATTGTTGGATGGATTAGTTAGATCCGGCTAAGGACACATAGCCTATCAACTATGTGAATTATAAGTTATGTTTATATATATAAAAATCTGGTAATCAGCAAAGCAAATCATAAAATAGTAATCAGCGCATTAGAAAATACATGCAACTGTCTTTGAAACTAGAAAAAAATCTGGTGACATTCATGTAAAAACCCTGCATGCAGCATTGCATTATGAAAAACATCCATGATAATGCTGCATTGCAAAAAAAAAGTGTGAATGGTACAATGGTTTTCAATGGAAAGGATGGTACTGAAAGCCGGTAGGGTTACTAGTTCAGAGTGCTTGGCCCAACTCATACAGACGGTCAGTTTGCCGCTCCAGTCTAATTGAGAAAAATAATTTTGGATTCTGGGATTAAAAACAATTAAAGGGGGGGATTTTCCCACCTTAATGGATATATATGATCTCATCAGTTTTTATACACCAAAACAACAGTAAAAAAAAACCTTTCTGATTTCTAAGGAAAATATTACACTTAATATACTTTGTGAACACAATAAAATTCTGGAACCTGGTAGATCACAAACTAGTTTAAAAAATTGCAGCTTTTATAAACCATCAGTCCAATACAAAAATCTTCATAATAAAAATAAATAAGGTGATGAAGAGAATGCAAAACTATTTGAACATGTCTTGTGAATGCTCATCTGCAACAATACGATTACATGAGTAGCCAATTGTAGCAGCAGTATAAGGTTTCATGAAATACTTCGGTATAAAATATATGGTTATAATAGCTTGTACACTTGCCTTCTTGTAGCTATTCAGCTGGTAAATGAGGCTTTATTTAACCTCCCAAGTGGTCAGCCCCTACGAAACCGACTTCCCTCCAAAAGTTTTGGGATAGTGTTCTCTGGACTGATGAAACAAAATTAGAATTGTTTGGGCCCATGGATCAATGCTATGTTTGGAGGAGAAGAACAAGGCCTATGAAGAAAAGAACACCTTGCCTACTATGAAGCATTGCGGGGGTGGGGGGGTGGGTCAATCATGCTTTGGGGCTGTTTTGCTTCTGCAAGTACAGGGAAGCTTCAGCGTGTGCAAGGTACCATGAACCTCTTCAGTACCAGGAGATATTGCAAGGAAATGTGATGCAGTGTGTCACAAACCTGAGGCTTGGGAGACATTGGACCTTTCAACAGGACAATGATCCCAAGCATACCTCCAAGTCCACTAAAGCATGGTTGCAGATTAAAGGCTGGAACATTTTGGAGTGGCCATCGCAGTCACCAGACTTAAATCGCCCAAGCCTAAGAATGTGACTGAACTGGAGGCTTTGCCCATGAAGAAGATACCAGTAGATCGCTGTAAGACACTTGTGTCAAGCTATGCTTCACGTTTAAAAGCTGTTATAATTGGAAAAGGATGTTGTACTAAGTACTAAGAATGAATGCCTATTAGACTGTAAGCCCAACCGGGCAGGGTCCTCTATTTCTCCTGTGTCATTATCTGTACCTGTGTGTTATTGTGTGTTGTATCCCACTCTAATGTATTGTACAGTGCTGCGTAATATGTTGGCACTATATAAATCAATGATAATAATAATAATAATAATGTCACTTGGGGGTTGAATAAAATGACGTGAGCACAGAAAAGACATTTGTGGTTATTTCATTATTAATGTTATGTTATATTTGTCTGACTTACAAGTGCCTCTTTCATTTAATTGTAAAAAAGATGACTGAAATGATCAAAATCAATGTCAAAATGGCCAAAACACTCAATTTCAGTGAGGGTTAAATAATTTTTAACACAACTGTAATTCCTAGAGACTGCCTGTTGTCACCATGAGGATGCCCCCACAGTGTCATCACATGATCACGCCAATGCATTGCCCCCAAGGCAACATTTGGACACCTTGCAGAGAACAAGGGGAGGGGAGCATATTTTCAACAAGTTGACAATGGGCCGGAAAAGGAAGCTTAATGGTCCTGATCGCCTCCTGGACCTTAGATTGCCCACCCCTGGTTTAGGCTGTGTTTAAAATTCAGAGCCTGAATCTGGTCTTGACGAGTTTGTTACCTTTCACAATACATATTGTTGGTATAGGCTGTGTATACTACTCAGAGCCTGTATCTGATCCTGCTGTTTTTTTTTGTTTTTCACAATCGTTAAGCAATATTGTATTGTTGAACTAGTTGTATCTTCTTAAACAATTATCATGTCATGATAATCTTATGGGAAGCATGATATCTTTCTCTGAACCATTAAACATGTGCACTATTGAAATAATAATGTAGAGTAACTGCATTAATTTTTCAATAGTGCACATGTTTAATGGTTTGATGTATTATAGTTGCATACATATTTTCATATATAATGCAAATGCAGCCTTTAAGAAATCTGCTTATTCTTGCTTTAGTAAATTGAAAATACACATTCTATGGGTTATTAGATTGATCACATCACCATTGCTCTTTAACCTCTTTTGCTGAATAATCCTAACATAAAACACAAGATTAGATAGGGAGAAGGGAATAGTTCTCATCTCTCTCCCTGAAAGAGGAGGACTGAAAACAAGATAGATATTGTTATACAGCTGAGACAAGAGGCAGATCAACACCAGTGCCACCCAGAAACAGTCAACAAGTAAAGCTTTGTGTGGCTGTTACTGGGCTCTGCACAGAAGCGGGTTGCAGAGAGATACAGTGTCCAACCATAACTGCTCTCTTATATTACATAAACCATTAAATTCAATAAATTTACAATTTGCTCCTTGGATTTTTCTTTCAACAACAAAAATATTTCTAAACAAAAAAAGGAATTAAGGAGTTGCAGCAACCAAGAATTTACTTTGTGTGGTTCCTTTACAAGTTACAACACAATGCCCTTTGTTCTAAGTGGATGCTTTAGTTTAATTCATTTTACAAATTTTCTAATTCACTTAACTAACTTAGCATATTACAGAATAAAAGTAGCACAGATTTACTTAAAGTCCAAAAAAACATATAATAGTAGAGATAGGCTTGGCCTGGTTAAACCTATTCCTTCCTAACTTAATTAGGAGGTGTAGAATTGGTTCTAGCATTCCTTGTGGCTGGGGATAGAATTGGCAGCATCTTTTTCAATCATTGTGAGAGTTGCTTGAAAGTAGGATGGAGTATGGAGAAACATGGCTTCTGCTCCTTCCGTCTCATCAGAGAACCGCATACCTGTCAGGTACCGTGTTTTAGATGGGAAACTACCATTTGTACCCATTTTTCGTGCCCCCTTCTGGATTAGTATTTTCCCATGAATCTTCACTGAATTCTCTCAGTCAGATATACCTTGTAACTGAGCATGCTGACAGAATTTACAGGAATACTAATCTGGAGAATGGTGAGAAAGAGGAGGAAGTGAATGGTGTGAGGCTTGGGTGATTAGTTGGGGGGGGGGGGAGGGTGGCATTACCCTTAACTTGTCATGGTAGGCATCCATGACATCACTTCTGGTAACTTTTTCCTTATTTATGGGTATGGAACCACCACAAACAATCTCATACAACTGCAAAGAGGGCCAGAAGCTGGGTTAAGGGGGGTATAGCTGGACTGCTGGCTAGACTGTATGACTTGGTTCAGCACTTATATCCCTCTATACAGATGGAAAAAAAAGGAGAAATGGAGGGGCTGACTGGAGAAGAAAGCTTGCAGCTGCAAAAGCAATTTGTTATTATCATATAACACTGCCAGACTGTCACCGAGTTGCTGATTATGCAGTGGGTGTATGATGAACATAGTGGGGCCAGATCCACACAATAAGATGTTGATGTCGGGGTTGATCTTAGAAGGGGGTTTTGCAGTCTGAGGGGGGTGCCAGGACATGAATGAAAAAATAAATAAAATAAAACAGGTAGCAGGAAGAACACTGAGCCAGACTAAAAGGGGCTAAAGAGCCACATATGGCTCCCGAGCCACACCTTGCCTTCCAGTGACTAAAATAACTACCATTTTACCTTCCTATGCAGACCTCTTGGTAATGACAGATACAGGGTTTTGCCCCCACATCTAGGGAATTTAAAAAAATGTGCATACAGGGAGTGCAGAATTATTAGGCAAGTGGTATTTTTGAGGAATAATTTTAT
>CM070038.1:59271412-59300997 GCA_036250615.1 Ptychadena robeensis
GACCGATGGCGACCATAGACCGACGGGTCCGCACCCACAGCATTCCCCCAGTGGGGGCCTCGATCTATCACATCGCAACCATCAAAAAGTCATATATTAATACTGTCAATATAATGTAGTTTTAGTATAAAGACATAGGGACATGTCAGTCTAAGTAATAGGTTAAGCAACAAGTATGTGGGGTAGTTATTCCCCATATGCATATTAGGTCTATTGATGAGTCCCTATGGGCAGATACGTATGATAGTCCACATACTGACAGATATATACCATCATTGTTGTGGCTGTCAGTTTACAGATGTCAGAAATAGTTTAAATAAGGGCCAGATGATATATGTTTATATATCCATGTAATTGGTATATATAAAAAGAACAGGCGCTAGCAATTATCTCTAGTTAATATTAGTCACAGCTTGGCTCTAACCAGTCACAAATAGTAGTATAGGCATTGTGTGTGTTATTAAAACATCCGACAATGGCTAGTATTCAAGTATATAGGTTTATTGGCCACTGTGCTAAATCTGTTAGATGGATAGCCCTGTTCTAATTCAAGTTTGTTCTACATTTGGCTTAAATTGGGGTTGTACATACATATTCTCCCTAGGGACTTAAGTACTGAGATAGTTAATTAACTTGTGAAAAAGTAAATATAAGTAATTTTCACGATCATGTGCTGATCGATACTTAAAGTAGGGAAGGGGGGGGGGGTATTTTTTGCAAAGGGAAACCAGATAACCTAGTGTTGGTGGGTGTCTTCCACCCTGTAAACATTTGTAATAGCAATATATCTGGTTCCCTTGATGTAGGTTAGTGCCTCATCCCAAAATATAAACATTTGAAAGGGTTTTAGGGATAGTTAGGTCCGCATGTCAGACAACATGGGGGCCCACATTCCCCAGTGTGGAGACTAGGGGCTCCGAAGGGACTTTAGCGACACTGAGAGTCATACATAGTTAGTTTAGAGTAAAAGAGTTTTAACATATTTTATTATGCCATAAACAAAGACATAGCAGTGGATACATGATTCATAGAATGTATTACATCATCACAGTAAAAACAATTTCAATTTTATGAACGTTCAACCACATAATGAACACGTGTAGGAACCATATGGGTACAAACAATGGGGTAACATCTTCTCGACGCGTTTCGCCGTTTAGGCTTCATCAGGAGAATTTCTGTGTTACCCAATGCTACATAGTGAAAGATCAAAAAGAGGATCAGGGGTTAAACTAAGAAGATTAATAAGAGTATTTAGTCCACTGAAGATATACGTCTAGGTCTAGGTCTAACCTACATCAAGGAAACCAGATATATTACTTTTGTAAAAATCTTTTTTAAAAATTGAGAAAAGTACAAACCATCAGAGCTTATCCTCGATTCAGCAGTGTGAAAAATAAAGAATTTAGATTTGTTAGTTCAGAATGGCCATAGCAAAATGCTAAAGCCAATGTGTAGGCATATTAACCTCCTGAGCATTTCCCCCAGTGTAGCTCAGGGTAGGTTTGCTGACCCCGCAAATTCACCCCAAGTTTCACTCAGGCATACTTACCTATCCCCAGTGAGCCCATGACTATAGAGAGCATCTGCAAACCCGCTGATCTTTTCTATGTAGACTGTTTTGATAAATGTTTGTGAAATAATAGAGCTGAATTTCAGCATGGTATCATGATAGCATGCCACCTGTGCAAAAAATACATTTGTGATATTTCCTGGCTGTTAAATATTCTATGGTCAGCTGTTAGTGGTAATATAAGAAAATAGAAGCAATTGGGAACAACAGCAACACAGCCATAAAGTGGTAATTAACCCCCTTGTCCTGTTTGATCTGCACTGGAGAAGATGGGGCCGTCTGGTGGAGATCGGAGCCCCAGCAGCAACTGTTCCGGTGGCTTCAATCTTTCCCACGGAAGCTGATATCCCCCTCCCCCTGATGATGTCACTTCGGGGCTGTGGTGGGAGATTCAAAAATAAATCGCACAAAAACAGTTTTCTATGGAAAAATTTTACAGTGTGATTCCCCAGATGTGCCCCTTTGAAGTTAACTCTCTCTCTCCCCTAGTGTGATGTCACCAGGCCTATCACACCAGAGGAGAGAGGATGCCAAAAGGAATTGCACTATTACAGCATTTGAACATTTGAACACTATTCACTTCCTTGATGGACTCATCTGTGCTTAAATCTATGAAGACCATCTTACATCTAATTCTGGCTTAACTATTTTCAAGAAACTATATAAAACCAATCTACAAGGACAACTCTTTTATGCAGACACCGTATGCCTTTGAAACTTTACGTCTCTTGCCAAATAGACCTCAATGGCTTCTCTCAATCCTCTACTGTACCCTACTTAATCACTTTATGCCATAGAGACCACGGTATATTGGTACATGGAAAAGGGAACTAAATTGTGTCTTCTCTGATGCGGATTTGGCACAAATATTCACACAAATATTCTCTAATACCCATACAATTAGTAGGGGCTCCCATTGCTAAGAAAAAAATCCTGACCAGGGGATATAGGTGTTCACAGGTGTTCACAGAAAATTTATCTTTGCTTTGAGATATTGGGAGATGCAGTGGATTTCCACAGATGAGGCAACACAGCTCTTGCAGCTAATTTAACAAAGAAACTTTGTTAAATTAGCTGCAAGAGCTGTGTTGCCTCATCTGTGGAAATCCACTGCATCTCCCAATATCTCTGCATGGCTTTAGGAACTGTCCCCAGTCCACACAGCCGGTATCATTAATCATTAATAGCCTGTGTGAGCTGGAAAGCCAACACCCCTACATTAACATGGGGGTCTATGGCACCGCTCGCTTCTGCATCACCATGCAGCTTTCCGCTGACCTAGCGGTTGAGACGAACCCAAACACTGAACGAACTGAGTTCGTCTTAACCGCTAGGACCGCTAGGAAGGTTAATATCCCCACTACAAGACACTGACCATCAATTTGTCAGTCTGGGCACTGTGGTATATGTTTTAGGACTCAATTCAGGGCTGAATATTATAAATTGTTGGCGCACTTTGACACAAAGCCAGATAACATTGTCACAGGGGACCACTGCTTTCAGATCTTTCCCCCAAGCAACCAAAGTCTTTCCCCTCTACAACTCAACTATCCTCTCAACTGACTTTTCCTCCCCTCTCACTATCTTGTTTTCTATCTGCTTAATCCCCTTCTCTTTGCCATTCCTTCACCCCCCTCCTGTCACGATGACTCATGTCTTGAAGTACGATCCAATAACCTATATGGTCACAAACCATCTCAAGCTCACATACTCACCATCATTTAACACATGCTCACACATCTGCTATTCTTTTATTTTTATTATAATTTTATTATAATTACATAGTATGCATGAATAGCACAAAGTTTTGAATGTCTTTTGCCTTTGCTGGACTAAAAATTTGTTATTGAAAAAATGTGTTATTTAAAAAAACAAAAAACAGTACCTAGTTTATTGGTATTCCTTTATTTTAAAGCCATTGCAAAAATAGTTTCTACCCTGTTTAAGTTTTTTTTTAAAAACAGCCAGTTAATCTTTGCTGCCAGTTATGCTACTGCGTATAGATCTTGCTTACCAACCCACACAGGTTATACATAAAAAAACAGCAGTTTGTCCATTGCGATAAACACAGCTCACAAATAACAGTCCACTTTATTACATTTATCAGAGCATCAAATAGTGAAAAGAATCTTCATCCTTTATATTCCTTGAAAATCAGTTCTGAGAGAACAAGAATTTATTGCTAAAAAGTCCTATTGCCATAGATTAGATATTAGCATGTAGAAATAGCTAGTACATTCTTAAGCTAGCCATACACGGCACGGATTCCCTGGCTGATCGATTCACCATCCGATCGATTCCGGCGATTCCGCCGGGATCCTCAGGTGTGATCGATTGGCCAATTAAGGAATCCGATCGCTGCATACCACCTTGTCCTGCCGGATCCGTGTCCGATTGATCACCTCCCGGAATGCAACTCCCGCTGATCTGGGCAGAATCGGACCCGAAAGACCAACATGTTGGTTCTCTGGCGGATCCGATTCTGAGCCCCCGATCAGTCGGACCCGATCGGACGGACAAGGTGGGCTGCACGGGATTCCGGCCCGATCGTTTCGCGTGCACGCGCCCGGAATCGATCGGGCCGGAATCCGGTGCGAATCCGACCCGTGTATGGCAGCCTTTACCGGTACAAAGGCCAAACTATTGTATTAATAAGGGAAAAAAAGTAAGGGAACTCCTGACTAAATGCTAGTGTAGCCTTGAGCTTATATATATGTCAGAAACAGGAAAATGTACCATACATTAAAGCCATTAAATCATCATTATTAAAAGTTAACCTCCCTAGCGCTCTTGCAAGGTCCAGATATCTGTACCAAAAGCACACCATAGACTTAAATGTTGTAAGCCTGTAACTTCCCAAAATATGTCCGTACAAGGGTCTAGTGGACAACCTGAATATAATAATAATAACAACACTCAATTATGTGGAAAAAAATACATTTAAAAAAATGAATAAATAAAAGGCATCATTTGAATGATAAAATCTCTAAAATACTTATTTGGTATGATAGATTCCAAAACAGTGTGTATTCATATTTATATTTTGTTTATAATAACATTTGTATTACAATTGGAAATGTGTTTTCAGTGTTTTTTTCTTACTTTGAATTGTATTGAATACAGTTATCACTGTCTCCTCTGGTGTAATGAACACACCAGATGAGGAAGGGTTAACTTTAAAGGGCACATCTGGGAATCACACTGAAAATTGTATATTAAAATTGCTCATACTAATTTATTGCACGCTTAAAAGTTTTATACCATATTTCATGTATCTATACCAGCGGTCGGAAACCTATGGTTCGCGGGCCACATGTGGCTCTTTTTAGGGCTGCATGTGGCTCCCTGCCAGTTTTGGTCTTGAAAGTCATGTTCTTTTATGTGGCTTTCCTTGCAAAATACAGATTTTAAAAAATCAGGCATGTTTCTCAGATTCTTGAAATCATGGGTATTTAGCAGGGAGAGGGCATTATCAGCAAAAGCAGGGTGGGACATTAGCAGGGAGACTAATGCCCTGGGAGTAACGCCCTATCACTGCTAAATCAGCCGTGAAGTGAATCCGACACAGGAAGTGACCTCACTTCTGGCATTTGGAACATGGAAGAATCCGATTTTGAATACAGGAAGTGACTTAAAATATATCCTGTTGGCTCTCTGAGCCAAAAAGGTTCCTGACCCCTGATCTATACCTTGACGAGAATCGCCTGATTACACAATCATGAGATTAGCTTTGTCTGTATAGAGGCAGGTGGTTGCCACTGGGCTCCCCAACAGGTGTGTAGGAGACAGGAAGAGATACTATAGGGTGTAAATTTGTGCCAATATGTAATTATTAGGCATAATTACATAGATCCATATCTAACTGGAGCACTGTGTCAATATGCCACTATATTCAACACAGATAAATCTTTCATACATAGGTTCACGTTTAAAGTATAAATATAGATGAAGATTTTCATAATTAGCACATGATTAGTAAAAAAAAGACATATTGTTTTTAGTAATTTTGTAAATATGGACGTTCAAATTTTTTTTATCATGATGGAATAAAATGTAATGTTTTAAATATAAATGTTCCTGTGGCTGACATATTGTGGGCTCAACTTAAAGCCAATACAATGGTTGTCTATGTTACCCCAAACTGGAAGATAAAAGGAACAATGGATATGTAAATGTGAAAAATAGTATGCTACACTTGTCAACAGGTACAGATTAATGCATTGAATACAATACTTGTCGGCAGCATACATGAGTGTGTGCATTTGTATTATTTATATTAAAATCTGTAAACATATCTTGGTCTAACTGAACATCGGAATAAATGCTGGTGTTATGATAATCATTTAGATTAAGCTAGTTTTGTATTGAGTTAACTTGCAATATTTAAAAATGTCAAAATTTATGTTACCATTAGTAGAAGTAGAAGTTTATCATTACACTCAGTGGCGTAGCGTGGGCTTTCGCCGCCTGGGGCCGACCGGAAATTTGCCGCCCCTCTGAGGGGTGGCAAATTTCCGGGCGGCCCACCAGACTAACACACCTGTTGTACCAGACATACATATGTGCTGCGCTGGCCGCATCTCATGCGCGCACCCGGCATCCTCCGTGCCCTGCACCTGTGACACCATCTAACGCCTGGCACTGGAGACAGGCTGGCAGCCTCAGTTCTGCAGCCTCCCATCACAGCCCAGCATCAGCGGACGTCACCTTGCCCTCTACAGCTGCCATGGCATTCCAAATCATAAAGCAAGGCTGGGGGATTTTGGCGGGGCCACCCTATTTTACATACATTACCTCCAAGTGGAGGATTTAAAACAATATTGGAAAAGTGTACAGGTCATAAAATATCAATGAATTATACATTTAGACCATACATGAGAAAAGCAAACAGTCATGGTGTGACAGCAGGTAGATAACTGGGAGAAAAATATATATGTGGGGTTGAACATTACCCACAATATAATGGGATGGTCGTACCCGAGACTTTAACGCACAAAGTTGTAGACACGGATGTGAAAACAAATGGTATATTTAATAGTAAACACTTGGACATACACATATGGGCCAAAGGACCCATAAATCACAGATACATATCAATAAAACCATATCAATAAAACCACATTATCACTTCCAAGATGGCTTCCGATGTCGGGTCCACAATGAGTATACCCTACGCGTTCGCCCGAACAGGGCTTCATCAGGGGTATGTTAGGGTCCAAATAGTTCATCTGGAAGTTTTAAGTTTTAAAATATATGTTTTATATGTCTAAAATATACAAGAAACTGTTAGTACATGTCCTGCATTGCAATTTTTATTAGTCCATTTATTAGGTTGCTAGAGTGGGTGGCCCGAGAGTCACCCCCCTGCCAATAAATATCAACATCTGTTCACTCACTTCCCCACATGTCACAAAAGTATTGTTACAAAATCAACATCAATATCCAAAATAATCAATATAGTATGCAAAACATAAGATGCAATCAACCGCTTAATACCTGGAAAAACGCGTGGCCTGGCCCAAAGGACGACATTTTATCAAGGGTCAAGGGGTCTGGTTCACCCAGCGGGGGTAGAGGTAGTGGTCCCTCCTGCCGGTATGGGGGTTCCCACGTCCTCGCACGTATCAGGAGTCCCGCACCTGGATTGAATCTTTTCACCCCTCCCCCCATCCATGGGGGGTGTCTACGGGTGTCTCCCCAGGAGAGTACCGGGCGCAGGGCACCGTTTAACCGAGTTTGGTAGATAAATAAATTAGGCGACAGCCCGGTTGTATGGCAATTCAGTCTGGGGCCGTATGCATATAAGCCTACATTAGTGAAATGGAGGGTGGTGGGGCGGGTGACCAGTGGTGTTGCACATGATAACCGTCCAATTGGTTCACTCAGGTCCTAAAATGTAGTGGTCCGGGGTACGCTTCCCAATCAAAGTCTAAGTACTTGCCCACAAAGGAGTCTTGCTATGTCAGACAGTGGATGAATCCAATTAGGTGCGTCATAACACCCATGCTCCCTGTCCCCCATAGTTCACAATAGTCCGGTAAAGTTAGTGCACATTACCTTGAAAAGGTTAAATCGGGGGTGTCAGTCCGGTATATGTATGTTCCACAGGCGTCTCAGGTGTACCGTTAAACTTAGGGCGCTCAATCCTCCTTGTCCGTCCGTGTGTATGGGAGTAGGGGGTACCAGAAGCCGGGAGAACAGCAGATCCCCAGCCAGCACGTCCAGTCATGCCTGGGTCTTTTCCCTATATAGGGAGATCAATCAGTGCAGATAGGAGGGGTCCCCCTCCCTTCCGGGAGGCGGAACTCCCCCTCCCTCCTCCTGGGCGGGTGCCGTGTGACTCATCATTAAGACACACGCCCCCTCCCTGATGCCTCCCACCACCACATTGTGGCAGGATCATCAGACCTCCCAAGTGGGTGCGCGCGGGCGCCCATGAGGCCCACAGGTGGGCGTGATCCACACAAATTGTAGCACCACACCCCACTGTACCGCACGCTTGATAGGGAATCCTATGTGTCTCCCCCGGGTGCGTGCATGCGCAGTAGAACCGCCGCGGTACGAAGCATGCGCGGACCACTAGCGGGGACCCGGCATGCGCGGACCACTCGCGGCGGCGGGACCCGCAATGCGCAGACCGCCGCTTGCGCATGGCGGTAAACCAGCAAACCCCGGGTGCCAGGGAAGCCAGAACCCACGGGGGGGAGCACCCTTGGGTGTCCCAGAGTATGCCAGAGTGCGGGGTACAGGGGACCCGTCCGCCCACGGGGGGACACGCATAGTCCCTAACCCTAATGTGATGCTAAATCCCTAGTGAAGGTGTCAGTGAGAATGTGAGGATGGTGGAGCCAAGTGACGTGTATCAGGTGTGTAATGAATTGGGGGTTGTCTGGGAATATGTACAGGGAAAGGTAATGTGAACAAGAAGATAAGTGTTTCCAAATATAAGGGGAAGAAGAGTGCTCCATGGTATGTGTGGGGGGATAAGCTACTCAAATATCGTGTGCGGGATGCTGGGGGTGTGAATGTGTAAAGTGAGAGAGCATGTGTTGGAATGAATATGGTGGCATGAAAAGTGATGGGATGGCCAGTATTGTGAGAGCTGGCTAAATGAATGTAAGTGAGGAAACATGAAGTTAGGTGGGGAATGTGAGGGTAATGTGTGTGAGGGAAATGTGTGTGAGAACGACAATGAGTGCTGGGGGAAGCGGGTATAAGGGGAACCCAACGTGATGAGTAGTGATAGTGGGGACCCCCCCCCACCCACACGAGAAAAACCAAAACAAGGGTATAGTCTCAAGGTGAAAGTCCTAACCAGGGCAAAGCTCAACGGAATTCCCGGTTCGCGTTTACAATACATCAGTTATTGAGACCATAATACAGAAAGTACATCACAGTTGTAAGGGTAAGGTCTAAAGGTGCAATTAGCCCTGATGGTTATCCCAATCCACCCCTGTAATCCTGTACTGGGAGGGGGGTATTTTTAGAACCAATCGCTGTCAGTACCATATTAACGGGCTACCGGCCCTGATCTATGGTGTCACTGGGTGGGACTATGCCTATGTGGCTGGGGAGAGCCGGTCATCCATTTTCCCACAGGATCTCCCCCCACGAGAAATGATGCATAGTGAGATTTTCGTTGAGTCCGGCGGGGGGTGTTAATTTTAGGACATATAAAACATATATTTTAAAAAGTAAAACTTCCAGATGAACTATTTGGACCCTAACATACCCCTGATGAAGCCTGTTCGGGCGAAACGCGTAGGGTATACTCATGGGACCCGACATCGGAGAAGCCATCTTGGAATGATAATGTGGTTTTATGATATGGTTTATTGATATGTATCTGGATTTATGGGTCCTTGGCCCATATGTATATGTCCAAGTGTTTACTATAAATATAACCATTGTTTTCACATCCGGTCTACAACTTTGTGCCGTTAAGTTAAAGTCTCAGGGACTACGCTCTCCATAGTATGTGGGTAATGTTCAAACCCCACATATTATTTTTCTTCCCCAATTAACACTATAGAGATGTTGGCACACACATAACCTCCCCTGGTTCCATCTATCTTAAGCAGGTAGAAAACATTCACATAGCTGTCACCATCAAGTCTCATCAACATGTATCATCAAAGTAAACGAAAAAGAGTCACAATGATTATTTTCAAAGGTTAAAAACGCGCCACAGGAATGGGATCCACATACAGAGATCTCCAGGACGAACAAAATTCAGAAATATTTTAGCTTCCAGCCTGCTGGCTTTCTAGAAGTTCCCTTTGTCTGTGCCCCAGGGGATTAGTTGTGGCACCCCTTGTTAATGTGCCATCACCTATTATTGGATTACAGTTGTAATATGTTGTAAAGCAGCCACATGGTCCCACCCTGGGGTCTGTCATTTGCTCCCATCAGCACTCTTTCTAATGGCTGCACTATACCAGGGAGTGTGCTGCCGGCAGAGCCCCCTCTGTGCCCCCATTTCCCTGCATGCTTGTCCACCCTTTCCTGTCGCCCCTGCACTTGTTCTAACCATTTGTCTCTCTCTCCCTCTGCCTTATATGGACTACGGTTGTCGTAATCTTCCTTATTCTGCAGCAGGGCAATGTAATCTGTAGATTAGATAGTGGCTCAGAACCAGGATTAAACCCCTGACTCTGATTTACATGTTTTGTAAGTAGAGTCAGGGTTTTTTTCTCAGCCCGCCTGGAGGTTCTGACCCCCCCCCTTGGCACCCTCTCCTTCTGCCCGATGTGTCAGGTTGTGACAGGCAAGAAGAGTCTGTGTTGGTTCCTGTAACATCCCCAGCCAGAAGGAAACGTCCTCCCCGCCAATCAAACACAGGACACACCCTCTCCCCTTCTACAGCTGTACTACATCGCACGTCGCACACCACCGCCGCGGCGGCCGCCCCTTTTGATGCCGGCCGCCCCTCCACCTAGCAACCCCACAGCACACACAATAGCATCATGATCAAAAGGGGCGGCGCCGGGCAGCAATACCATTCTATTGTGTTGTTGTGGGGTTGCTAGGTGGAGGGGCGGCCGCGGCGTATCAAAAGGGCCATCGCCCCCTCGGCACCCCCCTCGCTACGCCACTGATTACACTAAAATAAATGTAGAGTCATCCCAAGTGGTTTCATGATTTTGCATAGGGTTTATAATATTGACTTTGACAATGTTATCTCTAAGGGACAATCTTTGAGGTAAATAGTATTTAGGGTAAAGGCCCCCACACACACACCCAGTGGGGGCCAACAGAGCTGCTAAGATCAGCTCTGGAAAGCAGCGTGATGACATCATGACATGATGACATGTTCTGCAGCATCCATTTTAGTTTGTTGCTGCTTATCGATTTGGATTTTGCTAGAAAGCGGGGTCTGCTTGCCCATGAATTTATACATGGCTAGGATAGACAATTCAATTCAGTGTTTAAAGTTATTGTTGTAGTAATACAGGGTGGCCACAAGATGTCAGTAAAATATTAGTTAATATTCATAAATGTTGTAGATAATAGTAATTATGGCAAGATACTGCCCGATAGCCCACACTAATTCCTTCTTCTTTTCATTTAAAAAGAACTTATCTCAATACAAGTTTACATACATTTTAGTCCATAATAAAGAAGTAAAAGAATAGTTAGAATAAGGCCAGATGCAGGAGAGTGACAGGGGGTTCTAACATCCCAAATAATGTATAATATATTGATATTTTGAAAAGAAAAAAAAACAACTAAGTAGCTGAAGGTTTAATTAGGGTTATTGCAGCAACAGAGTTAGACTGGGGCTCAAGGGCCTCCTGCTTGCTGCTGACAGGACATTGGAAGTTGTATAAGGGTGCCAGCGGTAGGTAAATTCCCTGTCGCTGTTGGGGAGTCTATGTAAATGCAGCTATGCTTGCTGGTTCTGTCTCAGGATGGCTAACTTGATAAGTTTAAGTGAAACCTAATGTTTCAAAGTCATACCAAAATGTGAATAAAATAGTATACTTACCTATTGTGCTTTCCTCTGTGTCACCATATTTATTCTTGGGGGTGGGGGGTTAATAGCTGTAGTAATGT
This sequence comes from Ptychadena robeensis, assembly GCA_036250615.1. Classification (NCBI taxonomy): domain Eukaryota; kingdom Metazoa; phylum Chordata; class Amphibia; order Anura; family Ptychadenidae; genus Ptychadena; species Ptychadena robeensis. The sequence continues at coordinate 59,283,042 of CM070038.1, forward strand.
GTATGGACAGATAAGTTGCTTTCAGTGAAACAAATTTTACTTGTGTACAGTCCTGATGATGATTTATATCTCCTGATTATCTTTGCAGAACAAAAGCAATGTTTGGAGCAGAGAACATAGAATTAGGGGCATTCAGGATTAGTTTATTATGAGTAAGGACTTATTATATTTTTTCAAGGATCCTCCCAATAATAGGGTGTCTGTCTGGTCAAAAGATCTAAAATAAAATGCTGCATGGATTGTGGACTATTGCCAGCTATTCCGAGATTTCATTATTGCACATGCAGGTTATTTTTACTATAGTCATTAAGTCATAAAATATTTGTGTTTATCGAACACAATCGCCCCACCAACAAACACAATGCTAAATTTTTAGTTTGATCGTTGTACAATCAACGAAAATTTTCCAACTTGTCAGATCATTTTCCGATTGATGTTTTGATCAGTATCAAACAACTTTGCCAATCGAACCATGTGTGCAGAATGCGATTTAAATCCGATCTATATAAACTTAAATCATTTTAGGTCGATCGAGCTCTAAAATCGAACCATGTATGTCTAGCATGCACCACCTCTCTATAAAAATGAGGAAGGAATGGAGAGGTGGCGCATGGACTTGCACTCCATTTGATACCCGTCTTGTTTTGGGCCCATATGGCACCAATGCAGACCCCCTGATGATAGGAGGGATTTGAAGCATGCGTTGGGGTTTGGAACATAATTGCTGTGTGGACCCTGTCATCTTCCACGTTCGGCCCTACCACAAGCGGGGATAGACAGTCTTTCTTTTTTCATGTTGAAGTAAACTACTTGGACTTTTTTATGGGCATTAAAATATATGGACTTTTTTAGCTGTTTAATTTTTTTGATAGTTTGACCATTATTTGATGTACTGGATTAGAGGGTGTATACCACCCTAGCTGGCCGTTAAAGTCACCTAGGGGAGAACCCTCTTTATGGGAAGGAGGGGTGATGTTTCCCTACCTTCTAACCCATACTGCTTCCATATTGTAAGAATATATTTTTCCTATTAAATAATGACAGTCATTTTAGGCAAATAAAATATAGCAAAATTTATAGAGGGAGGAATAAAACGTTCATATGCATAAAGGACTACAAGCATCAGCACCATTTGTAGTCATTATATGTTCTTCCCTGTGAAAGGCTTCTTCATCTTTTGAGTTACAGTCAGGAAGATGACTCACAAACTGGCAGCATTTCCTTTATATAATTAGAAGATCAGATGAGTCAATGTAAGAGTACAATTTCCAGTCAGCGTACAGCTTTGCAAATAGCGAACAGTGGATAGTGAGTCTACGATTTAGTTGAAAATATATATATATTACCACAGCCAATGTGCCATGTGTCTGGCAACAATGTTATGAATCTCCTGGCCCATGTCTGTGCACCAAAGGGCAAATTAATAGTCTTGTACTAGCATATCAAGCTCTGCCTACTCCAGAGCATCAGCAGATCTCAGATCTGTATTAACTACACTATGTGTCTGTGTATCAGAACAAAAAATATTTCTATATTTCTGTCTGAAATGCTATGGGTATCAAACTATCTGACTATCTAACTATTCTGACGTGCAAAGGGGCATCTGAGCCTTGCAGATTACTCTTCTTTTGTAATATGAGTTCATGGCTGTTTAGCTGGCCTTGCCCCTGGTATTGATTACCATATTTTTCAAACCATAAGACGCACACAGTTTTTAGAGCAGCAAAACCAGAAAAAAAATGTAAAATGTTCAAATTAATTGGGAAAAAAATCCCTGCAGTACCCAATTTCAGCCACAATCAAGGTGTCACTAGAGAGCACACTTTAGGCAATCATCATTTTCCTCAGACAGTGAGGATAGGAAGGGGGCCTTGGGGGATTCTGTAGTCATGTCTCCCTTCTAGCCAGCATGTGAGCTGCACGGTGAGCGCATCTAACACACAGGCAGACATAGATTAATATGGTATTTGCAAGAACAAGCTCATGCATGCATTAGATGTCATCTAACTTTTAAGATAGTAAATCTTAGATTAACTTTTAAAGTAATATTTAATTCACATGAAGCACCATATAAATTACAAACTAATTTATTGATTTTTATTTGCTTACATTAATTTTAGAAGGAATATTTATCTAATCTTAGGCAAACCTTTTCAGACAGACAGGATGAAATGGCTAGACTTACAGATTGCAAACTGTTATTTGAACTATTCTATAATCAAGTTGTCTGCTTTTAAAGCCTGAGATGTTTTCTGGCACAGTGTAGGCTAAAAAAAAAAAAAAAAGAAAGAAAAAGAATATAAAAGTATTCTGGATAGGCAGAGCAGCACAGTGAAAATAAATCGTAGTTTCTGCTTCTAATTGCAGTTCATGAAATTAGCTGCCATAAACCAAGGGACATGATGAGACCAGAGTATTCCTGAGGCAGTTTGGTTGCCGTTTTTCAAACTGGTATAAATAAATACAACATTCTGACATGGAAGAGACATATTAAGTCAAACGGAACGCATATCATACAGTAAACATTTATTTCTACAATGTACAACTAAACAGAAATGTAAGGACACTATGTACTACACTATGTATACAATTTATTCTTCACTAAACCATAACATAAATAGAAGTGATGAGCGAGCACCAAAGTGTTCAGACTGAACACTTCACAATGTTTGTGTGCTCTACCAAGCACCTGAGTATAATGTAAGTCAATGCGAGACAACCAGGCACCCCCTGCTCTGAAAAGGAGAGGGTGCCAGGTCCATTGGAAAATCTCACAAAGAAACACCACCCAAATGGACCGGGAACAGCATGGGGATGATAATTTTTTAACCTCCCTAGCGGTTTGCCCAAACTCAGTTTGGGAGTGTGAAGGGTAACATTGGTTTTCTATGTAAAAACGTGCGCAGTATAAAAACCTGTGCAGTAAGAAAACGAGCAAGTTTTTAAAACGTAGCGAATATAGTTTGAAAGGGCCCTAAAGCATTATATGCCTGCAGTTTAGCTGATGCTCTAAAACATGATATAGCAGTGCCTGCAGGTTAGCTGACGCTCTAAAATATTATATGCAAGTGCATGTTGTTCAGTGGACCGATTCTGCACCACTGCAAGCTCACTGATTTCTTCTGTCCCTGAGTCTTTGGCATCATCAGTGACGCTGAAGGGGTGGGTGGCGACATAGACCTCCATATTAATGGAGGGGGTGATGCATTTCCCCACACACATTGCCGGCGTCTAATTGACAATTGTGTAGAGAGCCAGGGGCCCGCCCCGATTGCCCATACAAAAATGTCGCAAAAAGCCTGTAATGCCAGGGAAGTTAATGTGACCTATAAACTGTACCACTCAATTGAAAAACCAACTGAAATCTTTTGGTGGGGAAAGAAAACCAAAAAAACTTAAATAATGTGGTTGCATAAGTGTGAACACACTCTTCTAACTTAGGATGAAGTTATGTTCAGAATTAAGCACATCAGAAATCATGTTAAATAGGAGTCAGCATACACCTGCCTTCGTTTAAAGTGCCTCTGATTGCCACTGATACAAGAAGTTGACAGTGGTGATCGGCAATCATTTGTTCATGAAGTGGATGATGATAAGACACAGTTGCCAAATACTTGTTGTGTTTAGGTCAAGTTGTTGTGTTTAGGTCAAGTCAAGAGATTGAGGCAGTGGAAGAGGAGGTGGTGGACCCAGTGGGGTTGCAAAAGGGCCACACCAAACAGGCCTGCAACCGTGACACTGAGGATCCCTCTGTAAATCTATCTTGCCAAGGCATAGGTGTGCCGCAGTATGGTATTTTTTTAGGAAAATGCAGACGACAAAAGAGTGATAGTTTGCAACCTCTGTGGTACCAAAATGAGCCTGGGTGTGAACAACAGCAACCTCACCACCACCAGCATAATCCGCCACATGGAATTCAAGCACCCTAATAAGTGGACAGAGTGCCTGGGTCCACAATCTGGGTCTGTGGGTCACATCACTGCCTCCTATTCCCTTGTGCTACGCACTGCTGGCCAATCCCCTGTTGAAGTTGCCGGCCCGGAGGCCCCTCTCTCTGCACCTGGACCTTCACATGAACCATCAGCAACAACATTCACTTCCCTGTCCCAGCACAGCATCCAAATGTCCATAACACAGGCGTTTGAACGCAAGTGCATCAATACCCACCCACAGGCCATAGCCCTAAATGTGCAACTTTCAAAATTACTGGCCCCTGCATTGTTTCCATTTAGGCTTGTGGATACTGAGGCCTAACGAAGCCTGATGTTGGCAGCCGTCAGTGTGCAGTCTCCAGCCGCCACTATTTTTCACGGTGTGCTGTGCCCGCCTTTCACCAGCATGTGTGCCAGAACATCACACTTGCCCTGACCAACATTCTTACTAGAAAGGTCCACCTCACCATAGACAATTTCTGGGATTTCCCTGACCGCACACAATTTCCCTACATTTCCCTGACCGCACACTGGGTGAATGTTGTGGAGGCCAGGAGTGAATCGTACCCTAGGATGGCACAAGTGCTACCCACGCCCAGGATTGCAGGCCCTATGTCCATCAGGGTCTCCGCCAGCAGCTATGCTAATATGCCAAAAGGCTGTGCTGAAGCTGATCTGCTTAGGGGACAAACAGCACACCGCCCCAGAGCTGTGGCAGGGTAAAAGGGACCAGACCGTGCTTATTAAGACCAACTTTATACTACCTACCCCAACTTTAACCTACTTTAGGTTACCACCCACAGTTGTCTTCTCAGCACAACTTGGACTATGAAGAGGAGGAGGAGATTGAGAGTCATCAGGATGTCGACATGGAGACCATCCAGTTGGTACTCTGGAACACATGGCTGACTTCATGCATTTTTTCAGAGTGTGTATTTAGTGCTGCTGGTGGCATTATAAAAGATTAGCGTATCCTCTTGTCCTCTGGCAATGCGGACAGGTTGACTCAGATAAAAATGAACAAGGTCTGGAATATTCCTGATTTCTCAACTCCACCACAGTAGAGCTGATAATGAACATAAAGACAACTTCAATCTATCATTTTAATGTACTATTGTAATGTAAAATGCAACAAAAAAGGGTATGTGGATGAATCTTGTTTTATTTTTCACCTTCTCATTCAGAGTGTATACAGTGGATTTGAAAAGTCTACACACTGTTAAAATGTCATGTTTCTTTGCTGAAAGGTAAATCATGTGCTGCTTATTTGCGTAGCGCGTTGCTCAAGCGGAACACTCAGCACAAATTTTTAAACTAAATAAATTTTTTACTGGTTTTTCATTTTTATCCTGGTTTTTCTACTGGTTTAATTTTTTTACTGGTTTTTAGTGATGAGCAAGTGTTCAGGTGTACGCTCTGAACACATCACGATATTCCACACCCCCCCAAAAAATATTACAGAAAAGATTACAGTCTAAAATAGTATATGCAAGGGTCTGCAGGTGTGCTGATGCTCTAAAACATTAGTTGCGAGTGCCTGCAGTTGAGCTGACACTGTAAAACATTAGATGCGAGTGCCTGCAGTAGAGCTGAAGCTCCTAAACATGATATGTGAGTTTCTGCAGGTGATTAGACGCTGTAAAACATTAGATGTGAGTATGTTAAGGTGAGCAGACAGTCTAAAACATTGACTGTGAGTGTACTGTAAGCGTACCCTACAAAAAATTAGAGTTGAGGACAGGGAATACATACACTCTGGATGAGGATTAAAGTCCATTAAAAAAGATATTTTAAAATCAGCTCAACTCTCCTCTGGTGGAGTGGAGAAATCAGGAGAAATCAAGGCCTTGTTCATTAATTCAACCTGTCAGCGTTGCCAGTGGACAAGCGGATACGCTTATCTGTTATAATGCCACCAGTAACACTAAATACATGATCAGATAAAACACTGGTGACAGGGCAGGCCAGCACCTCCAAGGCATAAAACGCAAGTTCATGACACGTGCCCAGCTTGGACAACCAGTAGTTGTACGACACTGAGGGATCATTTAAGATGCTGACACAGTCTGCTATATTTCCTTCACCATCTTCCAAAACTTTTCCCTCCTTGTACCACTAGGCCATGCTTCAGGGTGAGGTTTCTGGCGGGGTGTCATGAAAGTATCCCATGCCTTGGATAGTGTGTGTGTGTCGGCTGTGTGTTCCCCTCGGTTGCCTAAGGAAGTACGGACTCTGCCAGCCACATTTTCAGACAGAAAACTTTGTAGCAATTTCTCCACAAGTACCTTCTGGTATTACACCATTTTACTTGTCCTCTCCACCACAGGAATGTGAGATGAGAACTTCTCTATGTAGCGGGGGTCGAGAAGGGTGAACACCCAGTAATCCGTGTTATCTAAAATACATATAATGCGAGGGTCACAGGAAAGGCAGCCTAACTTAAAGTCGGCCATGTGTGCCAAAGTACCAACAGGCAAGACATCACTGTCAACATCTGGATGATTCTCCATCTCATCCTCTTCCTAACCAAGCTGAACAGATGTAATTCTCCTCCTCTTCTTCATGGTCCAAGTCGCGCTGTAAAGCCAAACTGTGGGTGGTGTCACTATCACCCTGTTTCACCTCCTCCCTCATTACCTAATCTGCCACAGTCCTCCTTAATTGTGAGCATTGATTATTTAAGTAGACACAGCAGTGGGATGGTTACACTAATAATAGCGTTATCACCACTAACCATCTTTGTGGATTCATTATTTTTTTTTTTTTTTTAGATCTGACATCAATGCCAACTCCTCATTTGTGAATAGTGGCAGTTGACTGGAAAGGCGATGACCATGTTGTAGCTGGTATTTCACAATTGTCCTCTGCTGCTCACAAAGCCTGGACAACATGTAGATTGTAAAGTTCCAGTGCGTGCTCATGCCGCACAACAGTAGGTGAGCTGGAAGCTGCATACACTGCTGCAGGGTTGACAGACAGGCTGAAGCTGTGGAGGACTTTCTGAAATGGGCAGACAAGTGGGGCGCCTTCAGTAGTAGCTCTTTCAAATTGGGGTAGGCTTTGAGAAACCGCTGAACAACTAAGTTAAAAACATGTGCTAGGCATCGAATGTGTGTCAGGTTGCCAAGCTCCGAATACGCCACTATGTTATGGCCATTGTCAGACACAACTATGCTTAGTTGTAGGTTGAGTGGTGAGTAGAGATGGTCGAATTTTTCAACTTGCTAACTTTCAGAGCTGATTGCAAAGCCCCTGAACATGGTATCATTACCAAACTTGCTGGAGATGTAGAGAAGGGTTGGGGGAACATTTCAAAGAAAAAAGTATGTCTCTAACAATTTTTGAATTTCCGAATTTCCGACATTTTGACTTGACTTTGAACTTAATTTGTGCAAAAACTATTTGTGTAAGAGACATACTTTTTTCTTTCCAATGTTCCCCCAACCCTTCTCTACATCTACAGCAAGTTTGGTGATAATACTATGTTCAGGGGCTTAGCAATTAACTCGAAATCGTCGAATTTCTGAAAAACATGTCGACCATCTCTAGTGGTGAGACCCACAGCTTAGTCTGGTCCCTTATACTCTGCCACAGCTCTGCAGTGGTATGCTGTTTGCCCCCAAGCAGATCAGCTTCAGCACTTCCCCACAGCAGTGCTACATTGCAGATGGCGTACTGATGTTTGATGTGAATGTAGCGATGACACCCGTGGGTGCCGCTGTGTTGAATGGGAAACCGGGAAGCAGAATGACCAAAAGTATTGTAGTTGAAGAAAGTTTATTGGCACATGTCGTCATGGGAGAGAGGGTCAAGGGACAAGGCTGTTCGAGTACCTGAGGTCCTGGCTCCACACCTGGCAGCTTCTTCCAAACTCAGTGATCACTTGTCTTGGCCACCCCAGTACCTCACTAGGCAGCTTCTTCTCCAGACATGAGTAATCACAGTCAACACTGCCCTAGTACCTCACTAGGCAGCTTCTTCTCCAGATGAGCAAATTGCTGTCTTGGCTAACCTCTCTTGGAGACTTTGAAGTAGACCTCACTCTCACTGATCAGTCTTCTTCTAGAACGTGCAACAGAGTTCCCCTTTAGCTCCAGTAGGCCGCCCTTGACTGCTTTGCTCAGGAATCCTTTATCCTGACCCCCAAATGAGATAACAGGTTCTCCTTCCTAGACAAGTTCCCCAGACTTCACACTTCTGGTCCCTCCGTCTAGACTGTCACATTACTGCACCCCCAGGGCCCCAGCAGGGGAGCTCCCTGGGCTAAGACTGACAAATACCTCTTGGCTCTACACTTTATAACTTTCTCTCCTCCCAGATTCTGAAAAGGCACCAACCCTGAGCCTCTCAGCATCCAGGCAAAGACAGCACCAAAAGATACATTCACAAACTGGGCAAGGAGCCAAATCACTAACTGACAGGCAGCATCTCTGCATCTGCTGGTGACAATCCTGCTCCTTTCCCTCCTAAACATTAACACATTAGTCCCCTGATTCTGGCAGGGGCTACATCCACCCCTTCCTTGACGGACAGGTGACTGCAACTGTCTGCTAAGACCTCTTTGAACAGCCTTGTATTACAATGGATGGGTAAAGCGGAATTAGGGAAAGACATTTGCTTACATGACAACATTGTTGAATGCTTTAACGCTACTAACAAATAGATAGAATGTAGAAAATTAGAGCAATGTTTTATTTCAATAGTATAGAAAATTAGAGCAATATTGTCTTCACATAGGCTCTATGCAATGTCAGCACGCACTATAGAGACCTTTATACAAACATTGTTAGAAAATACCATGTACTATTGGCAAGGGAAACACGAGCTCCTTAATAGACAAGATAGGCAGTAGTAATACATTACACAGTATCTGCTCAAATATAACACTAGTGGAATTGGAATCCATCAAGAAATTCCTGAGAATACAGTTCTTTCGCCCAATGGGCCCTTCTCCCCACTTAGCAAAAAGACACAAGGTGCTCTAGCTGTAGTGCCAGCACAACTGACCAGGAGCCACAGATCAATTGCACCAGCAAGCATAGCAGCAATATTTAGAGCCTCACTACTCACGGCAGCCGCCGGTAGTGTAAGGTCCTGAACTAAATCAATATCAAATCTTGGGTACAGCATCTCATACTGTACATGCCACACACAAAATCTGGATCAGCAGCGCCCTCACAAAGGAAAAGTGTCAACCGCAATCCCTTCTCCTCCAGAAGAGACACACCACCTGATCCCAGTCCAGCAACAGTCAGGCACCCCCTGAATCGGTGACCAACTGCTGATGGAACAAGCACATTATCAACTCAAGGATCAAATCTTATACTCTACGCCCTGAGGTAATACTGATAACTACCTACCAGTAGTTACACTTTAAATAAATATAGCATCAATACTGTAATCATGCTACCTGCCTTCCTGCTGAACAGAGCCTCAAACCATACATGAGTAAAGGTCCCCATGTCAGCCTGACAACTCTGCATTTAGAAGGCTACTCTTAATTATACACATGTATATACATTACTTTATCATCCCATACACTATTTCCATGCATCTCTGCTTAACGAATCTTACCCAGGCTTGTGTAGATTCGTCACTCCCGAGCCCGAGTAGGAAAAGTGGGGGAGACTAATGGGTCCCGTAGGATTTGGGGTGCTTACATCTGCTCTTTATCTTGTCCAGCCGAGTCGCCGCTGCCTCCTCCCCCTCCGCGTTTGTTGTGGAAGACCATCTTGTCCTCCGCCTGATTTCAGGATAGAGTACACCCTGGGAGGGATACTGGTCCGGCTGGGCCACCCTGGCCACCTAGAGACACCGACCAGCCGCAGCCGTTCATCCATCCCCCAGCGACCAACCACAATCAATTTAGAAACATCACAGTAGTAAGTACCTATTGACTTTAAGTACCTATTGATTTTATGCTTGCTCATCTCTCTCTGTTAAACTAAGATCAATGTATGCATAGGTAGAGATATATACAAGGAAGAAAGGTAAATGTGACAACAGGCTGCACTAGATAAATGTCGAACTGTAGAAGGGAGTTATAACAAAACACAATGTTTGGAGACGTTGAGAAATAGATATATTCTGTAAAGGAGTTGTCGCCCGTGGACTGCAATATGGTCAATGTTTTGGCTGTGCGGCAGTGGACGGATGACGACTCCTTGTAGAAGTTGAACAGCTGTTTTAAATGGATTATTGTTGTAATGAATGTTTGTAAAAAATGTAAAAAAATGTTTAATCCGCACTGTGACATTTAACAAAACAATGTGTATTGATTATGGTTTGATAGCTTCTAGTGACAATATTCTCCCTGACGAGTCCTAAATGTAGGAAGAAACGCGTCGGAGCATCTGTGAATCACTAGATTGATCTGCAGTGATGTCGCGAACCCGAAAATTAGAACGCAAACTTCCGTAAAAGTTCGCGAACACGCGAACTTCCGTAAAAGTTCGCGAACACGCGAACCCGCCATTGACTTCAATGGGGTGCAAATTTAAAAAACAAGGGACCCCTTTCTGGCCCAATTGTGTTGGAAGTTGTTTCACAGGGGTCAAACACCTGGACAATGACATGACAAGGGAATCCTGGCAAAACCCCAGGAAAACGTTTTTCACACTATAATCCGCACCAAAGATCTGCAATGATATCAATGGGAAAATAAGCAATGAGTGATTACCCTTGAACCGTGTTTGATTGGACCTATCCCCCTTTTATGACCCCTGCCACCAACCTGGACTTTGCATCTGTCACCTGTTTCTGAACTCACTCCCTAGGGGGGGTCTTGGGAGGATTTCAACACCGTCTCAGTCCAGGTGAGGTACCTTGTGCGTAAGTCCTCCTGGGGGCAACCGTAGTTGGTATCCAAAAAAAAATAAAGTTTTTCATGGCGACAAATTATTAACCGATCGCTTTTGGTCTATCACTATGAAGCAATCGCCTTCTCACTGGGGTGTGCCAACATGGCCAACACACTCATTGAGGTGATCGCTTCATGTGATACGCAAGCCCCTTCACCACGACAAAGTGCGATCACGAAGGGGGATGCACTGTATGGTGCCTTTAATGCGCCACAGCCAGAGGCCCAGAAAATTGAGGCAAGTCCACTTGCCATAAAAATTGTCATTTACATTTGGCAGAAAATTAGGTATGGTAGCACCGCTGTTGGTAGCACGGCCAAAACATTGATGTTTTCCAGGGAGAAGGAATAAGAAACATGCGGCTTGAACCCTAGTTGGTGGCGAGGATTCATGAAGTCGGTATGCAGCGGGGGACCATTTTTAGGCCAAGGCATGAATAAGGCCTTTTGCTAGGCAACGTATCCCCCACTGTCCAGTCCCTTTGGAATCCTGCCTCGTTCATCTTGAGGAAGGTGAGGGGTGATCCACACTTTTTTGACCGAGGCGACTTCGCTTCTCCGGTCACTATGCCGCGCGCTGCAGCACTGAAGGTCCTTTCTGACAGACACTGGAAGCAGACAGGACAGAATTTCAAGAGCGAACTGGGATAGCTCTGGCCACGGTCAAGGTCTGCACACCCAGTAGTCAGGTTTCATCGCTTCTCAGCGTGTCAATATCCGCAGTTAAGGCCAGTAGTCTGGCGATCTGTCGGTCCCGTCGTTCTCTCAGGGTGGATCCCGAAGGGCTGTGGCGATGCATAGGACTTAAAAAGCTCCGCATGTCCTCCATCAACGCACGTCTGTGAAGCGGCCTGTCCTTGCCGCGCGCTCGTGTAGCAGGAGGATTAGGTGTCCCCACTCTCCCTAGTAGATCACGTTGTGCTGGGACATCACCCTTAAAGCGTGTAGAGCGATGTTGTAAGCCTAGCTCTCAACTGCTGCATCCTCTCACCCTGCGGAAGCGCCGGTAACATTTCCACTACTTCTGCTTGTGCGGGAGTCTAGTAGTGTGGCCCCCATAGTAGATCGTTGTCCTTCATCCTTTTAATCCGAGGGTCCCAACAACAGGCACGACAGCATAAAGACCCCATTCGCACAGGATGGATGCCGCTACTCAAATCATTTCCTCCTCCTCACTATCTCATTGGGGTCGTTCCTGCCCCCAGCCACGTCAACACCACGGGTCCCATAGGGACCAACAAGAGCACCGGGGTGCCTGCTGAGGTTGTCTTTTCCTCCCTCCTGAAAGCCACCTTCCTCCTCTGCCTCCTCAGACTCCTCTTCCAGCGTGCCGCAGGTCCGGCAGCGAGTCTGCTAAGGCTGGTTCTGTTGGTGACTACATACTCTTCCTGTTCTTCACGCTCATCCACAGCCTGATCCAGCACTCTTCGCAGGGAACGCTCCAGAAGAAGGCAAATGGGGATGAGGTCGCTGATTGTGCCTTCGTTGCGACTGACAAGGTTTGTTACTCTTCAAAGATCAAAGGGACGCATGAGCCTACAGGCATTGCATGAGCGTCCAGTAGATGGCAAAAAATACCCATCCCAGAGCTGTCCTAGCACCCTGTGATACAGATACTCATTGACAGCTTTCTCTTGTTGAAGGAGGCGTTCAACATGTGAGTGTTGATTCCAACGCCTGCTTGAGACTCCTGTAAGCCTGGGTACTTTGCCACAAAGCGTTTGCACAAATTAAATTTCACCAGTGCCTTGCACGCACTGTTACAACTTGCCCAATTCAATGCCGCCAACAGATGGCTTCCATTGTCACACACCCACTTTGGCCAATCTCCAGTTGGTGCGGGGTCAGCCACTGAGCCCCCTGTGTGTTAAGGGCGGCAGAGTGCTGGTCCGGTATGGTCTCTCTGCTTTTAGGCAAGTCCCCCAAAACAGCGTGACACTGTCGTATCCGGGATGTGGAATAGCCCCTGGAGTTGCGTGATGCAGATGATGTGGAGCCAGACGCTTCAAGAGAGATACTCACCGAGAGGATGGAAGTAGGAGGAGAAGAAAGGTGGCAGCAGGCTGCCTGAAGTCTGGCGGTGTCACCAACTCGGCGAGACCACACATTCCTGCTGGGCAGCTGTCAGCAGTTTACCCCAATGCGCGTGTACGTGATGTACCTGCCCTGACCGTGCTTTGCAGACCAGGTATCATGTCCATGACCCTTGGCCCCAACACTGTAGCCAGAGATCCATGACTCCTTTCGACAAGGGAATAAGATTGGGATGCCGTTGGGAAAAAAACTTTCGACCGGGTCCTTCACTGCGGTGTCCCAAGGCCACCACAATGTTTTGAAGGCCTCAGACTCCACAGCTGGTATGGTTAAAGATGGGGGCTAAGAGCTCCGTCAAGCCAGCTGTCAGACGCCGGGCAAGGGGTGACTCTGTGACATTGGTTTTTACGTTCAAACATGTCCTTCATGACACCTGACCATGGCCAGATGAGCTGGACTGCTCAAAGCAAGAGGCGAAGTGTCGATGGTGACAGGGCAAGAGTACAGCAGTGGTTAAGTGGCTATAGATGCTGGGACAGGAGGAGGAGGGTGCTTCGAATGTGTGTGTCCTGCTTGTAGCCATGTGTGATCCCAAAGGCGTGTTGTGATGTGAGATCATGTGCCTTCTCAAAGCAGTTGTACCGAGTGGTTTTTGGACTTCCCACGACTCAGTATCTTCTTGCACAGGTTGCAAATGGCATCGCTGCTATCATCGGCAGACACACAAAAAAAAATGCCATACTGAGTAGCTTACACATGATGGCATACTGGTGGTGGCAACAGCATGGGTTGATTGGCGTGCTGTCTGGCTGACCAGCCGTGCGATACATGCGCCTGACTGTGCCCACTAGCTCCTTGTGATGAACTGCCCCCTGCTTACAACGACAACTCGCTCCCCTCCTCTCTGTCTCTCCATCTGACTTTCCCCTGTTCTTCTCTCTTGGTTGTGGGCACCCACGTGACATCCATGGACACATCTTCATCATAATCAACTGCTTCACTTCTACCTCAGCAAAGGAAGCAGCAGCGGTACAACATCACCGTCATCACCACCGCACCTCCATGTGTGTAATGCTACCTGCCAGAGGCATGTCCATGTCATCTACATGCTCTGGCAATAATGGTTGAGTCATCACTCTCCCTCTTCAAAAGGATGTGTGAACAAACTCCTCTGATGGGTCAAATGTAGGCTGTCCATGTCATCTACATGCTCTGGCAATAATTGTTTGAGCCTCACTCATCTCCTCTTCAAAAGGATGTGTGAACAACTCCTCTGATGGTTCAATGTAGCGGGCTGTGGTGTAGTATGGTGGCGTGGCAGGTGGTGGCAACTTGAGAGGATGGTGTGTCCAGGGTCAGTGGTGGAGATGTGAAGATTGGGTGTCCTCCTTGTAAACCAGTCAACTAAGTCCCCAGCATTTCGTTACAATTGAACGGTAAAGTGGCCGCTGAACACTGGCCTTATTCTAAGGCCAAATGGAATATTCACCCCCACGACCACGCCACCACGACCCCTGCGGCTGGTCTGCCTTCTGCTGTCATTTTTGACTGTTTTTTGGCGTACAAGGCCCCTGTGGCACAGATAACTGTTGCACTGGACGTTGGAACAAGGCTGTATTCAGCTTTTTATTATACCTTTATGGATAGGGTCTGAAAAAAAATTGCTGGGTTATACCTCCATAAAAACCCTTCACCTAAACTGTGCCACTGGAGCTTGGCACAGGCTGTAATGGACGGACATCCTGACTTTTATTAATACCCCCTTTATATGGATGGGTGAAAAAAATTGCTGGTATGTACCCTTCCTACAGATAAGGTGGCATGGGCACACCCAGTTTGGCACAGGCTGTAAATGGACGCAAAGCCCTGCACTGTTTTATTAATACCCGTTAGGATAGGGTGAAAAAAATTGCAGGTATGACCCTTCCACCAGATTACTGTGGCTGGGCACACACAGTTGGCACAAGGCTGTAATGGACAGAAACCCTCAATATTTATTATATTTAATAGGGGAAAAAAAATCGTGTACCGTGCCACAAAAACGATGGTGGGCTGGTCATGTGGGGCCACATACAGTTGCACAAGGCTGTAACTGATTCAAGCCTGTCAATAGCCCCTAAAATAGGGTGGAAAAAATCCCCTGGTAACAAAGTGCACCAAAAAACTATGGTGGGCATGGTCAGTGTGGGCGCACAACAGTGGCACAAGGCTTAAACTGATGCAAAGCCGTGCAATAGCCCCTAAAATAGGGTGAAAAAAATCCCCTGGTAACAAGTGCCACCAAAAAAACTATGGGTGGGCACTGGTCAGTGTGGGCGCACACACCAGTGGCACAAGGCTGTAACTGATGCAAAGCCGGGCAATAGCCCCTAAAATAGGGTGGAAAAATCCCTGGGTACACAAACTGCCAGCAAAACTATGGGTGGGGCACTGGTCAGGTGGGGCGCACACACAGTGGCACAGGCTGTAACTGATTGCAAAGCCGTGCACTAGCCCCTACAATATGGTGAAAAAATCCCCTGGTAACAAAAGTGCCACCAAAAAACTATGGTGGGCACTGGTCAGTGTGGGCGCACACACAGTTGGCACAAGGCTGTAAATGATGCAAGCCGTGCAATAGCCCCTAAAATAGGGTGAAAAAAATCCCTGGGTAACAAAGTGCCACCAAAAAACTATGGGTGGGCACTGGTCGTTTTTTTGGGCCACACACAGTTGGCACAAGTCTGTAACTGATCAAAGCCGTGCAATAGCCCCTAAATAGTTGGAAAAAAATCCCCGGGTAACAAAGTGCAACCAAAAAAACTATGGGTGGGCACTGGGCAGTGTGGGGCGCACACACAATTGGCACAAGGCTGTAACTGATGAAACCGTGGCAGAATCGCCCTAAAATAGGGTGAAAAAATCCCTGGGTAACAAAGTGCCACCCAGATATAGTGCTGCAGTAGCACTGTGGATATGTGGGCTTAAAATCACTGTATAGCCTGGCAGCCAGACGCAGCACAGGGTCAACAAATAGCCCTAAAAAGGGCTTTTGTGTCTTTTCAGGACTCTGTCCTCACACCAGTAACACACTGTAGAACATAGACTGCAGATGACACTGAAACTGCCTAGCTAAGGTTCTCTAGGCACGCAACACTAGCTCTCTGGCCTACTGTCTCCGTCTCCAGAACATG
Source organism: Ptychadena robeensis (assembly GCA_036250615.1). Taxonomy (NCBI): domain Eukaryota; kingdom Metazoa; phylum Chordata; class Amphibia; order Anura; family Ptychadenidae; genus Ptychadena; species Ptychadena robeensis. Next base: position 59,299,040 of record CM070038.1, read on the forward strand.
TTAATGTGTTTCTCCTTGCAAGCTATAGGTGGGATGGTCCGGAGTGGTGGGTGTTGATTGGCTGGATATGCCTGCTGACTAGACGCACAGGGTCAAAGTTTGTTCAATGTAAAAAGATAGTGGGCGGGTCGAACTCGCCATATGTTCGCGTAATCGCGCGAACGCGAACATGCCATATTCGCCGCGAACAGTATATTTGGCCCAGATGAATGTGATTTAAAACACAGACACTGGTTTGGGATGAAGCACTTTAGATGTCGCCAAAAAAAAAACAAAATATGGACAGTATACTGTGCCCAGATGAATGTGATGTAAAATACAGAAAAGGTTTTGGATGACGTCACAAAAAAAGCACAATATGGACAGTATATTGTGCCCATAGGAATGTAGTCTAAAATACAGACTGTCGAACACACACTATATAGCACCTGATGACGCATTCCAGACAGCCAATCACTGTAATGCCAGCACCTGACATGGCTACTGGCAACTGGCATTACAGTAAGGGCAGTACTTACCTGCCCCTTGATTGGCTGTCTTCAATCCGTGAAACGTGCAGGACCGAGCATGCTTGCTCATCACTAATAGATAGTGACCTATTTTGTCACTAATAGATGTGACCTATTTTGTAACAACAACATACCCTTACTTTTCCAGCATGAATTTTATATAAACACCCCATTCATATCATGTGCTGGGTATGCAAATATGCCATTGAGAGCTCAGGGACTGCATTGTGGGGTAGGATCACTCTTATACAGTCATAGGAATAAGATAACGTTTTGTTTGTCAGGACATTGCAGTAATCATGTTTTTATTGATATATCAAAGTTTGATATCATTTTGCACAATGCTGTAGTTATATTAGGGTTTCTAGCTTTCATTTATTCTCTTAAGGTCCCGCCATAGGACTTTAACTTTCCCTTTTTTAACCATTCTGTTGTAGATCTGCTGGTATGCATTTAAATATATTGGGGAAGAATGGGTCATTGTAAACAGTGGATTTTGGAATGCCATAGGATGAGAGCTGATGTCTGCTAGATATTCCTTTATCAGCTGTAAGCAGTATTACCGTATTTTTCGGACTATAAGACGCACCGGACCATAAGACGCACACAGTTTTTAGGGCAGGAAATCCAGAAAAAAAAGATTTATTACGTTTTCACATCAATTGGGTTAATGCAATGAATCCAATGAAGGCAATATTCAATTCAGCCAGCAGGGGTCACTAGCAGCAGAACACTCTCAAGCTCAGCGTGTGCTTCACACTGAACACTCGGGAGGAGGAGGGGGCAGAAATCTGCAGCCTTCTCCCTCTGCTCTAAACAGCTGTGAAGATCAGCTGTCATTGTGCCCGTGTGTCCGTACTGCCGAGTTATTGCGGTTCCCACTGACACTTAGAGAGGGAAAGATGGCAGTCCATCTCTCCCTCTCTCTGCATTGCCAAGCAAAGCTCTGCTGACAATTTTACAGCACAGCTGAGAGAGCCGACATCAGCCGACATCAGCCGGCTAATCTCCGTTCCGGGGGAGCTGGCGGGCAGCCAAGATGCGACCACCAGCGGCCGAGTGGCCGCGGGGGTCGCACATCCGGACCATAAGACGCAGGCACTTTTTGCCCCCAATTTTGGGGGTGAAAAGTGCGTCTTATTGTCCGAAAAATACGGTATGTTTCAGCAAAACAAGACATTTTAGGTCTTGAGTTGTGAGTTTTGTGTGGAAGAACCTGAATGGCTTGTACCATAATTTAGATTTTGTGTCTATATATTTTACAACTCTTTTTTTTTGCAGGTAGATAATTTTGTGCATTCATGGGGATAAGTCCATTCAGTGAGCTGTCACCAGGGACACTCAGGCAGGGACACTCTTGTCCCAGGCCTGACCATCTTGGAGGGCCAGGAGGTCTGCTGCCCATGTTTCCATCTAAGGGGAGTGACCTGCTGCATCCTCCTTGCTCCC
>CM070038.1:59301007-59330599 GCA_036250615.1 Ptychadena robeensis
ACACGGCCTCCCCCCTACCTTGTGTGAAAGCAGCCGATTATATGCTGCTACTTTGACAGCAAGTGCTCACTAGTGACTATGATGTGGCTGAAATTAGTATTGCAGGGAAATTGGGATAAAAGCTGGTACACATTAAGTAGCCGTACAAAAACTTCACTTTATCATGTATACACTACTGTAAAAAGTAATTTAACAGCAGAGAAACATTAATAGCTGTGAAAGGTTGCAGATAGGAGTGTCAAATTAGAAATCTAAATTACTAATAAAAAAAAAAGATTGGGCTTCTAAGGGTTTGGAGATCTGAGGGTTGAAGGTCAGAGTAGGCATATGCAAGGCCCTAGCTCCACGTCCTGTAAAATCCCTGCATTGAACACAGGGATTTTAAAGCATTGCTCAAGCCGCCCATTGACGGCAATGGGGCTATGACAGGGCTCAACAGCCATTCAGAGCCCCGACTCCGTTCAAGCCGCAGTTGCGTTGATGTTGACGCAGCCATCCGCGTTAATAGGAATGCATAGGAGACTTGACGGAAACCAGCAGATCCAATAGCGGACGTGGAATTAGGGCTAAGAGTAAACTCTGACAAGAAAAAGCACTGTTTGACTACTGAAGTATGTGCAACAAAAAAGAGAAAATAGTTTACTGAGATCCCATAGAGTCCATAAGATTGGCTCCAATGTGGATGTCAGATCACCGGGACTTTTAACGGCACAGACAAGAGAAAGAATTCTTTTATATATAAAAAAGCATCATTTTATTATATCAAATAGTTGAAAAACATACAGTTTGGTCAACAAAATAAAGTAACACTAGATTAAGATCCAGTGAAGTCAAAGTCATTTGTCTCAGTCAGAGGTATATAGATTAAGTCGAAAAAAATACATCACTCCTGGCGGAACCCGCCAATCCAACGCGTTTCCCCCAATTTTTCGGGGCTTCTTCAGGGAAGAGTGATATCTTTTGTCAATGGTCCTAATAGAAATTGAATACATTACAGTAAATACATATTCATTAAATAATATACATACTTTTTGTCAAGGGCATAGTTGGTTGATGAAAGGAAATGGATCATTGCATTATTACTCACATACAGTCAGTTAGTCAGGTGTTGGTTCTAGGCACCTGCCCATGAGTCACAGTGATAGCATGAAGTCATCACGCCTAAGAAAATAAAATATCAGATTTTGGTATGAGGTATATTGTAGCCAGATTTAAATATTAGAGATTCTCTAGACCTTTAGCATCTAGCCAGCAGTTAGTTAACCATACCAGCCCTCTCCACTTCCGGGGCCAGACTCCGCCCAGCAAACCACACGCTGCCTTGAAAGGCATGTGCAATCAGGCAGCCATCTCTAGCACCAACCAAACGGATCTGTGACACAAGAGAGGCAGGAGACATGCAAAGACCGTGACTGGGATTACTTAGACCCCCATCTAAATCACCTAATAGGTATGTCTTAGCGCTAACTGCTACAACCATAGAACTTTCAGTCAAACCATTTGGTTAATTTGATGTACATATCTTTTACAGCGCTTATTCCTAATAGGGGCTAGCCTCCAGCTCACCCATTATTTTTAACTATATGACTGAAACACACAACGGGAACCAACTTTCCAATAAATATTGGCTCCAACATACATCGCCTTAGGAGACATAAGGTATATCTATTATATTCTGTTTTAACCTATATATACCCTGCAATGATGCCCAGCATGCATTAACTGATAAATGATTCAGACAGAAGCCTTTTTGATATCCAGATTTATCTTGGTATTGATTTTCACTTGGATTTTTACCTATCTTTTTTATTACTTACTTTGATTAATATGTAATAAGCAGAATCATGCCTTCAAATATATTAGGGTTTGCTGATTAACCCCTGCCTCTACTTTCTTCACAACAATGAGAACACTAATTAACTAACTGCTGGCTAGATGCTAAAGGTCTAGAGAATCTCTAATATTTAAATCTGGCTACAATATACTTCATACCAAAATCTGATATTTTATTTTCTTAGGCGTGATGACTTCATGCTATCACTGTGACTCATGGGCAGGTGCCTAGAACCAACACCTGACTAACTGACTGTATGTGAGTAATAATGCAATGATCCATTTCCTTTCATCAACCAACTATGCCCTTGACATAAAGTATGTATATTATTTAATGAATATGTATTTACAGTAATGTATTCTATTACTATCAGGACCATTGGCAAAAGATATCACTCTTCCCTGAAGAAGCCCCGAAAAATTGGGGGGAAACGCGTTGGATTGGCGGGTGATCATCAGGAGTGATGTATTTTTTTCGACTTAATCTATATACCTCTGACTGAGACAAATGACTTTGACTTCACTGGATCTTAATCTAGTGTTACTTTATTTTGTTGACCAAACTGTATGTTTTTTAACTATTTGATATAATAAAATGATGCTTTTTTATATATAAAAGAATTCTTTCTCTTGTCTGTGCCGTTAAAAGTCCCGGTGATCTGACATCCACATTGGAGCCAATCTTATGGACTCTATGGGATCTCAGTAAACCATTTTCTCTTTTTTGTTGTATATATTTTGGGATGTGGCACAATACTTTAAAGTATTTCTACTTATAGGGCCTCCTTTATCACATTTCTTACTGAAGTATGTGATCTGGGGGTTCAAACAGTGTTGTACTGTGAGAGTAAAATTTGACCCAAAGCCAGCTGTTGACCTGTGGATGGAGACAGGGAGAACAGGGAGGTCTATCTGCAGCATGCAGGAAGCTGATGCAGAGGACAGTAAGGAAGAAGGCACTTATTTAACCACATTACATATGGGGTGCATACCACATACCATCTCCTGCTGGTCATCAGAGTAGCTCACTAAACAGTTATGTGCACCCCTCCATCCTTTGGAGCCCTCAGACCCGGGGGTGCTAGTGGAAGGGCCCCCCAAAATTTCTGATGGCGGCCCTGGACAGAAGCCTCACAACTTGGGACTGTACCATTCGTAAGGGGTGGGGAGACAAGAGTGGAGTTGCCACTGTCTACGCATTACAATGTACAAATGGCTAATAGACATTGCACTAAAATGCATGTGTTTGCGTTATCAAGATTTATTCCAAAGAAAGAGGTGCTAATGATTTCTACAATGTTAAAATAGATCATTAACCTTTATATGCGCAATAATTTCTGTTCAATATTTTTATTGGAGAAAATCTGTTTCAAGAAACATATTTTAAAGAATATCAAAGAGAAATTAAACATCAAATTTGTCTCAGGCACCTATACTCAGGGTACCGGTTTAGAACTAAACTATGAAACTCATTTAAAAGTAATTCAGAAAGGTATCCCAAAGAATGGATTGAAAATGTCAACAATTTGTACAATGTCGTTCACCCTAATCTATATAAAGGGTCTGAGAACATTGATGGTTTCTGTAAGAGTTGCCTAGCAACTATATAGATGACTGTGTTTTCGAGGTCACAAGCTGCCGTTTTTTTTTAGCATGGTCTGTTTAAATAACTGAGGCTGGATGAAAGTCACTACAGCTAGATAAGTTTTCTTTCTGAGCGATTTAGATGTAAACTAAGGCTAACCTTTATTTTTTTATAAGACATCTATGGGGCTGGGCGTAGGGCAACAATACATAGCAACAATGGCTATTTTCAATTAATTGTTGGGTTTAAATCATCATTAAATGTTTGCATACTGTTCTTGTTTTTTAGTTCTACATTTTACTCCACTTTTTGAAAATGTAGTTGTACTTGCATTTTGCAGTGACCTTTATTGGTGTAAATTTAAATATTTAAAAGAAGTTTGTGACTTTCTACAGTCGAGCCCATAATTATTCATACCCCTGGCAAATTTTGACTTGAAGTTACGTTTATTCAACCAGCAAGTAATTTTTAGGAGGGAAATGACATAGGTGTCTCTCAAAAGATAATAAGACGTGTACAAGAGGCATTTTTGTGGAAAAAATTCTTAGATTTTATGTACTTATAAGCAAAAAGTGTCAGGTACAAAATTTTTCACATGCGTCACACAACTCTTTTATGTTAACGCCAGGCGTCATATGGAGTAAACCAGGCACCACTTATCACCAGGCCAATACCCTCCCTACAGTGGTGGCAGCATCATGCTGTGGGGATGTTTTCCAGCGGCAGGGACTGGAAGACTAGTCAGGATAAGGAAAGGAAAAATTACTGCAGCAATGTATAAAGACATACTGGATGATGGTTCATCTTTCAGCAGAACAATGACCCTAAGCACACAGCCAAGATATTAAAGCAGTGGCTTCAGAACAACTCTGTGAATGTCCTTGGTTGGTCCAGCCAACATCTCTGGAGAGATTTAAAAATGGCTGTGCACCGATGCTTCTCATCCAACCTAAAGGAGCTTGAGAGATGCAACGAGAAATGTCCGAAACTGGCCAAGAATAGGTGTGCCAAGCTTGTGGCATAATATTCAAAAAGGCTTGAGGCTGTAATTGCTGCCAAATGTACATCAACAAAGTATTGAATAAAGGCTAGGAATACTTATTTATATGTGATTTATTATTTTTGTTAATTTATTCTGGAATAAGGCTGTAACATAATAAAATATTGAAAAAGTGATGCGCTGTAAATACTTTATGGATGCACTGTATCTGGGCTTCTCTGTGAAATGCAGACAGATCATCACATCACCCTGCCACAGTACTTCTCTCTGTAGGTCTAGGCCCTGGTGCAACCATTGCCCTAAGGGCTTGTTTCCATTAAATATCGGGACCCCCTCCGCTAAGCGTAATGCTTGGGGTCCCGACGGAACACATAGACTTCGTCAGATGCTGTGTTTAGACATCCGCCAATGCAGAGGCTCAACATACTCCACAACGTTCAGCCTTGCATCAGCGGAATGGCTCAGTGCAGTGAAAGACACAGCATCCGCCGAGCAGGTAAGTGAATGTGCTCTCCCACAAAGCAATACGCTTAGCGGAGGGGGTCCCGATTTGTATTGGAAACATAGCCTCACTCTTTAATATAACTTATTCAAATAAGATTCCTGGGCCAGCTGTATTTTGATATAGAAGACCACAAGTAATGTTTACATGTGATGCGCAGGCTCTATAATTGAAAAGACTGGAATTGAATGAATGTAAGTTGGGAAAAGACTTGCTGGTGAGAAAAAATTACAGGACAAGTTGTTCTGACCTCCCTGGAACTATGATAATTCGGGGGCATGTACCAAAACCATGTAATATGAGGGACTTTCTAAACAATCAAGTCTACCTGTGTTCAATTGCAGAGGACCCTATACTACATAGTTGTTTGTAGATCTAAAGGATATCTGACAGACAGATCTAAGGGCATGTTTGCACTGTGTACGTTAAGCGCAGGGCTTAGTGGGGTTCCCAACAGATCACATACTCTTTACCTGCTCAGCGGACCATGTTTTTAGAGCAGAAAAAAAAAGATTTTTTTTTTGAAATGTTAAAAAATCCTGCCGTACCCAATTTCAGCCACAACAATGGTGTCACTAGAGAGCACACTCCAGGTAGAAGGGGAGGGGGGCGCAGTGGATTCTTTACTCTTCTCTCCCTTCTTGTCAGCTGTGAGCTGCACGGAGATCATAGCTGACAGGCAGACATGAAAGCCGCAGTACAGTGCAGATGAGTGATGTGGCTGTGGCCGCATCTAATCTGACAGCTCGGGAGAGTGCATTCGGACCATAAGACGCAGGCACTATTTCCCCCCAATTTTGGGGGTGAAAAAGTATGTCTTATGGTCCAAAAATATGGTACCTAGATAAACCCTTGATACTTGTACGATCGACTGAAATTCACCAACATGTCGGATCAATTTCGATCACTTTTGGTCGATCGTTGACAGGTATGCGAAATTGATTTCCATTCGATCAACTTAAAATGATTGAAGATATCGAACCGTGTATGGCTACCTTAATTTCAAATAGTTTATTTAGCTCCTTTGAGACTGTACTGTACTGTACATTGTACACAATTGGTACACTGAATTCTATATATTTACAAATACTAACAGCTCCCCAATCCCTCCCTATTATGTAGACATGAGTGGAGTATTTTCAGAAACACATTACATTGTTTCAGGTGCTAAAATTTATAACATGGCCCCTTAATACATGATGTCACTTGTGCACAAATACAGGAACACCTTTATATCAAGAACTGTGAATTCTAGCACATTCTCACCGTAGCTCTGACCTAGTTTGCTGTGCCGGTATAGAGATTATGTTGTCCATATTAGACAAGGCAGTTCAGTGACACAGACAAATGCTCTCTATATCATAAACAATACATCCTGAAGTTAAAAAGGACATAACACATTATTCTATACAGTGCTGTTCTTAACATGCAAAAAGACATTCACAGTAGGCTTTGTAGCAAAACTGTTGGTTTTTGTTTATGTAATTGATTTAGTTACAACAACAGCAATGTTACACAGGAAATCCATAAAAAAATGATAGCAATCCAAGGCTTCATAGTCTGAACAGGTACATAATGTAGGTATGATATAATAATGTAGGTATGATATAATGCACACTAATAAATTAAACAATATGCTTCCTTGCTGACTAACCAAATCCTCATTAGTGCTGCTCTTTTTAGGCTCTGCAGCTTCTAGGCCTAGGGTTTCAATGGTAGAAGTAATGCTTTTTTTGTAGCTAGGACTACACCACATTTTTTCCCCATGCTCGGGCATAAAGATGCCGGAGAAACATGGCCCATTTACCTCCCTGGCAGTTCACTGAGGTTCAGATTTCTGTACCAAAAGTCATACAGTGTTTTGCCTTTTCACAGATGACGCCGATGGGGGCGTAAAGGCTCTGTGTGCATGCAGCTCTGTAGAAATGCTGCAGGCACACAGAGAGCTAGCGGTTGCGCCTGATTCCGGCACAGGCGCAGTTTGATTCACGATCAGACTGCGCCAGTACTTGCTTCTGGTGTAACGCTAGGGAGGTTAAACCGGCCATAGACGCTATGCTTGGCGGGCGTTTATCGAACAATCAACCGCAGCATGATGACATCAACACGTCATGGTCAATCGTTCTAAATACACCATTTACGATTCGACAACCAATACTTTGGATGGGGACCCTTGTCCCCATTCAAAGTACTGGCGATCGACCAGAGAAAAACGTTTGTTCTCTGGCTGATCAAAGTTTTGTGCGACTACAAACGGTTGCTCTAGGTGGGCGCATAGTGATCATTCGCAAAATTGGCCACAGATTAAAGTGCTATGGCCGGCTTTAGAGGTACATGAAAAAAAAAATATATTTTTTTATTTTTTTTAAGTTTACAATTGTTTTCTTTTCTTTTGATTTGGATTGGATAAAACACGTATAAAACATTTATCCAATCCAATCAAAATAAAAAACAAATGTAAACGAATGAAAAAAAAATGTAAGAGAAATTTTTTTTAAAAACCTAATACCTTTAAATTTAAAATCTCCCGCCCGGGCTGTGACGCCATTGGCACATGAGTGCTGATCACTGAAATAGCCCGAGAGATCGGCTATTTCTGGAGGCACTTGGGTCCAGCCGGAGGTAGATCCAGCTAGAAGAAACACAACAATAGTTGCAGCCTCCCTGTGCCTGAACTGGCTTCGGGCGTATCGCTAGGGAGGTTAAAAGCAAGGGGGCTATGATGTACTCGCCCAAGGGTCACCAGGAGGCCAATCCCTAACCCCGCAGGACCTCAGGAACATATTTTTAGTGTATGTTTATTCCACACCTATATGCCTAAAATGTTGCCCACTATATATAAAGTTGCAAGAAAAAGTATGTGAACCCTTTGGGAGTTTTGCATCAATTGGTCATAAAATGTGCTCTGATCTAACACACCCATATAAAACACCGTCTGCTTAAAATAATACTACACAAACATGATATGTTTTCATGTTTTTATTGAGCAGAACATGTATACATTTACAGTCCAGGGTGGAAAAAGTATGTGAACCCCTAGCCTAATGACTTCTCCAAAAGGCAAATTGGAGCCAGGATTGAGCCAACCTTGAGTCCAATCAGTGTGATGATATTGGATGTGTTGCTAAAGGCTGTCCTGCCCTTTAAAAACACACCAGTTTTGGGTTTACTGTTTCAAGAAGCACTCTCTGATGTGAACCATGACTCACAGAAAAGAGCTCTCAGAAGACCTACAATCAAGAATTGTTGACTTGCATGAAGCTGGAAAGGGTTACAAAAGTATCTCCAAAAACCTTGATGTTCATGTGTCCACAGTAAGACAGACTGTCTACAAATGGAGAAGGTTTAACACTGTTGCTATTCTTCATAGGCGTGGTCGTCCTGTAAAGATGACTGCAAGAGCACAGCGCAGAATGCTTAATGAAGTAAAGAAGAATCCCAGCGTGTCAGAAATCTCTTGCACATGCTAACATTTTTGTTGACACATCTACAATAAGGAAAACATTTAACAAGAAATGAGTACATGGGAGGACACCACGGAGGAAACCATTGCTGTCCAAAAAAAAATTTCAGCAAAATACTCTGTGGACAGTTAAAACAAAATGAGTTGTTTGTAAAAAACACACAACAGTATGTGTGGAGAAGAAAAGGCATAGCACACCAACATCAAAACCTCATCCCCACTGTAAAACATGGCAGAGGCAGCATCATGGTTTGGGGCTGCTTTGCTGCCTCAGGGCCTGGACGGATTGTTGTCATTAATGAAAAAATTTATTCCAGGGTTTATCAAGACATTTTTCAGAAAAACTGAAGACCATCTGTCCACCAACTAAAGCTCCACAGAGGATGGGTGATGCAACAGGACAATGACCTAAATCATACAAGTCATTCAACAAATGGCTTCAACAGAACAAAATACGCCTTCTGGAGTGGTCCAGAGTACTGACCTCAACCCAATTGAAATGCTGTGGCATGACCTTAAGAGAGCGATTCACACCAGACAGCCCAAAAATATTGCTACACAAACAGTTTTGTGAAGAGGAATGGTCCAAAATTACTCCAGATCTTATCTGCAACTACAGGAAACATTTGGTTGAGGTTATTGCTGCCAAAGGAGGGTCAACCAGTTATTAAGTCCAAAGGTTCACATTCTTTTTCAAACCTGCACTATGAATGTTTACACGTTACGCTCAATAAAAACATGAACATATAAGGTTTGTGTAGTATTTTTTAGGCAGGCTGCATTTTTCTATTGGTGTGACTTAGATGAAGATCAGAGCAAATTGTATGACCAATTCATGCAAAACTCCACATAATCTCAAAGGGTTCACATACAATTTCTTGCAACTGTATTAGGCCAATACACACAGGCACATCAAAGGGGTCCTTGGGGTGCTTTTTTGAAAAGAATGTGTTTGTGCACTGCAGACTTGTGTACTTTCAAAAAATGCTGTTAACTGCATTTAAAAGCACAGTGCAGTGCTCAGTGAGCATAATGAGCCATGCTTCATTTTTGTTGAGCCTCATTCCACTTAACCTTCTGGGCGTTTGTCCCGAGTTAACTCGGGCTGAGTTTCATCCACCATGAAACTCAGCCCAAGTTAACTCAGGAGAAACGTACCTGTCTGCCAGACTTCTTCGACGATTCTGTCTTTCAGGTCTGCCCCCGATCAAAGGTAGCGGGGGTAGGTGGCACCATAGGCCTCCATGTAATGGAAGGGACATCGCCTTTTCCAAGCACAACTCCGGCATCTCGGGTGATGCCGGAGTTGTGCATAGGACCTCCAGACGGGCAGGAAATCGCGCCGGAGAATAAGTGATCTCCTGCCTGCCCGTGGCAAGCTTTTGAAAAAAGCAGATGATGGCTAAGAGATGTAAGATAGCAGAAAGACTGCAAGGCATCAATACTGGTTGCATCCCATGTTGCTCCAGTGTATAAACAGAGCAGAATTTGCCTCTTTGTTCATGATGCTTTGTAGACATGCCAGTGAATATCATTCATTGTTTATATATCATTTTGGTTTCACGTAAAAAACAATATGAACCCCTTATAAATATCCATTACTTTCTTACTTTTTTTGTAATGAAATTTCGTGCATATTCTCGAAGTACACCGGAAACATTTGATCTGATGAAAGGTTGGATCCTCAATGGCAATGAAGACAACCAATCCCCTAGTTAAGATTTCTTATCACCTTGAGGTTAAGGTACAGTTTAACTTTATGTAGGGCAGCACTGTTGTCTGTATGCTTACATCTGTCATATCACTCTATTGATATACAGGGAGTGCAGAATTATTAGGCAAATGAGTATTTTGACCACATCATCCTCTTATGCATGCTTGTCTTACTCCAAGCTGTATAGGCTCGAACGCCCTACTACCAATTAAGCATATTAGGTGTGTTCATTTCTCGTAATGAGAAGGGGTGTGGTCTAATGACATCCACACCACTATATAGGTGTGCATACATTATTAGGAACAACTTCCTTTCCGTTGACAAATGGTCAAAGAAGGACCTTGACAAGGCTTAGAAAGTCAAAATATGAGATTATCTTGCAGAGGGATGCAGCACTCTTAAATTGCCAAACGCTTCTGAAGCGTGATCATACGAAACTCAGCGTTTTCATTCAAAATAGTCAAACAGGGTCGCAAAGAAGCGCGTGAACAACAAAGGCACAAAAATAACTGCCCTAAACTGAGAAAAAGTCAAACGTTGCAGCTGCCCCCCCAAGATGCCAACTTGACCACCAGTTTGGCCATATTTCAGAGCTGCAACATCACTGGATGCCCAAAGCACAAGGTGTGCAATACATCAGAGACAGAAAGGCTGAAGACGACCACCACTGAAAAACAATGTACACCAGCTTTGAAACGTCAAGACTGGCCACAAGCAAGAAATTCTCAAGACTGATTTTTCTAACGTTTTCTGGACTGATGAAATGAGAGTGATCGTCTTTTGATGTTGAGCCAGATGGATGGCATGTGGCTGGACGGTAAGGGCAGCAGAGCTCCAGTCCAACTCAGAACCCAGCAAGGTGGGAGTGAGTACTGTTCTGGGCTGGTATCATCAAAATGAGCTTGTGGGCCTTTTCGGTTGACGGATGGAGTCCCCAAGCTCAACTTCCCAGTCCTACTGCCAGTTTATGGCAAGACCCCTTCTTCAAGACAGTGTTTACAGGAAGAAGAAGTCTGCATCCTTCAAGAAAAACATGATTTCATGCAGGACAAGTCCAATCACCACGCGTCCAAGTACTCCACAGCGTGGGCTGGCAAGAAAGGGTATAAAAGAAGAAAAAATAGTGAACATGGCCTCCTTGTTCACTGATCTGAACCCCGTTGAGAACATGTGGTCCATCATCAAATGGTGATTACAAGGAGGGAAACAGTACACTCTCTCTGAACAGTGTCATGGGAGGCTGTGGTTGCGCTGCACGTAATTTGATGGGGAAACAGATCAAAACATGACAGGAATCCATGGATGGCAGGCTTTTGAGGTCCTTGCAAAGAAAGGTGGTTATATTGTCACTGATTGTTTTTGTTTTGTTTGAATGTCAGAAATGTATATTTGTGAATGTTGAGATGTTATATTGGTTTCACTGTGTAAAAAATAATAATTGAAATGGGTATATAAATATGTTTTTTGTTAAGTTGCCTAATAATTAGCACAGTAATAGTCACCTGCACACACAGATATCCCCCAAAATAGCATAAAATGAAAACAAACTAAAAACTACTTCCAAAAAATATTCAGCTTTGATATTAATGCAGTTTTTTGGGTTCCTGAGAACATGGTTGTTGTCTAAAATTATTCCTCAAAAATACCACTTGCCTAATAATTCTGCACTCCCTGTATTTCCAAGGTGTGATCCCCAATTCCTGTATGAAATCAGAGGTACAATTTTCCAATTATCTTGTACAGAGATATAAAATATTTAACCTGATAGAATGTGCATGCAAATGTACAAAAGTCATTATTTTTTCCAGTGTATATTAATTTATGAGCACAACTGTAGAAAGTAAAAACATGACTGTGCTACTTATTGCTAAGTCTCCAGGGAGGCCTCCTGCTTATCCTCATAGCTGGTCACCTTCTTGGGTCTTGGAAGTGCCAATCCACTTGGCTTGGTCTGGTCGGCTACCACTCTGACAAAACGATCATGAGTAGACTTCTTTGTTTTATAGCAGCCACTCTGTATAAAGAAAAGCAAAATAAAATATTAGAGTTGCGTAACACAAGGACAAACATCTAGGGATGCTGCTAAAAATAAGGTACCTCGTTTGTCCTTATTCTTGGAAAAGAGGTAATGTTAGTTCTCTAAGCTTGGCTCGCATACCTCTCTACCCACAGGTGGCATTTTTCCAGTAGATGTCTTGTCAATCAAAAAAGACAGAACATTTTCATATATAATTCTCACAAAATTTAGAAAACATTAACACATCCTTGTTTTAAAACCCAAGCAACTACACTTTAGCTAATACTGCTCTGTGCAACCATGTTTTACATTGTCATTGCTATTATGTTTTTATCTTTGAGACTACACAACAAACATCCTTCTTCAGCCTACAACTTTGAACAATGATACACAATAGGCAAATAACTACAACACTCTGCATAGAACTTTTACTACGATTTAAATTTTGGTAGTGTACTTACATCTGACAGATGATAAAACAGGAACAGACAAGCAAAATGGAAGTTGAGTCAACTGCAGCTGTATAATAAAAAATAATAATAAAAAAGTTATTATATACTGTACAGTATATACAAATAGGCAAGTACAAAAATCTCCAAACAGCACAGACACCTGGATTTCAGAACAAAGCAGAGCTTAAAAGAAAGAGATGATCAATATCTGGTATTCTACCACACAACAAAATGCAATACAATTTACACATTTCTGAAATTGCAGTAATTTTTCTACAAAAAAAAAGATTCACTAAAAACACTGGTGAATGCCATGGTGATTAGCTTCACGTAGTGTCAAGGCCCAAGAAGACTTGATGTGAAGGGCCTGTAAGTGAAAAAAATTATTGTTAAAACAAAAATGACAAATTCTTTTAAACAAAAAATACAGTGTTCCCCCATTGCATGCACCTTTTTCCAACCTCAAACCCCAAATCTTACACAATTCCTGCTCGATTTCATGGTACATACATAACTTTTACAGGCAGCTCTGATCAGCAGCAGGTCTCTCTCTGTTAGGGAAAGCTAAGAAGCTGGTGTCAGGAAGTGCTGTTGGGGGAAATACAAGTCTCACCTATGTGTCTAAAACTCTGACCATTAGATTAAGCAGGGCCATACACACAGGCATGTGAAAAGGAGCTTGGGGCACATTTTTAAAACGCCTCAAAACATTAATGGTGCATCTCCGTACTGCAGATGCACGGTGTCTCCGAAAACAGCCCAGCCAGGGGCAGCAGGGGTTAAAACACCTAATGTACATGCTTAGTCTTGCAGGCAGGAAACTGCCATTTCTTAGAAAACAGCCAAGACTACATACTTCTTATCTCTTTGCAAGTAATGTTGTAACAATACTTGGAAATACAGAATGCCATTAGCTCATAAACGAACTTGGGTGTGGAAACTCATTTTATGATGATGGCCATGAAGGCAAAACAGATTTGATGACACAAAAATGCTCTGCTCTGGTGAAAAATTGTCCTGAATATAATTTTTTTTTTTACAATTTGCATTAAAATAATGGTTTTGTTTAAATACAAACCATAATGATCTGCAGAATCACTTTAATGGCAGAAAGTTTGATATACCAAATTTTCTGCCATGAAATAATTTTGCATCAAATTGCAAGGCCCTGCGTCAATGCAGCCCAGATACAGCCCACCTATGGGAAAGACCCACTCAGCCTTGAGTTATCCCCCGGTCTTTCATGCACAAAGGATGACATTTGGGATGGGGATTGGTAAAGGACCAGAGGTTCATAAACAAACAAGGCCAGGCTACCAGCACACAGGCTTAAAAAGGTCAGGTCGGTACTACAGGTTATCTAATGTTGGGGCTAGGTCCCCGTGCGACTGATGCCCAGCTGAGCACAGCACGATTACGTCAATGCGCTGTACTCGAGCTTCATCTATATCGATGTGCGGCATTGCTGCATCATTGATATCGACCACTACTTTGGAAGCTGTCCCCATCCAAAATAATGAAAATTGGACAAGGTATTCCAACATGTTGGAAACCTGTTCGGCCGAGCTTCTTCAAGTGGACTGGCTAAAATTTTGTAATAGATTCGAGCAAGATCGGGCGCCGTCAACACGCACAGTGCTCGATTGTGTTTGAATCTATTACACAATCGAGTTGTGTATGCCCAGCTTAAGGGGTTAAGTGGATAACCTAGGAAGGAACTCTGGATCTCCCTATACCTGCAGGAGGTGAACATGCAAACCTGTCTTACATTAGCATTTAAAAGCTGTGGTAACAACAGCAGTAACAGCAAAGGTTATGTCAATTCAATCCGCATGGACAGCCATTTTTAGTGACTGATCTCTATTCTCTGGGGAAAGGGCCGTCATAAGAAAATTCAGGGGCCAATACTAGTTAATTGTTCGGGACCCCCCCCCTACCAATGGGCGGCTTGAGCATTGCGTTAAAACCAATGCATTCAAAGCAGGGATTTTAGTGGACGTGGAGCTAGGGCCTTGCATATGCTTACTCTGACTTTCAACCCCCAGATCAAAATTTTTTGGTGGGATTAGTAATTTACATTCCCAATTTGACACCTCTTTACATGGGACATAAATTGTATACATTTGACAATAAAAACTGAAAAAAATTTGGTAAACTTAAACTAAAATGTTACTTTTACAGTAGTGTATACATGATAAAGTGACGTTTTTGTACAGCTATTTAATGTGTTACAGCTTTATTATCATTCTTCCTGCAATACCAATTTCAGCCAAAATGTCACTAGTGAGCACTTGCCGTCAAAGTAGCAGCGCATTCACACACGGGAGGAGGGGATGCGGTAAGGAGGGGGAAGGCGAGGAGAATGTAGCAGGTCTCTCCACTCCAGGTCCAGACAGCAGATCTCGGGAGTGCCCCCTGTCCCCGGTTGACAGCAGCCCTGAGGGGGATCTTTCTGATTTAAAGACAACTTCAAACCATTTTAAGGGGTTCAAAGAGGCCCTTCCCTTTAACACTGACTCCTGTCATGATGAGGGAAAGCATGGGGTCTGGTAAAATACATGAAAAAGGGTGCTACCTCGCCCACAGCCTGGATAAGAGTCTAGTGAAACATTATGTAAAACCAGTCATAATATCACACATTTCCCCATAAATTCCCTGACTCTTGAGCTCATAGTAATTGTTTAATAAATGTAAAATTACAATGACCTAGCTTAAAGTGGGGCATCAATTTCTATGACATCCATCACACAATTGCAGTGCATTTCCGTGACTTATTGGAATTTAGTATAATATAATATATTTTTTAATTATATTTGCATAGTGCTATGCCAAATACTGCTATTACGGTAGACAATGCGCTCTCTGGACACTGATTTACCACCTGACAATTGTCTAAACAAATCTGACAGATCTTTATCTTTAGTTACCAAAGTTCATAAACTGTATAGTGAAAATGAATACTATCCATATAACCAGTCAGCATGGTTCTGCATGCCTCTCCTCTGTCCAGCAGATGGCGCAGTGTGATGGCGATCGGATAGATCACTTAGCCAAGGTGAGTGCTGCTGAGAGTCTCAGCTATCCCAGGTGTAATAATGACAGAGGCAGATCATCTGATAGTATAGTTTCCATAAGTAGCTATCTCCATAACAACTTTAGTGTGATACAGCTGTCATTGGGACTCTTTACGTAGTAACAGCCATTGAACAAAACCATGTTGCTTTATAAATTATAGAGAAGCAAACACGTACATCTCAGTCCACTAATCTCAAGTTGTATGTGTTGATATGTATTTAAGATTCAGAACCATGTAAGAGCATCATATGGTTGTCCATATAGTTGATGAATGCCCATTTAACTTGCTTAAATTATTTAAATATTGCAATTAAGAGCCTACAATAATGCTGCCATGTTCCCTAGACCATATGATATCCTAAAGTACCCGACAATGTAGTCACCCTACTACAGACAACATTTTTAAAATACACCAAACCTTTAGAATGATGTTACCCTAGCAGACCAAACCCTTAGAATGTTGTCACCCTACAGCAGACCAAACTCTTAGAATATTGTCTCCCAACAGCAGAGCAAACCCTTAGAGTGTTGTCACCCTACAGCAGACCAAACTCTTAGAATATTGTCACCCAACAGCAGAGCAAACCCTTAGAGTGTTGTCACCCTTTAGCAGACCAAACCCTTAGAATGTTGTATACCTACAGAAGAGCAACCCCTTAGAATTTTGTCACCCTACAGCAGACCAAACCATTACAATGTTGTCACCCTACAGCAGACCAAACTCTTAGAATATTGTCACCCAACAGCAGACTAAACCCTTAGAGTGTTGTCAGCCTACAGCAGACTAAGCCCTTAGAATGTTGTCACCCTACAGCAGACTAAACCCTTAGAATGTTGTCACCTTACAGCAGACCAAACCGTTAGAATGTTGGCACCCTACAGCAGAGCAAACACTTAGAATGTTGTTACCCTACAGCAGAGAAAACACTTAGAATGTTGTCACCCTACAGCAGAGCCAATACTTAGAAGGATGTCACTCAACAGCTGACTAAAACCATAGAATGTTGTCACCCCACTGTAGACAAGATCCTTACAATAGTGTCAGCCTACAGCAGACAAAATGAGCATTTCGTGCTCTTTCCTCCAGCTTGAGTAGAGATGGGAGGACGCCCCCTTCCTGCTGCTCTGACACTTGGGAAGCCCTAATTATAATTTAGATGTCAGCTCTTTAATTGTGAGGAAGTCTTCACTTTCTACCCTCCCACTAATTGCACTGCACATTGGATGTAATTTATTAATCATATGTTGAAGCAGCAGGGCTGAACGGAGTCCAACTGTTCCGTTTTATTATTAACGTTGCTTAGAAATCTGTTGTTCTCTAACACTAATCTCAAGTGTTATGAAAGGCAGCATCTCCCTAGTTGTATGATGTATTGTTATCAGGCATTGTGTTAATGGCCATCCTATGTCTATAGTCACAATGACAGGTTGAAGACCACCAATGATAATTAGAAGGAAATATACGGGCACTGTATACGGGGACTGTAGGGAAGTTGTTAGCAACTGTTAGTATTAGAGATGCAAAAGGTTCATTCATTCCCAGGCACCCGCCTCTTCCAGACAGATGGAGGAGTCCTTCTGATACAGAAGGTTCCTGGCTGTGGATGTGTCTCCACCTCCCAAGCTCGCTGGGGCTCCACCTTAGCCAAACAACTCCGTGTTGTTCTGCGATCTTTCAGCACCGTGGACAGCTACCTCCAGCATTACAAAGGGGAGCCCTTCACCAGTCACCCCCTTTCCTGCCCTCCTTTCACTGTTGTCAGAAGAGAAGGGGGAAGACAACTGGTGGGCAAGAGAGAAAAGGTAAGACACACTGTTTACTCAGTAAACAGTTTACCCAGTGCTTCTATTTTTAGTGTGATTAAAAGTCTTTGCTGTTGTACACATCGCCCTGCTAATGAAATTGTATTGGTTGAGATATCTCTAATTAATAAGATACAATACACACGTTCTATCATAAATGACATGAATAAATCATTGATGGATTAGGACCATTGGGGGGTTTAATAAGCTGTCTGTAACTGATATGGCAGTGTTTTTACAGTTATAAATGCTGCTGGGTGTGCCTAAGACTAGGCAGCAATTCATATGAAAAGTGGACTTATAGTTGATTGTTTTATATATATATATAATTCTACATTTTGTGCACTATTTTACTGTATAAGTGTTTGTAATGTAGTATATGTGCTCTTATGGGCAAGCAATCTGTGGTTCTTCACTTATGGCAATGCTAAAAGCAAGGGTTTGGCAGGGATTCATGATCATTCGAGTTTCATATTTGTCGAAATGACAAGCTGAGACATGTAGTTTTAGTCTGGAGTCTGGATACTCTTTGTCTCAGGTAAAGCTACCTGCAATTTTTTCTGTGTTAAAGGATATGACAGCACACCCCATGCATCAGACACCAAGGGCTTTCCAGTTAATCTGTCACTCTGACAGAATACCTGTCACTAAGCTTGATACCCTCCCCCTTAAATGGTAGATTATATAATAAGCCCCTAGAGTAGCTTTTCCTGCCTTTTTCCATAGATGCTGCTGTGCAGATGTGGTGAGGTCATTGAGAATGAAACAGACCTTCAAAGTTGGTTGCTTGTTGACATCATATTCAGTTGCTTCCTCTATGCATTTGGATGGCAACAGGAGAATGTGTGTGTGGTTGACTGTGATACAATAATTTTGAGGTAACAAATACAATGTTGCTTATTCATTCCTATGGCTCTGATCATCTATGAAATATGAATGATCTAGTAATTACAGTTTTCATCATACAGTTTTTAGAAATGTTACACACCAGAGTGATAATTTTAAATGTGATTAAATAGAGATAGCATTATTACTTTAATATAACACAATAAAATTGTATATAAAAAAATAATATCGGACTGAGATACTAAGCAGGGCTGTCATCACATCACTGTAATGTGCAGCACAACCTTGGGATCATGTAGAAAGAGGCTGAAGTTCCAGCCCAGAAATATTGTGACAATTTACCAGATTACCTCTTACAATGTGCATCAGTCCTTCAATAAAGGCAAACTTTTTCTGCATTCACAATTATAAGGCATAGTGGGTTTTTAATTATCATTGTTTAAATTAAAGTAAAGGTTGTCTACTAAGTTTTATTTAAATTGATTGGCAAACTATTAATTCTCTGATAAATTGACTGTAAGTAGATGCCAACCACTAATACCCACCACTACATGTGACTATAATGTAGATAAAAAACAGGACACGGAGATTATCATGTCCAATATGATTATGCCCTTCCTGGCAGAACATGTTAGAGGATTCTGGCCCCAGATTTAAAAGGCTAAATTCTTATGTCTGTACCAATGTAGGGAACAATAAAGTGGTTGCAGCTAAATAAACTTACGGTTTGCAAAGTCAATGTTTTTATGTTTCAAACCAGCTTTAGGCTGATGCTCCACATGTCAAAAATCGTGTCCGGGTGCACTTTGTATGCGCCTTGTTTTTGCATGCATCTTGGGCACAACTTGTTTTCATTGATTTCAAAGGAGTGTCTCTCAAAAATGTATAAGATGTGCATTGTTTTCTATGGGTGTGTCTGGGAGCTTGGGACACTTATGCATTTTGATGCACTTCGAAAAGCGTGGTGTGAACAGTCCCACTGAAAGCAATGAGTGCTCAGGTGAGGGTGACAATGAACGGGTAGATTTTTCAATTGATTCCCAAGCGTCATGTGCATTTGCAGTGATCAATTGGTCGGGAATCGAATGCCATCCTTTCTTTCATGAATCGAAGGCCACCCTTTCTTTGAAGAAAGCTCGATCGAACAGGGAACCAACATGTTGGTGAATCCCTGTTCGATTGCCATTACTTTGGCATTGTAATCACTGTTGTTGAGCTTGAATATTCGAATTTCGGAGATATTCGTCAAATATCGGATATTCGTAAAATTTCGCACATTTCGCGAATAAGACAGCGGATATTCGCAATGTTGAATATTCTCGATATTATGCATTGGGAAGCTTATGGCCATGCATTGCAATTTTATATTCGCAATGTGATCATAAATACTACATGTGACCATTCATTTTGCAGGTAATCGCAATGCAAATATTTCCCAATTCATGGCCATACAATCGAATTGCGAATGTTTGCGAATATCGAATCAAATACTAGTAGAATTATTAAGTAGAATTATTAAAATTTGAATATTGCCTATGCTGCTCATCACTCGTCATCAAGCTCAAGCATTCATTGATTGAGCGGGTATCAACCCATGTATGGGCACCCTAAGAATCAAACACTAAGTTGTAAATTTGTATTTAAAAACTAACCTTAGGCTAAAGCTACATATACATGATCGATCATTGCTGCTTTAAAAAATTGTTAATACCGGTAATACATTTTGTTAGTGGATCACAAAACATGGGGGATAGCTATAGTTGTGATCTGACATAATCCTAAACTATTATCCCGGACATCAAAACTATCTGTAGACTGTAGTGGTTTCTAGAATAAACATAAATAAATTATAATATCCATGGGGTAGCTATATATTTGCTTAAAAGAAACAAATGCTACATGAAATTGTCAGAATTTAGAATTGTTTACCACAGCTTCCCTTGCCTGTCAACATTTCTTGCTAAATAACAGACAATCTGTAACCTTCTTGTATGCATGCTTGATCTGGGTCATTGGTTGACTAGTTGTCAGTCACCTTTTTGATCCTATGTATATATGTATATAGTCTCAGTGGAGTTGATTGTTGGTAGTCTTTATTATGTCATTCTATGCATAGAATACAGTAATGACAATACCCCAGACAGGTGAATAATGAAGTGAGCTGTGGAAGTCACCATCACAAACTTTTGTAACCAGCAGACAAAATTAGATCACAGTTATTCTATGTTATTCAATGTTTATTTAAAAGTGGTATCTAGTGATGGCGCGAACTGTTCGCCGGAGAACTATCCGCGGCGAACATCGCATGTTCGCGTCCGCCCATGTTCGCGAACATATGGCGAGTTCGATCCGCCCCCTATCTTTTAACATTGCAGAAACTTTGACCCCTGTGAGTCACAGTCAGCAGACATAATCCAGCCAATGAGCACCCCCACCTCACAGACCCTCACACCCCCTATAACATATCAAGTACAGGATGCCATTACACATTCTGCCGAAGAAGGAGAGAGTTAGGAAAGAGAGCTGCTGCTATATGGAAACCATTAGCTAGGTTTCTGTGTGATCTACAGTATTCACTGAATATCTCATCCATCCATCATACCCTCTCCCCCTGTCCTCGCACACTGACCATCACCACCATGTCCCTCCACAGGCCATCACCACCAGTGTCCTCCACACTGACCCTCACCACCAGTTGTCCTCCATCGACCACCCACCATGTCCCCATACTGCCATCTCCCCCAGTCCTCCATACTGACCATCTCCACCATGTTCGCCTACTGACCATCCCCCCCAGTGGTCCCCTACGACCATCTCCCCCAGTGCCCCATACGACCATCACCACCAGTGTCCTCCACATGACCATACCACCAGTGTCCCCACCTGTCCCATCTCCACCTGTCCTCCCACTGTCCTCCCACCTGTCGCTCCCACCCATCTCCCCGTGCCCCACACTGTCCATCTCCCCCTGTCTCCACACCTGACCATCACCACCAGGGTACCCCACTGTCCATCTCCACCAGGTCCTCCTACTGACCATCTCCCCAGTGTCCTCCACACTGACCATCACCACCGGTCCGCCAACTGACATCTCCCCCAGTGTCCCCACACTGTCCATCTCCACCATGTCCTCCATAAAATTTAAATTCACCTTTTAAGCTGTAGGAACGGGAAGCAGTTCTTCACAGGTTGTTTCAGGTGAATTCCACGCATTTACCAACCACCCTGTTGTTTAGTGCCTCTCCAGCTCCCCTCTTATGTCAATCCCATGATATCATTGTGAAATCCTTCAAGCCGATATTGCGGAAAAAAAAATTCTTGGAGTTTTGCCCATGGATCCCCCTCTGCAGTCATTGTCCATGTGGTTAGAACCCCTTGAAATAACTTTCCCACACTATTGTGGCCAGAAAGGGTCCCTTGCTTTTATTTCGCCTGCCCATTAATTCTATGGGGTTCGCCCGGTTCGCGGACCTTTGCGGAGGTTCGCGTTCGCCGGCTCCGCGAACAGCCAATTCCCTTTTCGCGCCATCACTAGGTGACAGTACTTTGCCATCACTTTGTGAGAGGCGGAAAAATGGTGTTAATATACTCTTTTCATCGCTCTGTTATATTGTCAAAGCTGTGAGGGTCTTATTATAATGGACATACTTTGTATTTCTTTTCAGCACCTAAAATCTAAAAGAACTGAACCAGCATCAACTTTTGTTTAGTGACATTGAATTGATTGTCCATTGAAAGTAAATTGAAAATATATAAATATCAACACAATAATATATAGAAATTCTCAATATTTAAAATACATTAATAATAAATTAAATGTTGGTAATGTACTAGCCCTTTCTTCACCACTAACCAAGAGGCCCACCGGTGTACAATAAAGATTTGCCAATCTACAATCATGGCTCTTTCAATCAACCCTACTGGTATTTTTATGATAAATCAAAGACAATCCAATCATTACGATCCCATTAATCCGCATAAAATGTTTCATTTGACAAAACCACCGAAAATAGAAGTGTAGCCATCCTAAGCTAGCCATACACATTCAACTTTTTGGTTATTGCTTTTTAGTATGTTGACTTGGCATTTAATATCAACTGTCTCAATATGATCCTTGTACTGGCACCACTGTATAGACCCAAACCAATTCCTTCCCCCAAACCAACCCACTCCATCAGAGACATCACATAAATTTTCCATCGATTTTGCCGATTTCCTTTCTGTTGTATTATGTTGATTGAACAGTAAGATGCACAATGGCCACGCCGTAAGAGTCTCACAAATGAATGTTTTCAGTAAACCAGATTATCTTCCCTGCTTGAAGTGTTAAGTTTGTATCAAGGACCCTTAATAACCATGTAGGTGATCACAGATGCGGACAAGTGTAAAATGAATCTGTCCTGATAACGCCCGACGTAATTCAAGATATCCACAGTTCCTATTACTACGTAGCTTGTAATGGAAGAGATCTAATGTGACCAAAGGCTGGAGATGCATGGCTGGTGAAGGAGGATCCCTAGGGTCTGATCAGTTCGTTTTCAGACGACAGATGTTTTTATACTGACAAACACTATAAAGGGTGTTCCCTATGGAGGTATTGGTTACATTGCCTCTCCGCAATTAAATAGCTTAACCCGTATGTCTCAAATGCAGAAAAACTACATTCTTTTTGGCATGGTACTGTACACTCTTAAAACCGTCTTTAACCATAACCGTTGATTTGGATATCTGACATGTTAGAACCTCTGTTAGGTTGGTAGTAATGGATACCCTATTTCATTCATTCATCCATTTCAAGTCGTAAACATGGTCTCAAATTATCTAATATTAAATAGGGGTGGTCGGGTATTAAGGACACCCAGTAGCAAAATGAATGGCCTGTAGGATTTATTGGTAACACACCCTGATAAGGCAGAGATAGTATTTGGTCGAAAGGTAGAGTAAAGTTATCAGTGTTAGGTTCCATGGTTACCAAATATAAACACTGCCCTTAGGAGACTCCCTCCTGAGGAATCTCATTATGCATCACTCCTGTTAGACATTTGGCTGTGTGACTCCACTCTGGGACTTGACTGACGACACAGTACCATCAGATTCACCTCGTTCACTCACTCGCATGCCCATCTGAAGATTACAGCGGGTCAGTACCCCCACCGCCCCCTCCAGTGGCTTTGTTCTCATCATCTGCTCGGATTGGGATAACTATCCCGACAGTCCAGACCTTCAGAATTGATGAGTGGGGAGTTTGTCTAGTGCTTTGTCCCCTAAAGGTCCCATACAACTGAACATACTGCTGGTGATGACACTCCACACCGCCGCCGTCCGTGCATCTATCTACGGGGCCATCGTGATTCAGCCACCCCTGTCTTCAAGTGGCACAATCACGCTCGAAGACAGGGTTCCTGACATGCTGTAATTACGGTCGATGTGTACTACTTGGATGGGGACTGCAGGTCCCCATGCAAGCATCAGCTGCTTGAGACGCAGCAGTGCTGCTGCAAGGCTCCTTCAATAGGTTCAGCGCGAAGGTACATCTCATGGGCATGACCATTAACTGGCACCTTAAGCATGAAGTCCCGGGGAGGGAAGATATGATGGAGACTCACTGGTAACTAGTCCAATAATCAGTGTAGCTACTGACCATCCTGAGTGGGCAAGTGCAAATATTAAACCTATAACACGTAACTATCAAGTGGTACATTACATCCCCATCCGTCTAGGAGTGTGTAAGGGAAAAAATTCGGAAGGACGCGTATGAGAATTTTCAAGAAAGTAGGGGGAAAAGAGTTGTTTTTTATTCCTAAGACTCTTTGTTAATAGAGTAACAATACTTCAGTACCGGTCACCCAAACATGTGCAATGTGTTGTTCACAGGATCACCAGGTAAAAATATTGTCATGGAAAAAAATTAAAAACAATGCAGTATCACACTCGGAGAGTTAACCCTGCGTATAACCTTTATCTCCTTGTTTTAAAACCCGTCCTAATATGGCACCTTTTCTCCTAGGAATCACGGCTAAGGAGTATTTCTATAAAGGGTTCTGTCATTTTGACCTATCATGTAAAGGGGGTTCTATGTTAATGGGAAACAAAGGAGGTGTGGTAGGAACCACAAAGCCAAGCAGTAGAAAACAAAGCAAAAAGATGTCCATTATGTGCTTTGGCGTAATAAAGGGTGCCTGTCACTAGAAAGCATCAATGTTTGGCAACATGAAACTTTTATTATAGGGCCCTGTGATTTAAAGAATCCCCTATTATTTATAAGGGTCCCATAGGACAGGTTGACCATTTTTACTGGTACTAAAAGAACCACAGACCTAGGAAGTTCTCTACACAGAGCAGAAACTAAAGAGGAACTATAAGCTAACATATGAAAATTATACAAAGAGAATCTTGGAAAAGCCTTAGCCAAAAGTGTGGAAGCTGTTATGGCTGCAGAGGAATTAAAATTTACTTTGATGCCTTTTATCCTATTTTGCATGGGATGTCATGAGGCTTGCTATAGTTGTAATGGACACTGTTATTAAATCTTTGTTTGATTGTTTTAGGTTTTTTTAAAGGGATCTGTATTGTACAGATTCTATCCTTAGATATGATTATATTTCTGTCAGTACTGTAACTAATGGTGTCTCAGTGAATATGTTGTGTATCTTGTGTCCTCTGCTTTGGTTAGCAAGGTTCTGATAATGGTTAATGTACTTTACTGGTTGTTTTCTGTGGACCTATTTGCCGTTGGCTACTATGTTAATATACTGTTCTGCGGACTGATTCTGCTGTGATTGTTGGTAATTTGGTTATAGTATTGCCATGATATTAAATTAGATTTGGTTCTGATGGCTGTGTGTATGTGCTAAAAGGGGACACAAGCTAGTAGAGAAAAGGTTCAAAGTCACCAAATAGATCATAAGGGACCTACCACATGTAGGTGACTTTGCACTATCCCAGATCAGCCTGCCAATAGACAAGTCATCAACTGTCCAAAAAGAAAAAAATAAATCTTAAAAACCAGGAAAGAAGTTTTTTCCGAGGTAGCCCCTCCCATGCTGTGCGTTGAGCCAAGGCGCTGAGGTCCCTTGTTAGAGCTGAGAGCTCTAAGACTTCCGGAAACATCAGCTGTTAGTGGGGCCCCAGAATGCATTGCATCTGTCTCTGTGATGTCCCATCACAGCTGTGCTGTGTGCTCCCTCCCTCCCCCTCCCCTCCTCAAGTGGTCATCGTGAGGTGATTGTGGAGGAGTGTAGAGTAGACACTTGCTGGGACTGGCAGCAGAGGAGCAATAAGATATTTTATATTTCACCCATAACCTAGTCATGTCTGTCCTCATCCCCCTATACATGTCTGGATGAATGAAACCTTTCCTGACATGAAGTGTCATCTTGAGGTGTTTTATGGGGGAAGTGTAGAGGAGACATTGCTGGATCTGTGGATAATGAGAACTTTCCCAGACATGGAGTGTCATCTTTGAGGTGATTGTGGAGAATGTAAGTGGAAACATTGCTGGGACTAGAGCCCTCTGTCTCTGAAAGGTTCACCATCACTAGTGTAGGGAATACACAGGTTCAACTTAATGGTAATATTGATGACAACTAGGACCATCACCAAGACTATTTTAAGTGGCAGGTAGCTTCACAGCCTCCCATATCTTTTACTTTTACTAGGAAAGCTCCCTCTCATGTTCAGAAACGTTCAGAATGAGGATTTTTATACTCCAAGCAGATGTAAATCTCACATGGGAATGTGAATCGTATTGGAGACACAGGGAGCAGAGGCGATGTGTCATCCTCCCTCCCGCTGAACCATTAGATGGATTGTGTTCTGTGTTCACAGATACAATGATAAACTACCGTATATACTCAGATATATAATAAGCAGAATGTTATCACTAACCTAAACATGCTCAAAAAATGAAATGCCACTAAAACCAGCCAATACATGTAGCGACCCTCGAACGACCGCATTGTAGCGCGATAAATTTATCACACGACACAAAAACAGACAGACAAGAAAAACAAAAAAAATCTTAAACCAGGAAAGAAGTTTTCCGAGGTAGCCCCTCCCATGCTTGACGTTGAGCCACGCGCTGAGGTCCCTTGTTAGAGCTGATAGCTCTAAGACTTCCGGAAACATCAGCTGTTAGTGGGGCCCAGAATGCATTGCATCTGTCTCTGTGACGTCCTATCACAAGCGTGTGCTGTGTGCTCCCTCCTTCCCCTCCCCTCTCTCAAGTGTCATCTGTGAAGTGATTGTGGAGGAAGTGTAGAGGAGACATTGCTTGGGACTGGGCAGCAGGGGAGCAATAAGATATTTTATATTTCACCCAGTACCTAGTCATGTCTGTCCTCATCCTCCATAAACATGATCTGGATGAATGAGAACCTTTCCTGACATGAAAGTGTCATCTTGTGAGGTGTTTGTGGGGGAAGTGTAGAGGAGCTTGCTGGGATCTGGATGAATGAGAACTTTCCCAGACATGGAAGTGTCATCTGTTAGGAGATTGTGGAGGAAGTGTAGTGGAAACATTGCTGGGACTGGCAGCAGAGAGAGTTAATAGAATATTTTATAACCTCAGCCTACCTGTATGCCCCCCAAATCCCCAATTTGTCACCCCCATATCACCTGCACACTGAACCCCTTTCACCACCATCTCTGGAAGGACCAACTGTCCTCCCATACCAAACCCTTTGGGATTGGTAAATATGTCTGCAGGGGAGGGGCACCTTAGTAATGTTTCAACAAATGGGGCGGAAGTAGCTTCAGGCGCCAGTACTTAAGATGGTGCCTTAGGGAATGAGGAAGTGAAGATTGTATTAACTTATTTTTTTTTCTCTGTGTAGCAGTTCTCACAGATGTAATACTGCTTGACAGGTGTGTAATATGTTCTGTGTAATGTATGTGGGGGATTTTTTTTTTGAGTTTACTTCCGCTTTAACTTCCCAACATGAGTGTGGGAGTGGAAACCTTGCTGTTTTACTCTCATTGCTGTAGCCTGGGGTAGCTCCCTTAAGGCCCCCATACACGTGTCGGATTCGCACCGGATTCTGGCACGATCGATTCCGGGCGCGTGCACGCCAAACAATCGTGCCGGAATCGCATGCAACCCACCTGGTCCGATCGTTCGCGTCCGATTGATCAGGGGCTCAGAATCGGATCCGAAGGAGAACCAACATGTTGGTCTTTCTCATGCGATTCTGTCCGGATCAGGGGGAGTTGCCATTTGTGAGGTGGACAATCGGACACGGATCCGTCCCGGAATCCGTTGGACAAGGTGCTATGCTGCGATGGATACTCTTAATTGGCCGATTGATCACACCTGCGATTCCCGGCAGAATCGCCGGAAACGATCGGATGATGAATCGATTGGACATGGAATCCGACACGTGTATGGCTAGCTTTACTCGTCACCAAATTTGACCTTTGCCAGGCAAGAGGTGCGATGTTTGCCATAATATAGCCATTATGAGCTAAAGGATGACCCACGCTGCGCATGTGCTTCGTCAATTGAAAATAAACTCGATCTGCAGCACTTCTGCACAATATATCTCGCTCAATACTTTGGATGGTGACCGAGGGCAATCAAACAGGGATTTACCAACATGTTGGTTCCCTGTTCGATCAAGGTTTCTTTAATTGATCCTGCTCCAAGAAACGATGACGGGTTAGCTTTAGGGTAGTTCTAGACAGACACCCTTCAATAATATATGCCTTTGAAAGCTGTCTCTAGCAAGATAGTGCCAAGCCTGTATATACTTCAACTGCTAGTAAAGTGAAACTCCAGTTTGAATCATAACTAGTGTGGAAACATTCCTTTATTAAACCAGGAGACTGTGTATAGATTACAGTGATGAACAACAGATCCCTGCAGAAGGTGGTTGCCAGGTAAGTTACTGTCTTCCCACCTAAGCCATGCTTAAGTACCCCTATCCTTCACATCACCCAAGATGATGACTGTCCAGAGGGGATTGAGAAGGAAAAATGTGCCAAGAAGTAACTATGTAGTATAGTGGCTGATGCTGGTGTGATCTACCAACGTGACAGATTAAAATTTTTATATTAGTTTAAAATGTATCTAGCCAAAATGTTTTAAAACTTTTTTTGTGAACTTAAGTAAAGGGACCAAACTGATCAATTGTTTAAGCATTATAGGAAGTATGTTGAGATTTTGGACATAGACAGTAGAAAATTCAGTTTAAAAAACGAATATAAAATCTGCTTCATATGTAGAATATGTAAACGTGTATTACTTTTCATCTTATTTTAGTTGGTAAGAAGCCATACATATGAAATGACTACAGATATTTTGCATCTCTCTGGGCCTGTCTTATTTTCCTTGGGTATCCTTGCCTTCTGTCGTCAGCTGTAATAACTGCCACTCAGATCAGAATCCTCTGTGCAAGTTCCTTATAGCACCCAAAATAGCTTTAATCTCTAGCAGCAAGCAACAGCTGGGAGATGACTGCCATAGTGATTCAATATCAATATGTAATTATGGTGCCTCTTTACTAAACTGTGTTTGTACATGATTCATGCAGTAATAAGTGGAACGCATTTTGTTTTGTATGCTGTAATACTGCACTACTCCATAATGGCATATTAGTCAGCCTCATATAGAAAGGATTGATGTTTATTCACAAAGTGGATCTGAAATATATATTTTTTCCTGAAGGAACTACTAAAGAAAAATATATATAAATATACATTATAATGTTTATATTGAAGAAAACATGTAAATCATTGGACATCTCCAATTGAAATCCTGTAATTTTTTTTTTTAACTCACACAGCTCACACTTACCTGTAAGTCAGAAATGGGGGCTCATCACATTAAAGTTTTCAACACACATGCATTAACACTAGTGATAAGTGGCTAAGGCAATATTCGAATTTGCAATATTTCTCAAAAAATTCTACTAATGTATGACCATGCATTGCGAAAAATTAATGGTCACATGTAGTATTTATTTTCACATTGCAAATATAAAATCGCAATGCATGGCCATAAGCTTCCCAATTTATAATATCTTGAATATTCTAAATTGTGAATATCCGCCACCATATTCGTAAAATTTGTGAATTCTCAAATAGCCGATATTCAGTGAATATATTTGCAATTTGAATATTTAGGCTCAAGACTAATTAACACATGGAAATGATCTTTATCAGTACTAAAAGATTGGAAGGGCTTTGAGTTAAAGGGTAATAACATATTCATGTCAGGTCTAAAAAATATAGGTGCATTTACTAGTAGTGATGGCGTGAACATGGAATTTGCTGTTCGCGAATGGCGAACGCGAACCTCCGCAAA
>CM070038.1:59345876-59360274 GCA_036250615.1 Ptychadena robeensis
CCACTCTCCAAGTTAACCCCTTACCTCACTTAACTCTAGCACCCATAGGGGGGCTACATAAGTTACAAATACCATCAGATACTTGTTCAATACATTGAACTTTTGTAATGCTCAATTTCCATCACTAGTGGTCCATGAATTAGTAAGAGGCGTTGATTTCCTATTGAATTTACCAACAGAAAATGTAACTTATGTATGGCCAGCTTAACCTGTTATCCACATGTTGTAACATGTGATTTCCCCACTCATCTGACTGTAAGTATACCGTACAAAAAAAAAAGCAATAAAAACATATAGTTGATATTTACAGTTCATTCCAGCAAGACAGGACACTAAAGGCTGGTGCTTTCTTCATAGAGGATATAAAAGGCCTAGATAGGAGGGGCAAGAGTTCTAGTGAGAGCTGTTGGAGAAATCATTCATAGGGTAGGATCAGGGATAGCCCCAGAGAGAGATAGCTATGTAACAGATACATAACCACTCCTGGATACCAGTACCACTTCATACTGGGGACTCTAGTACTGGACCTTTCTATAACAATCCCTAAGAATGTTCTCTGCTGAATGAACAGACTGTATATATTTCATCTTTTGCCAATTAAATAACCAGTTGTTTTATAACATTTATGCTCAAAGAGGCCTGTGTATAGCAAAGCAAAAATAATTTACTGTTCAAAGTGCAGAGTAGTTCAGTTTCACATAAGATTGACCAATGATCCAGGCTTGCCTGAATTGTGTCAGTGACTGGTCAAGTCCCAATCTCAGAAGGAGTACCACAGAAATGTGAGTGCAGAAATGACCTAAATGTACAGGGCATAGTCAGGGTCCTGTGTAGCTTTCCCTTGGAGACACCCCATTCAGGTTGGGACTGCATTACAGTAACTTTATATTTGTTTCTGTTATGGCTAGAGGATGGGTAGTGACTAGCTGTTTTTATCCAAAACCAAACAAGAAAAATTGGTGTGGAATCTGTCCAAACAGTCTCAAAGTTTGTGCTGGCTTTAATGTTTTTTTTTACTGTAAAGATGAATAAACTTGGGTACTCCTTAAAACGCTACCTACCAGAATCTGTAATTAAATGCTAAGAATACTTATAGCTCATGGGGATCAAAGTTTGGACCACCAAGTATTTTTGGCTCATGGCTGATCTGCTTACTTCCCAGCAGAGCCCCTACCAGTGCACTCACTGCCCCTCACTCTTGGAGTAGAAAACTATGAGTCCTGGCACAGCTGTGCATTCCAGTGAAGGATATGCTGGACACCATAGTTCTCTACTCCCAGAGTTGAAGTACAGAGGCATGGTGAATGTACATTGCATATACATGCAATACACACACTGTATGAACTGTACAGTTTATTTGTAGTCCATGTGCACCTTCATCCCTGTGTTTACAGTGTGTTTATTGTCCATGGGTGTCAAACTCCAGTCAATGGGCCAAAAATGGACAGCAATGTAGTTATATTTTTAAGTAAATGTAAAGGTTGGCCTGCAACTTTGTCCACAATTTTACATTTGGCCCTCTGTATGTGAGTTTGACACCCCTGTTCCATCTTATAAAAAAAATACCAATGGATTGACTTCTCACATGCAGGTGTAATTCAATACAATCAACCTTCATATATCCAACATTTTATAAAAAAAATCAGGACCAGAAATGTGGTGTACTATTTTTCATGTTATTAAGATGACGGGCATGTTTAAGGTGGTACCTAGGTGGTAACATGCTTTTTTTTTAAAATTGGGCAAGAGCAGTAATTCTGCAATTAGCACGGTTACTAAAACTAAATAAGGAAAAAAAGGGGGTCTTTTAATGGTTCAAACAACAAGTAGTTATTGTAACCATGGGGCTATTAGTGGCACTTGAATAGATAACATAATGGTGTTTTCCAAATACCATGATACTAGGTTCAAAGATAAAAACATGATTTTTATTACAAATAAATATTAAAAAGACAGAGATAATACACGTACAATAATTAAGGACATGATTGGTACAGACTTTGATCAGACCTGCATGTTACATCTACAGACAGGTACACAAGGGGAGAACTTAGGGTCCCCCAGATCTTGT
Organism: Ptychadena robeensis; assembly: GCA_036250615.1. Classification (NCBI taxonomy): domain Eukaryota; kingdom Metazoa; phylum Chordata; class Amphibia; order Anura; family Ptychadenidae; genus Ptychadena; species Ptychadena robeensis. The sequence continues at coordinate 59,347,948 of CM070038.1, forward strand.
ATAATGGAGAGAAACTCCTACGCGTTACGCCCCCAACGGGGCTTCCTCAGGGAGTACGGGGGTACAGAGGTACCTGTGCATGAAGAGACAAAATCAGTACATACTATACAAAAAAAAATGGCCAATTGGGTAATGCCTATAGTTATCCCAGGACTTATTCTGCCTACCTTAAGCCGATGTGGGTTTAAGTTACGTTTTTAAAGCCTCCACAAGGAGGGGAAGAAGATGGTTCCTTATTGGGAAGGGAGACTTCACTGATGGCTAAGTCGGCGTTTGAGCTAAAACATACTGTTTGAACAATAGTCCTCTTGGAAGCAAGACTCTAATGTTTGGCTGTCTGACTCCATTGTTCCCAGACGCTACCGAATGACTGAGACGCAATACAGATCCATTTGACTAAATTACCATCGACTTGTTTTTCTCTTCTCTTCAGTGTGAACTATTTAGGTAGGTCTTATTACACATGTCCAATATACTCACCTATGGGGGGGTTTAACCGCCGGATTCAGTGTCCTTACAAACTTTTATTACCTTCCCCTCACTAGCTCAAACGCCGACTTAGCCATCAGTGAAGTCTCCCTTCCCAATAAGGAACCATCTTCTTCCCCTCCTTGTGGAGGCTTTAAAAACGTAACTTAAACCCACATCGGCTTAAGGTAGGCAGAATAAGTCCTGGGATAACTATAGGCATTACCCAATTGGCCATTTTTTTTTGTATATTATGTACTGATTTTGTCTCTTCATGCACAGGTACCTCTGTACCCCCTCACTCCCTGAGGAAGCCCCGTTGGGGGCGTAAAGTGTAGGAGTTTCTCTCCATTATACAAGATCTGGGGGACCCTAAGTTCTCCCCTTGTGTACCTGTCTGTAGATGTAACATGCAGGTCTGATCAAAGTCTGTACCAATCATGTCCTTAATTATTGTACGTGTATTATCTCTGTCTTTTTAATATTTATTTGTAAAAAAATCATGTTTTTATCTTTGTGTTAGGATCCCTCGGCACACAACCTGGATTGGCGCAGGGGTGTCAGGGACAGGGGGTCTAAGCCAACCGGGGGTCTTCTCCCAGAGCCCCCCTAGCGGGAGATAGGCAGGGATCCCTTGAGGGGACCCTGTGGTCTTTTCCCGCACCCGGTTGGCCAGGTCCTGTTTCCCCGACTTACCCCTCCAGATCGGTGTGGCGACAGGTCCTTGGCTGGTCTCCTCTAAGGGGGAAGACTGAAGAAGACTAGTCGGGGTCACTAGCGGAGGTCGAGGCAGGCAGAGTTCGAGAGTAAACGTTATCCAAGCGAGGGTCGAGGCGGGCGGCAGACAAGAGGCGAAGTCAATAAACAGGCAGAGGTCAGGGTTCCAGAGATCAGGGGTAGTCAAATACAATGCGGGGTCAGGTACCGGGTAGTCAAATCCAAAAGCAACAATAGCAAGCATGGGTCAAACAGCAAGCTGCAATCATCCAGCGATGAGTGTATGAACTGACCAGGTTTAAATAGGAAGTGAGTCTCCAGCACCACCCCTCAGGGAGGGGCGCAACCTGGAGACACACCTCCTGCTATTGCATTAAAATTCAGGTGAAGGATCTCGCTCGCGCATGCGCGCACCGCCGCGCACGGGAGCGCGCGCCCGCGCATGCGCGGGACGGGCTGGGAGGCCAGAGGACCCTGACGTCCCCCTGGAATCGCTGGCAGTGTCCCCATGCAGGGAAGGAGAAACAGGTGATGCTGAGGAAGGTAGAGGGGTTGACAGAGGGGGCTGCTGACACTTTGAACCTAGTATCATGGTATTTGGAAAACACCATTATGTTATCTATTCAAGTGCCACTAATAGCCCCATGGTTACAATAACTACTTGTTGTTTGAACCATTAAAAGACCCCCTTTTTTTCCTATCTATAGTTACTGGGGTGAGGCACATTACTCTTATGGTAAAGAATTTTTAAGCTGATCATCACCTTAGCTTTTGTGATATGTTCCTAAAACTAAATAAGGGTTAACTTCCCTGTAACGCCTACAAGGTGCTATGTGAACACTAAACCTTAGAAGATAGACCTTAACAAATTAAGAAAGCAGTTCCAAGTATGTGTCATCTAATATATGGTCATAGTTTGGGAGCAGTATATGTGCGTCACTACATTAAGAAGAAGAAGCAGCCAGGGGCCACTAAACAAAAACAATAATACTGGAAATGAGTAGGGAAAAAATGAGCGTGTATCTTTTCTTAAATATGCATTTCAATGAGTGACAAAGTGTGGGTGGAAACGAGTGAAAGAAATTGCATGTTCTAAAAAACATGCCTTGGTGTAAGAGAAAGACATAGAGGTGAAGTGTGGGGGGAGACACTGATTGCAATTAGAGCTAAACTGTGCAAAACAATGGAGAGAAGTAGAATAGAGACCTTTTTAGTGCACAAAGCATTCTAAAAAGAAAGATATGGTGACTGATTAGGGACACAGCGTATTCTTTCAACACCTTTTAATAATAAAGGTATTCTCGAAGCTGTGTCTAGTGCCCAGTGATCTATTTACTTGGGGTTTTTCATATTTCCCTCTGAGCTTAACATTTATCCATCATAGAGACACAAAAATCACTACTGCAAGCATAGCCTAAAAAACTGAAAATAACTAAGGACTGATAAACAAGCAAATTAAAATATTATATTTTGCCTTTGGGTTTCCATACTATTTTATTTTTTAGGGGCATATACTGCCATCACCACTGTCATGAAAACCAATGGCAGTTTCAGCAATTTGATGACTTGCTAGAGGATTAGCAAAAATACTCCTTCCTGTTATTCTTAGAAATACAGTCATGGAAAAAAGAAAGTGTACACAGTTCTAAGGCTTTACTTGTGTTTTCCTTATTTTTAATGAAAATCATCCAGTCATTAGCAGGTCCTAAAATTAGATAATGCAACCCCATATGAAAAGCTACACATGGCATATAAAGCTACCCATACATGTATCAATTTTTTGTAGTAATCACAAATGATCCATCAGTATATGCGTTTGTGTCAATTGGAATTGAATGCTACCCACATTGACGATCGACCCCAAAAAACAAAAATTTGAACAAAAAAGGATCAGACATTGATCCAAGATGCGCAGTTAAAACCAAAAACATTATGTTTTTGCAAGGTTTGGATCCCCTTCTGTTTGACTGGCGCATATTTTCCGGTATCAGCTCCCTTTCTTGCAACCATTTCTTCTACCAAATATATATTTATCTGTAATCATGAAAATAAATTATTACAAATAATAACATGGAAGGAGTAAGGAGGTAATACGTTAGCTCTTTATTCCTTCCAAAGCCATTAATCCCAGTGCGGCCAAAAGCGCAAAGACCAGAAACCCACACTTGTCAAATACAGTAAACACCTGATATCAGTGATAATCACATTAATTATCATACATAACAGCAAAACCCAACATTAAAAATCAACTACACACCTAATTCCCCAAAACAGAAAGTTGAATATTAAATTTTTTATCAGTTATTAGATATAAAACAGCAAACCCAACAATTCTACATTTTCACCAATACAATAAAGTAGAAACATCACATCAGACCAGAACATCAGACCACCAACAGCTATTAAAGGATGATCCAAAATTAACCAATGGCACACCAGCAAAACCATAAACCTTACAACATAAAATAAATACATTAAATCCATAGCACAATAAATAGTGAAACAAATCTATAATAATTTTACCAAAGCAATGTTATATGTGATAATTAAATACATTATGACATATAACATACGCCACAATGTAAAATGACAAACATGTACCCCTTTACGTAAAACCCGCTAATTAAAATAAGGCAATATACATTTTATTCTGGTTACATGTAACAATAACATTAATTATAACATGTAACATATATACATTACGTCATATATGTGTTGCAAAGGTTTTGGTGAGTTGCCAAAAAGTATGCAATACATATAAGAAATATACAAACCCCCATTAAATAAATTTAAAATTACTTTGGACCTGAGGTCCTCATCCAATGTAATGGAAATCGAACAGGGTTTTCTAACATGTTGGAACCCTGTTAGACCGAGCTAGATCGATCCTGCTCGAAGGAAGGCTGGAAGGCTCAAAAAGATTATAGATTTGAGCACAATCGAGTGTAGTGAACGCGCATGGCGCTCGATTGTGCTCAAATCTATTACAAAATCTTTTATTGATCATCCCAAGTCAGAACACCTGTATAAAAGCACTTGACTGGTCTGGAGCATTTAAGTGTCAATCACAATGCCAAGGAGGAAAGCCATCAACCATCAGCCTTATAATGTTTGAAAATGTACTGCTGGAATCAATCTAGGAAGGCCTATAAGACAATTACGAACCATCCATTTGCAGTGTTAAAGATTTTTCTTATTTAAGACAGTTGTCAACTTCTAGGAGTGGATGTCACAGCATATTCCTAGCAAGGCTATACTACACAATGCTAAAATAAAATGGAAAAGACTCAAGATCTTTAGAAGAATCTTTAAGGTCTGACGTAGTGCAGTACGTCAACATCTGTCCGGCGGATCTGCAGAACACCGTGAAAACAGCCGATTGGAAGGTATGTGGAACGCAGTGGAGACATACCCGTAGATTTGCAAATCTGATTAGCCATAAAGTGCAGTGGCACCAATTGTCAATCATGATTAGAGATGGTCGAATTTTTCCACTTGCTAACATTGTGAGCTGATTGCAAAGCCCCTGAACATGGTATAATCACCAAAATTGCTGGAGATATAGAGAAGGATTGTAGGAGCATTTGAGAAAAAAAGTTTTACTCTAGCACATGTCGTTTTTGCATAAATTACATTCAAAAATAAAGTCGAAATTCAGATTTTCGAAATTTTTACTTGACTTTGAACTTCATTTGTGCAAAAACTATTTGTGTTAGAGACATACTTTCTTTTTTGTTGTATACCCCCAACCCTTCTCATGTTCAGGGGCTTTGCAATTAACTCGAAATTGTCGTAATAATCATGATTGTGATGGGTTTGACTACACACATGCTGTACATTGCCCCCTGGCTGTGTCACTCTGTCCCACATTGCTTCCCCCTTACCCATACTGGTACTCTCCTACCTCTTCATTCCCCATTGCAACTGTATTTACCGTTTCTCCTTCCTGCCTCGGTGCCTCTGTAGAAGTGGGACATAGATTGTCCTTCTTCGCAGCCCCCCTGCCTGCTACGGTCGTTGAGCTTTTGTATTCCCACTCCAGGAATAGGAAACTATGAACCCAACATGCTCTGGGCGATGGACACTCACTGTGATGTCACTAGTATGTGATTCTGAGCAGTAGACTCTTAGTTCTATACTTTCAAAGCAGAAATAAAGAAGTTCAATGAATGTAGCGGGCAGAGTGGCTGCAGAGAGAGTAGTTCTATTCTATTCTCTTCCCAAAACATGTGTGTGTTTTTTTGTGTTCTTCCTTGTGGTGAGAGACTCTTTTGAGCCCTGTTTGTAGCTTATACTGTATGTGGATCCCAGGATTACTCTTTTGTGCATGTAAGCAGCAAGTACAGAAGGAAAATACGAGAGAGACATTTAACAAGAAGCTTCCGTTCTTGGGAGTCAGTTAGCATAGCTGGAAAATGTCATTTGGGAATCCGTTTTTTTTGTTTTTTTTTAACCCCAGGATGTATTTTATATATTGTAATGTATGTTCTGAATGAAACAGTATCAATTTATTAAAGACTTCTAGAACTAAAAGAGTGTCCGTCCTGTAAGTATCATGCTCATTACAATGTGGTAGTTTACAGAGTAGCTAGATTAAATTTTATTGAATCTTGTCACTTGTCTCCCAGTAGGCAATATAGTTATGCTGACAATTCCTGGATAAAAAAAGTGTTGTTACATGTATAAGCAGGGCTGCACATGACTTTTTTAGTGAGCTCCTCATATGAGTACCAGGAGATGATGTTTGGTACTCATTTACTCACTGTCCTCTGCATCACCTTCCTGCATGGTAGACTCTGCTGCAGATGGACCTCCCTGTTCCTGATTGATCATCCAATAAGCTGTCTCCATCCACAGGTCACCAGCTGGCTTTGGGTCAAATGTAACCCTCACAGTACAACACATTTGAACCCCCAGATCTTATTCCTTAGTATTGCAACCCAGAGATTTTCTGGGTTAGTAACTAACACCTAAGACTACCTGCCGTCCAAATGTCAACCTATCATAGTCATATTCCAGCTGTCACACAGTGATTTTCTCTTGTCATATTTTACCCTTGCATATGCCTACTCTGACTTTCATCCCCCAGATCCCTTAAAAGACCACTCTTTTATTTTGGATTATTCATTTATATTCCCAATTTTTACACCCCTAACTGCAACCTTTCATATTTATTAATGTTTCCCTGAGGTTATCCAATTGGCATAAATTGTACAAATTTAACAATAAAAACTCAAAGAATTTTGTCAATTTAAAAAATGTAACATTTACAGTAGTGTATACATGATAAAGTGAAGTTGTTTGTACAGCTAGTTAATGTTAGATGGATGCCGATTGTGCTGCTGATCTCTCCCCTCTATGGCTGAAACTTTTTGGGTGCACCTGACAGCTACAGCCACCCAGACACGAAGTGCCTCAAAGTTGTTAGTAGGCATTTGAGTTTTGTAACAATAATGCAGGTATGCATAGCTAGTTTTTGGCCCCTTTTGAATACCAGAGTACCAGTTATGTGCACCCTAAGCACACAGTAGTTATCAGTCTTCCCCTTCCTTCTGAAGTAGTGTGCTGTGGAAATGCAGCCATGTAAATGTTACATCACACTAGGAGGATTGGCCTACTGGCAAAGTATCCCATAAGTTAATGTGTTTTAAATACTTTGTGATTTGCATTCATTGCTATATTTTCAGAACATGGAGACTGACCCCTTCAGAACCTCTTCTCTACAGTAACCATTTTTGCCTTATTTATATTATAATTATTTATTCTACACAGCTCTATTCCACATAAGTTTTTCCCCTAATGTACTGTATTTATTTTTAGCAAAGAACAAACCTGAAGAATCTAAACAAATAATTAGCCCATAAAATACCTAATGAAAAAAAGTTTTTCTACAAAAACTTTGAAACAATTTGTTGATAACAACTATTTCTTGATAACCACCACTACTAGTCACATCATGGTAATACAGAACAGTTTAAGGCTGGGTCTACACTATACCGCCCCAGCAAACACAGAGGGCTTTATGGGCACATTGGCATGTCCATAGCACCCGCCCCCTGTTTGGGTGCTTTTCAGGGTGTATAGGGCACAATGTTTGCCATGTCGGCAATACTGCTTCCTAAATTGTATTTAGGAAGCAGTATTGCCATCACTGGCCAGGATGGGGGTCACACTTGCCATACGAGCCCAAAGAGTTAGGGACTGGACTTTTGAAGAAGCAAAGCCAGCCCGTGCACAACTACACACTCTTTACAGACTGCTGAGGGAGTGGCTACAGCCAGAGGTTCTAACCCCAACACAAATAGTAGAACGGGTAGCTCTGGAACGTTTCATGTGCAGTTTACCCAAGAAAATCTATCCATGGGTTACACAGGCAGACCCCAAAAACTTGGACGATTTGGCAGCTGCAATGGAGTGGTACACTTGTGCAGCTACCTACCTGGGAGAGTCAAGCAATCAGAAAGGGGTGCCTCTTAAACCCAAAACTCTGGGAAGATTCCCAAAAGTTGGTGAGAGGAAGTCCCTTAACTGCTCCCAGGGTCGTTTTCTGGGTCAGGCCACAGATGCCCGATGGGTGGAGAGAGGACCCAGAGAGGACTTGTCACCAGACTGGACATCTGGCAGCAAGCTGCCCGAATAAAGAGGAGCCCATGGAGTGTGGCTGGATCAGACGATGCTCCCTGTATGCTGTTCGATCAACGTGTGTTGCTACCTCAGCGAAACCCTATGAGTGTGTCGTGCAGGTGAACAGACAACAAGTGTTGGCCCTTTTGGATTCTGGGAGTATGGTGACACTGCTGCGCGCAGACAAGCTGTTGGGGACTGTAACACCCCGAGAAAGAGTGGGTGTCCTCTGTATTCATGGTGATGTAAGGGACTACCATGTGGCAAGGGTGACTATTGCAACTACTGTGGGGGAGATACTGCTTCAAGTTGGCATTGTGCCAGGATTGCCGCATGAACTCCTTATTGGCAGAGACTGCCCACTATTTTGGGACTTGTATGACTCAGGCTTCTGATGTAGGGGGTGAACCTGTGAAAGTGGTTACGCCTCAAAAGAAGCTGGGGAACAGACAGGATGGACTACAAGCTATGGACAAAAGTGTTACAGCTCAGGATGAGGGTGCACCTATGGTCACAGGGGAGGCAGAGGCAAATCCCCTAACAGTGTTTGCAGGACAGGAGGTAGAGGATGCCCTCTGTGAGCAAGATCTCCCTGAGTTAGGGTTATCCAGGGGGAACTTTGTCACTGAGCAGACCAGGGATCCCACTCTAGTCCCTTCCAGAAGTCAGATAACGGTTCTAGATAGGGTTCCTCAGGAACCTGGGGCAGACGGTAGATTTCCTAATTTAGCTGTAACCCAAGACTTACTGTATAGAGTAACAAGGCAAAATGGTAAGATTGTGAAACAATTGGTGGTACCCCAGCCTTTCAGAAGGCAGTTGTTGAACTTAGCCCATTCCCAAGTGCTTGGGGGCCACCTCGGAGCTGCTAAAACGCAGGAAAGGGTCTTACAATGTTTTTTTTGGCCAGGGGTATACCGTGAAATTAAGGACTTCTTTGAGTCCTGCCCAACCTGCCAAATAACAGCCCCAACAACCCCATTTTGGAATCCCTTGGATCCACTCTCCATCATTGAGGTACCTTTTCATCGCATAGCGATGGACCTGGTGGGCCCACTGGTAAAATCTACACGGGGGCACCAGTATATTTTAGTGGTCCTGGAATATGCGACCAGGTATCCTGAGGCGGTACCTTTAAGGAACGCGTCCTCAAAATTAATAGCCCGGGAATTATTCCAGATGTTTTCCAGAACAGGGCTCCCATCTGAAATACTGACTGATCAAGGGACCCCCTTTATGTCAAAGGTAATGAAGGAATTGTGCAAGTTGTTTAGGATCAAACAACTACGGACCTCTGTGTACCACCCCCAAACAGATGGTTTGGTGGAAAGGTTCAACAAAACCCTGAAGGGAATGTTAAGAAGGGTGGTAGAAAAAGACGGTCGGGATAGGGATTACCTGTTACCCCATCTGTTGTTCGCCTGTTGTTTCACTGTTCAAGTTGGTTTATGGTAGACGACCCCGTGGGTTGCTTGATGTGGTCAAAGAAACCTGGGAGGGGGAGACTACTGCTCATAGAAGTGTGGTAGACCATGTGGCTCAGATGCAGGATCGGATGGCCCATGTGATGCCCATAGTCCAGGAACATTTGCAAGCAGCACAAGAGGCGCAGAGTAGGCTGTATAACCGTTCGGCTAAGATTCGAGTGTTTCAACCCGGTGACCGAGTCTTAGTGTTGGTACCAATGGTAGAAAGCAAATTTTTGGCAAGGCCCTTTTGAAATAGTAGAAAAGGTGGGAAATGTTAACTATGAGGTGTACCAGCCCTCAAAGAGGAAGACCCACCAGATTTACCATGTGAATCTAATAAAAGAAAAGAGATAATGTTTTCCCTCTCCGTTTAAATCCGGATGGGGGACTTGGGGACTTTAAAGGCAGTACCAGACTTAAAGTATAGTCAAACATATTTTATTAATGTGATATAATTCACAGTATACAGTTTTTTGAAAGAAATATAATAACATAGCATCACATTGCATTTAGTTACATCACCAATATCATATATGTCTTTGTCCTCAACATGTTTCGCTGGGTAGCTTCGTCAGGAGGTATCAGAAATATATGTATATCACGTGTTGTGTATGATCCACATAATTTATAAAGAACTTGTTAGTGTTCTACTTACTTATAGATGATGTTATAAGGTTAGTAAATGTGGCAAATCAGCACCTAAGGTCCAATTAGTTCCCTCTTTATCTTATTACAATGAATCTAATAAAACCCTGGAAAGAAAGGGAAGCATTAGCTGAGATTTTGAGGGTCCAGGAACAGCCAGACACCCAGATAAAGAAAGTATGAATAGCAGATACTCTGTCCCCTTCCCAAAAACAGGAAACCTGGGAATTCTTACAAAAAATAGAGAGATATTCTCAGCTTTGCCAGGTGAAACCAGGGTGATTCAGCATGATATTGTCACAGATCCGGGAGTTCGAGTAAATATAAAACCCTACCGTATTCCGGAGGCTCGCCGTACTATTGTGTCATCCGAGGTCAAAAAGATGCTAAAACTTGGGGTAATTAAAGAGTCCACTTGTAATTGGGCGAGTCCCATAGTTCTAGTGCCTAAGTCTAATGGGACGTGGAGGTTTTGTAACGCTTTCCGTAAACTCAATGAAGTGTCGAAGTGTGACGCTTACCCGATGCCCCAGACGAGTTAGTGGAAAGATTGGGGCCAGCCTGTTATATCACTACACTAGATTTAAATAAAGGGTATTGGCAGATTCCACTGTCTAGAGCTGCTAGGGAAAATACTTTTCCACCCCGGAGGGCCTGTTTCATTACACGAGAATGCCGTTTGGGCTACACGGGGCTCCTGCCACATTTCAAAGAGCAATGGACAAGGTGCAAGAACCCTGCCGTGAAATCTCAGAGGCCTACTTAGATGACATTGTCATTTTCAGTCAGGATTGGGAAAGTCATCTTAGGAAGGTGCAATCGGTACTGCATGCTCTTGGGCAACATGGGTTTACTGTAAATCCTGGGAAAAGTGCCATTCGTATGGCGGAAGCCCGGTATTTGGGGTATGAGGTAGGTAGAGGGGTTATTAAGCCTTTTTTGCCACCGTTGCTACTCCTTTAACAGACCTTTTCAAGGGGAAATCATCTGCCATAGTTCAGTGGAACGATGCTGCAGAAGAGTCATTTTGCCATTTGAGGCAGACATTGTGCCAAGAACCGGTGCTCGTAGCACCGGATTTTAAGGAGTTCTTGGTCCACACTGATGCCTCAAAGGTGGGCTTAGGGGTGGTACTGTCACAAGAGGTGGACGGGGCAGAACATTCCGTAGCCTATTTAAGTAGGAAATAGACACCCGCTGAACAGAACTACTCCATAGTGGAGAGAGAATGTCTGGCCATTAAATGGGCTTTGGAAAGCCTCCGGTATTATTTGTTAGGGCGACCCTTCTACCTTGTTACTGATCATGCCCCTCTCAAGTGGATGTCCCAACATCGGGACCGCAATGCCAGGGTTACCTGGTGGTTCCTGGCTCTACAAGACTTCAAGTATGTGGTGGTGCATAGACCCGGACGGGTACACCACAATGCGGATGCCCTCTCTCTGGTCTTTTGTCATTTTGCGAGCATCCCGTCGCTTGACATGGAACCGAGTGGTAGAGAGGGTGGAGCTGGGACCACTGATAGACCCTCGAGGGGGGTTGTGGATGCTGGGAGGTATTATCCCTTTCGCCCTGGTTGGTGACTGCCCTGGGGTCCCAGCTTGGCGTTGGCTGTGTTCCGCCCTGGGTCGGAACAGAGGGGGGGGGGGATATGTGACAGGGTGAGCTCCTGTCAATGGTTAGTTAGGGGTTAAGGCCTGAGTGATATGGATTCAGCTGCTCTCATCAGAGAGGGAGATCCCAGAGAAGGGGAGGCTGGGAGACAAAGAGACTGGGACTGCTGGAAGTGTGGTTGGTTTTTCCCTGCTGAGGATCCAAGGCTGAAGTAAGCTACCTGATTTTTGCATTAATTTGTTTGACTTGGACTGTTTTGTAAATAAAACCACTCACTGCTGGAACCGTTGAAGTGCTGGGTCCTACTTGATTCCCCCGATCCCTGACAATATATATATATATATTATTTTTCTTACTTTGCTTTCAGCAAGAACAATGGTGGAGGTGCTCCACAATTCTGAAAAGATACACCTACAGTGAGGAACATAGTTATTTGAACACCCTGCAAGTTCTTGCTCTTTAAGTAGTCCACCTCTTCTCCATTCATTAATCTAAATGACTAGCACCTGTCTGAGCTCTTTAAAGACACCCACCCACCCCACAGTCAGTCAGACTCATGGGTAAGACCAAAGAGCAACAAAGACAAAATGGACCACCACAAGGCTTGAAAGGGCTAAGGGGCAATTTCCAAGCAGCTTGGTGAAAATCAATCAGCTGTTTGAGCAATTGTAAGAAAGAAGAAGAGGCTAAAGATAGCTGTCAGTCTCCCTCACACTGGGGAGTGTGAGTGTGAAGTAGTTTTTAGTTTGTTTTTAGTTTTAGCTATTTTAGGGGGATATCTGTGTGTGCA
>CM070038.1:59363580-59402279 GCA_036250615.1 Ptychadena robeensis
GGTTCTTTAAATGTTTTTTGCACAAACAGTGACCATGTCTGGAGGGTTCACCTACTTTCAGGCAGCACTGTATACAGGCTGTAAATATGGGTGGTCATGTCTGCCTGGCAGTGCCCTCTCTTGTAAACATGGGTGGTCATGTCTCCGTGGCAGTGCCCTCTTCTGTATATATGGGTGGTCATGTCTCCCTGGCAGTGCCCTCTCTTGTATATATGGGTGGTCATGTCTCCCTGGCAGTGCCCTCTCCTGTATATATGGGTGGTCATGTCTCCCTGGCAGTGCCCTCTCCTGTATATATGGGTGGTCATGTCTCCCTGGCAGTGCCCTCTCCTGTATATATGGGTGGTCATGTCTCCCTGACAGTGCTCTCTTCTGTATATATGGGTGGTCATGTCTCCCTGGCAGTGCTCTCTCCTGTATATATGGGTATAATGTTATATAATTCTATTAACGCTATGCCCCAATGGGAAATTAAGTGTATAAATGCTGGTACGAGGGGGGGGGGGGTATGCGTGGGCACCAAAATGGCTAGAAACGGCCCTGGTTGAGGTCCTTCAGGACGTCAGAACTGTCCATGGGTTGGTCTGGGCAAAACCCCAGTCCCAGAGACAGTACCTGACGCTCTGAAGGTGACAATGTATAAGGTGAGAGGTTGATTACCTCCATCTCATCTGAGGTGCTAGATGTTACTTGCTTTTTTTGGTACTTGTGTCGTCTTTGGGTCCCGGTTTCATTTGATCTAAAAAAACAGCCGGGGAATCTTGAGATGACAGGTGCTTGTCTATTTGGTCGAGAGGCCGACTCTGATCTAGCTGTAGCTGAGGTATGAGATGAGGAATCAGAGGATGCTTGCTCTGTATCTGTGCCTCTTTTTTTGGGCATTCTTTGTTCCCGTTTAATGGGTTGCCTCCATCTATACGCCCGCCCACTGTTAAACGCAGAGATGTCCCTGGAAAATGTCTGGTTTTTCTTCTCAATGATACTAACATTTAATTTTTGTATTTGTATTCTCAAGTCCTGTTCCTTTTGTAAAGTAATTTCCTCTTTGGAAATGTGATCGTACTGAGCGATAAGTAGTCGTAGTTTGGTATCCATTGTTTCTATATCTCGGTTGTAATTCTCAACTAGCATTCCAATTAGTCTCCTAGAACAGTCAGTTAGGACAGCCTCCCATTGGGTTTTAAAGGATGGGTCACTAGATTCCTTAAGTGGAAATAGTTGTGGTCTTAAACCAATAGGTTTAATTTGTTCCTCTATATATTTCTCTAAATAAGTTTTGTGCCAGTGGAAATTTGTCTTGCGTATCATCAATTTCCGTAGATTGTTAATGTATAAAGTGGCATCCAACAGCAATTTGTTGTCGCCGCCACATTGTGAATGATAGGAGTCCATTCGAAACTGGTAAGCTTACCCCTATCTAAATGCTATTTGTACATTCAGAGTTTCTTGGTATTCCAACTTCCATGTACATTCTATACATCCTATAGACTAAGGAAGCACAGGAGTCTGGGACCTCATCCCCCTCTCTACTATCTCTAGGAATCTGACTCTTAGCGCTTAAGGGGTAAGACGTCCATTTACTTCCTGTATAACATGACTCTCTGACTTCTTCTTCACTCACAGCTTGGTGGTCATTCACTCGTTCCCATAACACGTTAACACAGTTACATACACAACTTTACACACACACTCACTCACTCAGTCAGATGTACACTTTACTATGACATAACAACACACACACACACAGTGTATTTTAGAGAGAAGTTGCTGAATTGATTTGTTTGTGTGAGTTTATTTACACATGCACACCTCACAGATTCCCTTATACGTAAGTTCACGTATTCCCAATGACCCCACACTTCTCTCCAAACACTCACATAGGAGGTCACCCACCCCTAGCCAAAACGTCACTACACACTCACTTCCCATTTACACCTACACTTCACTCATTCTCCCCTTCCCACCACGACATTTATCCCTGTCCTTCACTGAGATCACCACACTTACCACACATATCCAATAGCATCACACACAAACATTCCCCACCACATGGGTCCTCACCATACACTCACCAGCATCACCCAACACACTCCACACCCCTTAACCCTCACTATTCATGCCACAGCATACGATCCCCCACTTGTTTCACCGAGTCCTTAGCCCATGGGTCCCTCACTTTCCTTCTCTGGTCTTGGGTCATGGTCATTATATTGACTAATAAGTATATATCTCTCTTTTTGTAGGCATAAAGCTACCAATTCATTTAAGTTACCTATAATTGTCTTATAAGAATACGTGGGTACCCCATTTGGACAGACAAGGCGCAGAAGCGGTTCTAATACCGCGAAACGCGTCGGAACGCTTATCCTTCAATTGAGTTTGTACGCTTTGACCAGATAACTGTCCCGGGGTGTTTGTCAGTATTTGTCCGGCAAACTGGTGTCACCCTTTTGAGTTTAACATTGAGTCGAACTCTCTTCTCTTTTGCATTTTCATACATAGTTTTTTTTTTACATGCAACCCTCAATAGAGGGGGAATAGAAGTAAAGGAACATAAATAATACTGGTATATTACACATTTCGGCAGCTGATGATCTCGGTAAACATGTACAAGTCTTTTAATACAAAGATGCTGCTACTTAAGGTTTTATCTGACAAAGCTAACTTCTAAACATTGAAAACAGACCATCTCTATATACGCATGTATAGATTAAACCTAGTTCTATTCTAGTATGGAACTTAAAGTCCCCCATACACCACATACAATTACAATGCAATTTCTGTACAACCAACTTTTCTTTTACCAAAACCATGTAATATGAGGACCTTTCTACACCTTCCAATCACTATGTATTCTATCAGGGAGGTCACTATACTACATAGTTGTTGGTAGGTCTCATGGAAATTGTATGGAGGAATCTCAAGGTGTATGGGGGGCTTTAGGGCAGTGTAGTACATTTATACCAATCAATCATAAAGAAACAACAAAAAAAAAATAGGCCTGAGGAAAAAACATTTACCTCGAACAAACAAGATTGCTGTTGGTTCTGTCGGTTCAGTGTCCTGGGTTAAAAGGTATAATGCAGGTTGTTATTAATATAATTCATAATTCCTAGTAGTGTCATTATATTATTGCGTTCTTCAGGTTGGAGTACCCCATATATGTGAGGCTTCCAACGCCTGTAGATACACAAAGCTGACTTACAGTTTCCTGACTTTACTTCTCGTAGCTCCCTATAAAATAGAGTTGAAAGTTGGGAGATGACTTGCCGGAGAGTTGGAGGATTTGTTTGAATCCACTCCGTCATTATAGCACGTCGGGCTGTCAATAGACACACGTGTAACCAGGCATGGTGTCTTGGTATCTGTAATCTAAGATCTGGTGAAATATAACTAAAAAGATGAAGCATTGGGTCACTGGGAATTGTAGTCTTTAAAAAAAAGTCAATATAGTCTGTCACTTCTTTCCAGAATTTAGCTATGGCTGGGCATGTCCATTAGTGAGTCAGAGTTGGGTCACATTTTGGGCAGTACAGTCTCGAGTTTCGTCCTGTAGTAGTCTCCGATGATGTTTTAACACATACTCTATAGGCACGATGCAGAAGTTTATACTGGGTCTCTCTCCAAATCTCTGAGACCATATATTTACGTATGTTCTGGTAGCCCTCATTAAGTTTTTCTGGTAAATCTTCATGGGGGAAATCTATATACCAATTTGCAGCGCTTGAGTGTTCTAGTGGTCTTATGTTACTGTCCCTAAGATAAACATAGAGGTCAAACATACTATGAGTAGGTGAAGCCAGTATTGTATCAAACATCGAATGAATAAAAAGAGAAGATAAATCTATTAGTAGGGATTTACAAAAACCGTCTACCTGTAAGAGGTACATAGGATGAAACTGATTTATAGTCATTTGATATTTAGTTTGCAGTTCGGGCCATGAGTGTCTCTGATAGGTTTTGGGGTTAAAGAGATCTTTCACCAGGGTTATACCTCTTGTGGCCTTGCTCACTGGACAATGTAAGATGTTAACCAGGGACCAGGGATGGGCCATAGCACTTTCAAATGATATGTTGGAATAATGCGAAGTGCCTTTCAACCAGCCTATGGCATGTCTGAATATACAAGCTAAGTTGTACAATCGGATGTCAGGTAGTCCAGCTCCTCCTTTGGTTTTGGATAGGGTAAGTATTTTGAAGGATATACGAGGGGGTTTGTTATTCCAAAGGAAAGCCGATAAAGCTTTTGACAGCAGTATAACATCTGTGTGTCTTAATAGTAAAGGAATTGTGTGTAGGGGATATAATAGTTGTGCGAATGGCACCATTTTAAAAAGATGGATCCTGCCAAACAAGGAAAGGGGGAGTGAGTGCCATGATTAAAGTTTGGCTATGATTTTTGTCAGTATTGGGTTAAAGTTTAACTGATATATAGAAAAAGGGGTCTTACCAATTTTTATTCCCAAGTAGGGGCCCTTAATGTTGATTGTGATGCTGCCATACCTTCTTGTAAAGATCAACATATGCTCCCTGGTACTGTAATGATATAATGCATATAGCAATTAGCATCTACTGCATGTGCTAAAAAGAGGGGATGTGTTTAATGAGCATAAATGCACAGCAGGAGGCGATTAGCAAAAGTCTGCTTACAGACATTTGTCACCAACATCCTAGTGAAAGGTTCTGCATCCTATTAATAATTATTTTTTAGTGCTAATAAAGATACTACTTCTAGAATAGTTCTTTAATAAATCAACTCTGTTACCTTGCATGCATAATAATAAATAATAATGACTGCATTAATATATTTTAAAAAGTGTAAACATCCCCTTAGCACTTTGGAGTATAAGAGAGGAGATAATAATTTGTGTCATACTAAGATCATTCTGGTTTCAGCATTTGTGTCAACATTTTAAGTATACTTATTTGTTTTAAAGTTCCAATTGTCCCGGTTAAAACAAGACATTACTCTAATCACTTACAACAGCTCTCAAGTTGGCCTATAAAGTTAAAGCATTGACAGTTTGCAATGGAATTGAAGTGGTTTCTGATTATTTGCTTTGAAATGTGTGTTTTGTTACATAAATCCTTTTTTTAATCAGTTAATGGTGTAGACTTTGGAAGGAAGATCGACATTAGCTCTGTACTTTTTGACTGTTGCTGCATAATGGAAATCTAGGTGGCCCTGTCTTAAATGGTGTACGCTATATTGAAACATATGAGGTACAGCTTGGAAAAGAATCATGTGTGGTTTTTCACAGTATTTTAAATGTTACATGTTGATTTGAGGGACAGCAAAGTATAAAAAAATTATATCAAATCCAAATGAGGATTTTTTTTGTTTATATGAAATAACATTGTCTAAATATTAGAATCAAAAGATATCAAAACATGTAACTAAATTTTGCTATAGATTTACATCAAGGTTTTATTCTTCCTGTCAAGTAAAATGCTTCTTTCATTCTGTAACAAGTTTCCCTCGGAAAAAGCATATCACAATTAAGAGATAAAAAGGTAAAACAACATATGATAAAAAATAAAAAAAAGTTGAACAAGCGTCTCAATCTTTTTCTTCATTTCGATAGTTATTTATTTATTATTCCCATTGCCTGCGTGGGTGGACCTGTTAACATAAGCATGTAGGACTGGGAAAGATCCCAGTTGCTATGGTAACCTTAAACAGTGTAGAAACAAGCACAGCTTAATTATTGGTCAGGAGAATCCAGATCTCAAAGAAATGTATATGTATGTCTACTTTGCATCTCTGTGTGCAGTTTATTTCATGCTTTTATCACATGTACATAGGCCAGGCCAAAGGACCATAGCACCAGAACCGGAAGAAAGTAATAAAGAGCCATTTAATTTTTACAGGAAATTGCTCCAATGCACATCTTTACTTAAATCATAAAACATACCTTATAATAGTAACTACGTAGTGTAAATCAAAGGATTAATAGGAACTGGTATAATTCAACATAAATTTTTTTTTTTCTTTTAGCCATAACATTCAAACATTCCTTAGATCTTTATAAAGAACAGTGTAGGAAAAAGCTTACAAGTGATATGTTTAGAATTAAATCATGTTAATAAAACACCATCATGGAAAATTGACAGTATAACACTTTTAGCTGTGTGACTCTGTGTGAAACCAGAGAATTGAAAGTATTTTTGTTTTTAATTTGCATGTGTTAAAGTTCCCTGTCAATGCTTAGCACTGTGTGTTTTTTAAGATATTTGCATCATCGAACATCTTTTATATAAGTGTTTGAATCACTTTGCAAAATGCATGAGCAGAATTTTATTTAAAGTTATCCCCTAAATAATGATCATAGGCATGCATCAACACATGCAACAACAAACCTTGTTGCTATATTTGGATTACTGTGAAAGTGCCCTGACTATATTAAAGTGTACATGAACTCATGAATCCTTTTCCTAAGCTGCAGAAGATTTATCAAAATAGCAGGTGGGTATGTCCTCTCTGCTGGATTTGAAGATTTTTTAAACAAGATACGTATTGTTTTTGTTAAAAAAAAAACTCATTGCTTTTTAAAAGACCCTGGAGATATAGTCATACATAAAAAAACAGATATCAGTTGGGCACCCATAAAGCAGACCAATAATATTGAAGATTAAGAATAAGTAAACAAGTTATAATATGTCTAATATGTCTACAACATGCATTTCACACTTTTCAACATTGAATTAAGAACAAATGCTCGATGTCTGAGGGCTGCTGGATTGTACCTGCATGTTTATCACAAGCACAAGTTAAACATTAACCAGTGTTTGGCTGGAATACTCATTGGTTGTGCGTTTATTGGTCTTCACATTTCATTTCTCCCCTTTCAAGGAGACATTTTAGAAGCAGTTATAGTATGTCTTAGCAATCATCTGTTTTTTTGGTGGACAAAAAGTATTTCTATGCAGTAACTACCTTATTTAGCATGCTTTTTTCAGGGCTTTTGATGATGCTTGATATAAGCCCTGCTTGAAATATAAGCCCTTGTTATAGTGCCTAAATAAAAGGTAAATTCAAATAATGCCCAGGCAGCTATACATGTACAAAAAAATTACATGGCAATAGAATGCACAAGAACAAACACCAAGGAAAGCATCACCTAAAAGAATCTCAAGCATAAGACCCCAAGTTAAGGGACCTGACAGAATTTCGGGGTTTGGAAAAATTATGAACATATTCCAAAATATAATGACTCTCTGTGAAGGTTCTCTCATCCAGGTCATTGTGTATCTGTAGTGTTTAATTAAAATCAACTGGACTTGCTGTGTTTATTTCTTATAGACGTTTCGCTAGTCATTCCACTGGCTTCCTCAATTCAGAGTGATTGCACACGATCTTACTGGAAATATATACTCTGGGGTATAGCTGCAAACCACATAATGTTAACCAGCATGGTGTCTGAGCCTCATGGAGGTATTTGTTACTACATTAGCAGGATTGGAGGTGTGAGGTGTTAATAACCCGGCTAGTCATGAAAGGTGTTAAAATGGGATTGTATGTGGAAATTCTGTGTTGGGCCATACACTGGTGCAACTGTTGCTTTGTTTCTCCCACATATAAGTCAGAGCACTCCTCGCTGCACTGCACTGCATTTACAATGTTGTTCTTCTTGTGTTTAGGGGTTGGGTCTTTAGGGTGAGTTGTTGTCTCAGTGGGTTGCCAGGTTTGAAGCAGAACGGGATGTGGTGTTTATTATAAATCCTTCTGAGTTTCTCTGATGTACCTGCCACATACAGGAACTCCTCCCAGTTTTAACAAAGGCCCAGTTTGGATAACTACAAGTTTTAAGGGCTCCTTTAAGACATTTGAGCTCCTTTGTCTTCTCTGTGGTGGTGATCTTCTCTGCTTTATGTTGGAGGGTTTTGATGACCCCCAGCTTGTGATCGAGAGGATGGTGGGAGTCAAACAGTAGGGATGGACCGAACTGTTCGCTGGAGAACAGTTCGGCCGCGAACTCGGCATGTTCGCCGATCCTCTCGCCGGCGGACAGTACGGGTGTTCGACCCGCCCCGTTCGCCGGCCAGAAGAAGATCTAAACTATGCGTTCCAGGATGCGTTCCAGGGACCGGATGTGACGTCACTGACGTCACATCCGGTTTTTACGATTCAAATTCCCCGCCTAGAGGCGGGGAATTTGAATGTGTCCGCGAACAGGGCGGACGGCGGACTTCTTTAAAGTTCGACCCGCCCTGTTCGCGGACACTCCGGGCCGATGTTCACCCATCTCTATCAAACAGCAGGTACTGGTCTGTGTGGATTGGTTTTCTGTATACCTCGGCTTCCAGCCTTCCACCCTCCCGGGCTATCCTCCTATCAGAACCAATGACTGGGTGTTATAATTCTAAAAGTGTTCAGAGCTTTTTTTTTATTTCTTCCATGTACAGGTTCACCACAATAGCTGAAACGGGGGATCCCATGGTGCAGGCATGTTTTTGCCTGTAGAACTTATTACCTAAAAGAAAAATGACACACATTTGAGGATTCACAAATTCACCTTCTGGATAGGGAGGAGGAGCATGAAGGAGGCCATACATGTGAAAATGTATAAGCCAAGCTTGAACAGGTGTGGGAGGGTGCGACATCTATTGCCTGCCACATACAATGCCATTTTAACACCTCTCACCCCACAGTCATGCTAAACCTACCTCCATGAGGCTCAGACCCCATGCTGGTTAATATTATATGGATTGTACAGTCACTCGGAATTGAGAAAATCGGATGACTAGCGAAACATCTTCAAGAAATAAACTTCAAGATCTCATCTTCAAGAAATCCAGTTGATTTGAATTAAACACTACAGATATAAGAGCCTGTCTTATGAAACACAGATGAGATGCTTCATTGTGCCTTCATCTCTTTATTTTATTGAATTACCTGGGATGGGCCTAATGCATGCAATATACTGAATATGAAGAACACAACACACAAAAAATGGGCACTGATTTACAAACAAACATGTACAAACATGTATAAAGCAGGGTATAGACGTGGGGATATGGGTCAAATCAATGTCCGTTTAGGGTCTCCAGGCAAAGCTCGGCTGAGGAGGAGCCTGGTAGAGACAGTTCTGCTCTCCCCGGTTTCTCCGATATCTGACAGCAGCATGATGACGACATCACGCTGCTGCAGGGTACATCGGACGTCTCTAATATTGAGCTGTCTATACCTTGCTTAAGTGTACAAAACCTGAATTCCTTTTTAAATATTGGAATGTTGGGGTGTACACAATCTTACAACAATCTTGAGCTAAAATGTTTTATCAGATTAGGATAAAAACTATTCAATACAATGCAAAATACAGTTAAGCCTGCCATACACCCACCAAGTGGGTGCAGACAGAGCTGCTTAGATCAGCTCTGTAAAGCAGCGTGATGACGCCATCACGCTGCTCTCCAGAGATGACAGAATCGGCGGGCACCCGTTTTGGGCCGTTTGTATGCCAGCCGATCTGTCGCCCCATATGGGCACCCCCGATCGGCGGCCGATTTTGCCGCCGACCGACGGCCGTGAGCGGCAAAATCGGTTGCTGCTCGGTGGGTGTATGGCAGGCTTTACAGTTCTTACAGTTTGCAATGTAAATTTTTACATTGCAAACTGTAACTGTAAGAGACATTTTGCAATTTGTGTTTGTTTTTGTAATTCATTCATTCATTGAATTGTTTTTATCATAATTTAATGACAAAATTTACCTCAAGATTGTTGTAAGATTTTGTGCACATAGAAATCCCAACATTCTGATATTCAAAAAGAAATTAAGGTTTTGCACAGTTATATAGAGAAAGTCTTTAATAATAAGGGGAAGGGGGTGGTTCAAGGCAAAAGTAATCCTGAAGTGAACCAATCATCTACATTTACAATTCTAAAGTTCTACCTAAAGCGTTTTTTGCCAATAATTTTAATAATTTGTTAATTAGGGCTTTGGCATTTGTGCAAAGGTGTACTTAAACCTAATATTCTGTAAGTTCAAACTTTAGTTGACACAAACCGATTTAATTTAAATTATTTTGTAAAATGTGAAAGATAAGGTTGTTTTGTGATCAGCACATTCTTCCTGCTTCAGGGTTCATTAACTGCAGGGACTATTGAAAACAGAGGTTCTCACCAATCACCTGTTACCATTCTGAAAAATCTGTTGTGGTCCCAGGAGGAGTAGCAAAGAACAGGAATCACAGAGGAGTGGGGTTTTCTAGGGGTAGTGTTCGTTTTGTTTGCCATGACTTACCTTTTTGATAGCCTTGCCTTGATTGTACATGTTATAGACAGTAAAGCTAGCCATACACGTGTCGGATTCCATGTCCGATCGATTCATCATCCGATCGATTCCGGCGATTCTGCCGGGAATCGCAGGTGTGATTAATCGGCCAATTAAGAGTATCCATCGCAGCATACCATCTTGTCCAACAGATTCCGGGACGGATCCGTGTCCGATTGTCCACCTCACAACTGGCAACTCCCCCTGATCCGGACAGAATCGCATGAGAAAGACCAACATGTTGGTTCTCCGTCGGATCCGATTCTGAGCCCCTGATCGATCGGACCAGGTGGGCTGCATGCAATTCCGTCACGATCGTTTGGCGTGCACGCGCCCAGAATCGATCATGCCGGAATACGGTGCAAATCCGACACGTGTATGGGGGCCTTAAGGGTTAAAAAGTAATTAATAACACAACCCATGTTATGTAGTAGTTTCCCTGTTACACTATAAAATATAATTCTATATTGCAGAGAAATAGTCAAGCCTACAAGTTAAATGGTGCCAATGCCTCCTTACTTGTCCCTGGTTCTGATATTTCCCACCATCTCAATTCCATGCTCTTTCCCTGGTCATCTGCAACCAGCACATGTGTCCAAGAGTCTCATGATGTATGTATCCTGAAATCGCTGAAATAGGGTTCACCTTACAGAGATGCAAATATGTGGCATTATCATGCAAAGTAAAAACTGATCCAAATCAGCATTTTTAGCTACGGAGTTTGATGCTCAGAAGGAATTTCCATGATATCTATTTTTGTGCATCTGTTGATCATCTCTACCAACCAGGAGCCTCCACCACCAATATGGAATTTGAATGATTGTGTTGGACAGGGGATAGACAAGTAATGGTCATTTTTTTTAGGAACCTGCTCATTCTTTGTCCAGCCACAGCCAGAATGAAATGTTTGAACCAATTCTGGCCACCTGTGGGAACAAGCATTACTTGCAGCTCTGGGTTGGTTCTTCCTCATGTCTTTATCCCAAAGTTCGGTAGTAGGTTACTTCCTCCTATATGGGCATTTAGGTTTTTCTAAAATGAAAACACTACAAGCTCCTGTGAAGACAAAGCACTACATACTTTGAAAACTACCATGTAATGTATACCGTATTTTTTGCCGTATAAGACACACTTTTTTACCTTATGGTCCGAATGCGCAACCCCCACGAGCGGTGGTGACACCTTGGCTTTCCGCAAGCTCTCCCGGCATGGAGATTAGCTGGGGAGCTGGAGGAGCTGTTAATTGAGAGATGCCGGCTGGTGTCCGGCTCTCCCATCTGAACTGTGTATTTGCCTATGCAGCAGAGCTCAAAGTCCTGCTGGCATAGGTAATGAAGAGAGAGATATAGATGATCATCCTGTCCGTGGGAACTGCAGTCACTCTGCAGCTCCCGCGGACACAGTAACTGTAACATTGGCAGAGACTGAGAGCAGAGGAGAGAAGGAGACAGCCCGCCCCCCCCCTTTCCTCCTGCAAATCAGTGTGAAGTATGACGCTGAATCTGAGAGTGTACTGCTACTAGTGTACTAGTGACATCTACTGGCTGAATTGAATATTGCATTCATTGAATCAATCACATTAACCCAAATTATGTGAAAACTTAATAAATCTTTTTTTTCTGGTTTTCCTGCCCTAAAAACTGGGTGCGTCTTATGGTCCAGTGTGTCTTATAGTCCGAAAAATACGGTAAGTGCTATGTTGGAAATTCTTGTATTATTCATGGTGAATGTTCTTGATAGTTTTGTGGGTGCTACTATCGTATGATTCCTACTATCCGTGTCCAATTATAGTGTGCAAAATTGCTCTTTTAATAGTAAACATTGCTGACCCCTGGTCCTGGTCTAAACCATGGCTAATACAGTTTAAACTCTGTTACCACCATAGTACATTAGGTTCTTTGGTTTATTTTGTGAATTTTACTTCAAGATCTGATTCTGCCGCTGTAACTATCAAATCATAAAAACGCAACAATACATTTCATGCACACCTTGGAAGGAAGGTTGTCAGGGCTTTCTGCAATATCCGCTCATTCCCAATACATGTGATACAAAATAAGCAGACCAGAAAATAAGCTTTGACAAGTATGTTAACTCCTTCAGAACTCTCATTGAATTAGAACTCCTGCAACTGTGTGTGTCAGATGGAATTCAGTCATAACATTTCAAATATTAGCTTTGCCTTTAAATACGGTAGAAAAGTCTTGCAATATTATGGACAGAGGGCCAGGGTAGCATGGCTAGGATGTAAATTAATGAGGCAATTCTGTGAGTAATAAGAGATATTGTATGTGCTGTTGGAACTGGGCTGAACCTAAAGCCCTGTGAAAACTAGAACAGCTCTGGGGATTGAACTTGATAACATAATTGGATTCCTTCAGTCTTTCTCTCATCCCTGGTATGCTACTATGCCTCTGTCCTTTCTGTCTGTTCCCTCCCCCTTTACCTTAAAAAATATCCTTTTCCTTCTTATGTTTATTTCACTTACCTTTTCTGAAGTTCTGATAATGTCTTCGTTTTTTTTATTGAGAGAAAAATACAGATTTTTTTGTCACTTTGGCTCTTTTATCATCTTTGCGCTGATAGAGGATTGTGGTAGAATGGTTGCCTAGCAACCTCTTAGCTGCTTCAGATCCAGGGCCTTACAAAAAATAAAAAGAATTTCACTGGTAGGGAGATTGTCTTTCGGCACAATTCACAAACCCAGGCTGAGTAGAAGTGCTTTACAGAAAGAAAGACAAGGTTGTGTAACTGCAGATCTTTTCAATCAAAACAGCATCATGTCAAACTATAATTATGATTTACCTTTGGTACGTGCAAATTGTATTGCAAATTGGCTATTTAAGCTTTAAAATATACTTTAAGCTCTTCATTTACATTATTTTTTAATGACTTGGGGTGCTTTATGTTTTTATTACCACAGTCTAAAGCTGGGCATACATGTTAGATTGACCGAAAAAACATAGGAGAGATTGGCCATATGACTGTAGGTCAAAAGATTCATCTGTTTATACCTGCATTGGTATAAACACAGGTCTTAAGGTACCCATACACTGGACGATAGCCATTCGATAGATGGCCATTTCGAGTGCTGACCTCACGCCGTGCTCGCGGCCATCTATCTAGCAGCAATCTGATGCGGTCACCCCTGTCTTCAAGCAGGATCAATCAATCCTGCTCGAAGACAGGTTTATCGGACATGACCGTAAATCAATGTCCATTGCTTTGTATAGGGCTGACTTTGGCTCGATAACACAAATGATGTCATCAGGGTAAACATGCCCTTGATTAAATATGTAATTTAAGGATGGTATACTCTTTTCCTGAAACTGACCCTTGCCTACCAGTCTAGGGCCTCAGCCCAAAAAAAACCCCACACCACAGGTGACACTCGGCTCAATTCCCATACTGCTGACTAAACCAGAGGTTTGGAGCTTTTCTTAGAGCACCCTAGAAATAAACACTTCTGTGTACTGCCAATATGTTACACAGCACAGGAAGTATTAGTGTTTCCAATACAAGTATAAAAGAAAAGAAAATTGAAAAGTACTGCAGATATACTTTGTTCTTTCGTGCCATTTCGGACCGTTTCTAGCCATTTTGGTGCCCTAAGCAGATTTTCTTGGTGGCGGCTGGGCAGGGCAGAGCTCTTTCTCAGCGCTGTATATGATACGGTGAGTGACACAGCAGATATCCTATGATCAGCCTCCATACCATAAACAACGTCTTGTCACCTTGCCCGCCACTCAATCACCTTCCCTCCTTGAGAAGGTGAGAAGGGAGCTCCATAGCTGATCCCTAAAGCACCGGCACCGGCTTTATGTGCAGGATAACAGTGTAAATGTGAACCCAGGTGACTGTGTGAAGGAATGTATGATGTGTGCTAAGTATGTGACTCAGTGACAGATAGTAACCAAATAGGAGAACTGAAAGTAAATACCTGTTGTTATATATATTTTTCAAGGGGACATCTTTATCAATGAACTAAAAAGGCGTCGCAAAATAGTCACCGGTTATGTAACCCTGTGTGAGTAACAAAAAGGGCATAATGGTTACTCACTTTTGTGCTGTCAGAAAGTGTAATCATGTTGCTTGGTACAGACCTGGCTGCAGTGAGGTAGTCCAGTGTCCAGTTTGCTGCTTTTCCCTAAATATGACCAAGACCGAGTTAAAAAAGGTGATCTCAAGCATCTATGGGGGGAGGGGTGGGCTGGGGGGGAGAGAAATACACCAATAAAGCTGTGTACACATGTGTAGATATGGGTCAGATCGATGGCTGCTTCGAGCACCATGCATGCTTATGGCCATCTATCTGGCTTATATCAAATGTGGCCATCCCTGTTTTCAAATGGGACCAATCAATCCATCTGGAAAACAGCTGTGGACGCTGTGGAGTCATATCCTAAGTCCCAGACCCCTCTTATCCTTGAGTGGAAAAAACCTGGTCCTGGTGAGTTAAGATGGACTGTACCAATACAGATGCACAGCTGAACAAACAACTAAGAAATAATTACATGCCAGAAATATAATGTTTTCTATGAGGATCGATTGGGGGGGGGGGGGGGGGGGGGGCTGTGGTCACTCTGATTTTGTTTACCTGCTTACCTTCACACTTTTTTCACTCCCTCGTTCCTCTCCCTACAAGTGGGGGGGGGGGGCGATACTTAGGTGTACTAAGAGGCTTAGAGGCAGTGCGTGCAGGACGGGACTCGGTTGTCATGCCAACCCAACAGCAACAGGAGTGGCAGCAGTCATGTCATGCTGGGCCCCCCTACATGCTCGGGCCCAGGATGGGAGTACCCCCTGTGCAGGCAGGGCCGTTTCTAGCCATTCTGGTGCCCTAAGAAAAAAAATTAACAGCTGTAATGGCGCCCCTTTACTGTGGCGCTCCATGCAATTGCTTCAACTGCTTATCAGTAAAAACAACCCTGGTCTCTGTCTAACAATAGGTGACAAAAACCTAATAAATGCTTGTTAGGATAAATGTGAGATATAATGTTTTCATCTGTTTCCTGGCAATTGTGCTGGCGTGGGTATTTCTCTACAGCCTCATACACAGTGATCTTTGCAATTGTACTGTGTCTGGGAGTTGGCGCAAGCCTCTACACATTTGAATCAGATAACAGCACTTTTTCTAGCTGCTGGACTTAAATCTTTTAAATCTACCTTTACTTGCCTTTCATCTGAAACCATGGAAGCAAAACAGATGCCATGCTCATTAAACAAAGCCCAGCCATGCCTTTAAATCCTTCCTGTATTCTTTCCTTGCTGATTTATGTCCCCTTGTTTCTGCCTTTGTAAGTAGAGGATAGGACAGATGGCAGAAGCTTAGTTTAAACTGATGTACCTCCATTAAAAGATACATAGCTGCTTGGTGATTACAGCCTAGCATGGAGGATTACTTCACAATGGCAAAATATTTCTTGTATAAATGTTCCTTTAAAGATATTCCTCAATAAACTGCAAGGTTGTAGTTTTAATTACACTAGTCTCAGATTATTTTAATGGAACTTCAATGGACACACTATATTTGAATACTTTAATAAAAACAAGCACTACTTAACCATTTCTTCATTTGTAATTAACATGATCTAAATGTATGATATGTATGTGCATATACATATATGTTTCATCATTTTGTTCATACAATACTCTTGTTTTGCTTTGTAGAGGCACTGGATTTGTAAGGGAATACAGTTGTCTGCTTTTTGTAGCTAGTGATCCCTCCTACCAGATCACTAAATACCTGATCAGATCACAGCACATTTTGATGAGGGAAACAGCAGGACACTCCCTACTTGTCCGCTCTCCATTGCATTGACCAAAACCGGCTACTAAGCAGAAATTCAAGCACTATGCTTTTGCCAGGTGTAGCGTTGCGATTGCAATTTCTTTTTAAAGCTGTGCATACACGTCACAATTTTCCTTCAATATGTCTTGCACGCACACATTTATGGGTTTGGAGTGGTGTTAGCTGAAGAACTGGCCAGTGACCAACAGCACACAAACAAAGGTAATTTCCACAAGAATCATAGGTGGATCGCTTAAAACGATCGCATGAGACAACTAACAGCACTCGATTCCTTTGCTTTTTATTAAAATTATCCATCAGAACGGATCCGTGAACAATCGCTTTTCTGTCAGATTTTTGACAAAATCAATCGCTCGATCGCTTTTGGCATGCTTCAATTTTTATTCAATCCGATCATGTGAGCGATTTTGATAAACTATCGCACTAAAATTGAACTAAAAATCGTGACTTGTATGCCCAGCTTTAGACAGA
Organism: Ptychadena robeensis; assembly: GCA_036250615.1. Lineage (NCBI taxonomy): Eukaryota > Metazoa > Chordata > Amphibia > Anura > Ptychadenidae > Ptychadena > Ptychadena robeensis. The sequence goes on from CM070038.1 coordinate 59,380,135, forward strand.
ATCGGCTAGCACTCTTTGTGTGCCGCTCATTACTTCGGCTGGGGGCAGGAATCGGAACGTCTATGCCTAGCTTAATTCATTCATGTTCAAAGGGATTGTTTCATGCTTCTGCTAAAGAACCCTCTTTCTGAACTTAGATGTCATTCTCCACATTGTGGGAGACTGTCCCACAATGCCACTGACAATGCAGGGTAATGTCCCCTTTAATTTTCCGGACCATGATGTTCCCTGGGGTACTTAAGTGAAGGGCCCAGCCATCTGCTGCAGCTCAGCTCAAGATTCTATACCTGCCTCAGTCTGGTCCGGTGTGTCAGTGAGCGAAATAGCACGCACTGTTCCTGGAAGCCCCAGTTACATGTTCTCCTTACCGGGTCCCGTTTATACCCTTGCCAAGGTTCTGTTGGGGTTACTGGGAGCCCCTGCCACGTAGAGGACAGCTGATGGCCACTGGTGAGTTTAGAGCCAGTGTGTCCCTGTCAGTCTGTGGAGGTCTACCTGTGATCGCGCAAGTACCGGACAGTTCTGGCCTTACTTCCCCTGGCCCCATGTGGGTGCAGTGTACTGAACTGTTTGGGTACCCTAGGGGTCACCCTATGTTCTTGAACACTTCACCTAGTTGCTGGTTGAATATATTTGAGTTCAGCTTTGAGTCACAAACTACAACAGTTTATTTATTAATGGGTTTTTATTCAAATCAAAACTAGATGTCTTTTCATACAGAAATCCTGTGCATATATGTGTGTGTGTGAGTGTGGGGATAAAAAAGTTACCCATTTACGGAACTGTACCCATATAACACGTTGAGATTGTGAAGTCTTCTAGCAGACTACTTTAAGGGCTTGTCCCCACTCACGGCACTGAGATCATGGGCGATCTTCATCAAGAGCAGGGAGGAAGTTGAGGGTGGGACAGGAAATCTTGCCCAACCCTGCCCGATCGCCCCTGATTGTTACCATAGAGAATGCATGGGCCTGTTTGAGGTATAGAGATATCCGATGTACATAAGTATTTGCTCAATACTTTGTTGATGCGCCTTTGGCAGCAATTACAGCCTTAAGTCTTTTCGAATATGCTTCCACAAGCTTGGCACACCTATCCTTGGCCAGTTTTCCCATTCCTCTTCATAGCCCCTCTAAAGCTCCTGTCAGGATCCAGGACAGAGGAGGGGACCAGGCAGGCAACACACACAGAGATCCAGACAGAGATGGTGGTGACAAAAAATGGATTTATTTGCAGATTTACATGCAGGAACAAACACAGGTGAAAAAGTCCAAGGTACAGAGGTGTCCAGGATTGAGGGTCCAGGTTCAGGGTTTAGGGACAAGAAGCCAGGGAAAACATGAAGTCCAGCCAAGCAAACAGAAACAGCAACAGGTACATGTACAATAAACAGCCAGTGTGGTCTGGATGAAGCACACCTAAATAGCCCTCCTAAGCTAACGAGAAAGGTGTGAGCTCCACCCAGCCCACGCTTGCAGGGAGCCACCTGCTGGTGACTGTGGGACTAACCCATGGATGGGCAATCACAGTGCCACCAGCAGGTGGTGACCAGAACAGCCAGGGTCCTAACAGCTCCGTTGTGTTGGATGGGAACCGTTGATGCGCACACATCTCTCCAGAGATGTTCATTTGTATTCAAGTCTGGGCTCTGGCTGGGCCACTCAAGAACATTCACAGAGTTGTCTTGCAGCCATTCCTTGGAAATTTTGGTTGTGTGCTTAGGGTCATTGTCCTGATGAAAGATGAACCGTCACCCCAGTCTGAGTTCAAAAGCTCTCAAAAGAAGGGTTTCATAGAGGATGTCATTGTACATTGTTGCAGTCCTGACTAATCCTGACTAGTCTGCCAGTTCCTGCTGCTGAAAAACATCCCCACAGTATGATGCGTCATACTTCACTGGTATTGAGATGGTATTGGGACCTTATATAGACAGGTGTGTGACTTTCCAAATTATGTCCAATCAACTGAATTTAACACAGGTAGTCACCAATTAAGCTGCAGAAGCATCTAAATGTAGAACACAAGAGTTACACCTCTAGAATTACTTGGCCAACATCCCAAAACAAATATATACATAAAAACAGAAGAGGAGTGAGACTAGACTGTCTCTCTATCCCTCCTGTTTAATTTCCCTTGGGTAACCCCAAAGGCAAGGGGACTTTAACGGCCAAAGATCAGTGCATAAAAAATAGTATAGGTAAATCAAAATTTCACAGGTTTAATGTATACAGCAAATGATTAAAAGGTGTTACATTTTGCTGGTTAATAGGTCAATGGTGTGTAGGTTGACTCCTATCACCTTATCTACAGAGAGACAAAAAGATAGAAATATCTCTGCCAGAAACCACCTCTATAGGAAATAATTACCCCGCCCAAAAGAGAACCTGTCTGTCTGACCATGTGACCACTCCACTACCCCTGGAAGAGGGATGGGTGCCCCAGATACGTACCGTTGACCCAAGGGTCAGGGGCTTCCAGCAACCCCTCATGGATTGGTCCCTTCTCTGAAGACTGTTGCACCCGGGTTGATTACTCAACCAACCGTTGTCCACTTCTCAGGGCCGGGAAGCCTTGCCCCCAGCGCTTGGGACAAGGGGGGGTGTCAGCAGCTACATATAGGCAGACAGAATAACCCCAGATACTGGTCCTCAACCCCACAAACCAATGGTGTCCATCTCCCACGGGGGCAAGTCACCAGACGACATTCCAGACCACCAGCAGGTCTCTTGCTCAGCACCCAGGAACAGACCCTCACATAGGCCTTATAGCACCTACCCAGGCAGGACACTCCCATATGGGCACTGGCCGTATAGCACTACCCCCCGCAGGACACTCCCATATGGGCCATGGGCCTTTATATAACCTACCCTCAGGCAGGGCACTCCCATATGGACACTGGGCCGATATCACTACCCCCAGCTCAGGGCACTCCCATATGACACTGGGCGTATATCACATACCCCCAGGCAGGACACTACCATATGGACACTGGTGTATAATCCTAACCCCAGACAGGACACTCCTATGGACACTGGCTGTATATCACCAACCCCCAGACAGGGGCCTTCCCATATGGACATCAGGGATGTATATCAACTACCACCAGGCAGGGCACTTCCATATGGACACTGAGCTAGATCACATACCCCCAGGCAAGGACACTCCCATATGGACCAATGGCCTTAATCACTACCCCCAGGCAGGGGCCACTCCCATATGGGCACTGATCGTATATCCACCTACCCCCAGGGAGGACACTCCCATATGACACGGGCCTTATATCACCTAACCACAGGCCAGGGCACTCCCATATGGGACACTGGGCCCCTTATACTCACTATCCCAGGCAGGACACTCCCATATGGACCCACTGGGCCCATGATTAATCACATACTCCCAGGCAGAGGCACTCCCATATGGACACTGGGCTGTATATAACCTAACCCAGGGCAGGACACTACCATATGAGCCACTGGTTATTATATCAACCCCTTTCCCCCAGCAGGGCACTCCCAATGGACATGGGCGTTATATCACATCACCCCCAGGCAGGACCTCCTATATGGACACGGGCCTTATATCACCTTCCCCAGGCAGGACACTCCAATGAACACTGGGCGGTTATAACCTTCTCCCCAGCAGGACACTCCCATATGGCACTGGGCCTTTATATACCTACCCTCAGCCGGCACTCCCATATGGACAATGGGCCTATATCACTAACCCCAGCCAGGAACTACCATATGGACACTGGGCGGTTATACACCTCCCCCAGGCAGGCACTCCATATGGACACTGGGCCGTATATCACCTACTCCAAGGCAGGACAATCCCATATGGACACTGGGCTGGATATCAAACTAACCCAGGCAGGGCACTCCCATATGGACACTGGGACAGTCTATCACCTACCCACCAGACAGGCACTCCCTATGGACACTGGGCCTTATATCACCGTCCCCCAGGCGGGACATCCCATATGAACAATGGGCTTGATATCACCTTCCCCAGGCAGGACACTCCCATATGGGCACTGGGCATTATATTCACCTACACCCGCAGGCGGCACTCCCCCATATGGAACAACTGGGCTGATATTCACCTTACCCCAGACAGGACCTCCAATATGGAAACTGGGATGGATATCCCTACCCCCAGGCAGGCATCCCATATGGACACGGGCATTATTATCACCTACTCACAGGCAGGACACTCCCATATGGACCACTGGGCCTGTATATCCCTACCCAGGCAGGACACTCCCATATGGACACTGAGCTGTATATCCACCTACCCCCCCAGGAGGCACTTCCCAATGGACCATGGGGCCTATATCACCTATCCCCAACAGGGGAACACTCCCATATGGACACTGGGCCTTAATCACCTACTCCAGGCAGGACACTCCCATATGTACACTGAGCTGTATATCACCTCCCCCGGCAGGGGGACTCCATATGGACACTTGGGCCTTTATAACCTACTCCCAGGCAGGGGACTATCCCATAGGACATGGGCCTTATATCACCTATCCCAGGCAGGGCACTCCCTATGGAACTGGGCTCGTATATCACTACCCAGACCGGACAATCCCATATGGACACTGGGCCTATATCACCTACTCCCAGGCAGGACCACTCCCATATGGACCACTGGGCCTTATACACGACTCCCAGGCAGGACACTCCCATATGGAACACTGGGCATTATACCATACTCCCAGCAGGACACTCCCATATGGAACTGGGCTGAATCACCTCTCCCAGGAAGGACCACTCCCATATGGACACTGGGCCGTATTTACCTACGCCCAGGCAGGACAATCCCATATGGACACTGGGCCTTATATAACACTCCCAGACGGACACTCCCATAGGACACTGGCCGTTATATCACTACTCCCAGGCAGGAACACTCCCATATGGCAAGGGCGTTATATCACCTACTCTAGGGCAGGGCACTCCCATATGTACACTGGGCCTTATATCACCTACCTCCAGGCAGGGACAACTCCCTCTGGACACTGGGGCCTGTATAACCTATCCAAGGCAGGACACTCCAGTGTACACTGGGCCTTATATCACCTACTCCCAGGCAGGGCACTCCCATATGTACATGCCGGCCTTTATATCACCTACTCCCAGGCAGGGCACTCCCATATGGACACTGGGCCTTATATAACCTTACCCCCAGGCAGGGCACTCCTATGGACACTGGGCCTATATCACCTACCCCAGGAAGGACACTCCCATATGGACACTGGGCGGTATATCACCTACTCCCAGGCAGGGACACGCTCCCATATGGACACTGGCTGTATCACCTACCACCAGGCAGGCACTACAATATGTAAACGGCCTTTAATCACCTAAACTCCAAGCAGGGGCAGGACACTCCCATTAGGGACCACTGGGCCCTTTATATCACCTACTCCCAGGAGGACACTCCCATATGGGACACTGGGGCCTTATATCACCGACTACCAGGCAGGCACACCTATATGGACACTGAGATGTATATCACCTACCCGCAAGGCAGGCAATCCCATATGGACACTGGGCCTTATATTACCTACTCCCAGGAGGACTCCCATATGGACACTGGGCCTATATTACCTACTCCAGGCAGGACAATCCATATGGACCTGGGCCTTATATCACTACTCCAAGGCAGGAAACTCCCATACGGACACTGGGCCTTAATCAACTACCCCCCAGGCAGGGCATCCCATATGGCATGGTAATGGTGCATCATATCAGAAGGTATCTAGCATCATGTGAACCTCATTGAAACAACACAAGTTATTCTGTTTGCACAGCAAACGGGTCGTGTTACAGCATCCTACCATATAGCAGCAGAACACACGTATCTCTATGCAGGCGCTCCGTTACACCCCCGTCTCTGAGGGGGGGCCGCCACTGGGATGATGACAACCTATCTCCTTCATTGTGCCGCGTGTCTGCGAGTGTCCTGTTGCCACAGTAGTAACTCACCAGCTCACACACATCGGTGAGGGCAGTATGATGGGGCAGTATGGGGGATGATGGGCAGTATGAGGTATGATGGAAGAATGGAGGCCTAGCAGGAGGAAAACCAACTCTTCTCTGGGCTGGGCAGGAGATGGGCTGTGGCCAGGAGGGAACGGGGCAGAGCTGGGACTGTGGAAAAGGAGGGACGGGACACGAAGAGGCGAATGTGGGCCCCGGAGGGCCGGGGAGAGAATGGGGACTGTGCGCCCGGAGGGCGGGCGGTCCACCCGCTATTTAGTATGGAATTATGGAGAAGTAGTAGAAGGAAATATAGATGATCATTTGAGGGTGGTACAGCGGGGCCACCGGTATGGTAAGGATACTGATGTGGGACTATATCCCTTCGCCCAGGATCTGATTGGCAGTGACAGGAGAAGATGGCGGCCGGTGTGCCAGGGACCACGTCTGATGGAGATTGCATCTGCACACGTTAGGCAATTATCGATTTCTGCTCCAGACGGCGGCGGGGCGGCAGGAGGAGGTGAGTGAGGAGGGTTTGTCTGGGGCTAATGTATGTTGCTCTCTGCTCATCGTGACATCTGTAGGGATCAGATCTGATTGCCATAAGACCCTTCTGGTCCTTGTGAGATAAGCCCCCCATACATCGCACACGTCCATCACAACACATCAGCGGGGGGGGGGACGTTGGGAGGACAACGTTCAGTGTTGTGACCATCAAATCTTCCGAAAAAGTCCGCCACTAAGGGAATCCAGGGGTGCTATGTAGGGTGTAGGTGGGGTGCATGAGGGGTGTATGTGGGGGTGTATGAGGGGTGCTGAGGGGTGTATAAGGGGTGCATGTGGGGTGTATGGAGGGTGAATGTGAGGTTGTATGAGGGGTGTATGTGAGGTGTATGAGGGGGATGCTAAGGTGTTGAGGGCGTGTATGAGGGGTTGGTATGTGTGGTGTATGTGGGGTTATGAGGGGTGTATGTGCGGTGTATATGAGGAGGTATGTGGCGGGTATGAGTGGTATATGTGGAGGTATGAGGGTGTATGAGGGTGTAGAGGGGTGATGATGGGTGTAGGTGAGGGTAGAGGGGGGTGTAGTGTGGTGTATGAGGGGTGTATGTGGGGTGTATGTGTGAGGTGTATGAGGGGTGCATTTGGGGTGCTATGTGAGGGGATGAGGGGTGTATGTGGTGTTAATAAGGGGTATGTGGGTGTTGTGAGGTGTATGAGGGGGTATGAGGGGTGCATGGGGTATATGTGAGGGGTATGTATGAGGGGGGGGGTAGGGGAGACGGGAGGAGGGGTGGGATGAGGGGGGGAGAAGTGGGGTGCGATGGGGGGGGGAGGAGGGGAGGACCCCGGGGGGGGGGTGAGGAGGGGGGAGGAGGGGGGGAGGGAGGCGGGGGAGGGGAGGGATGAGGGGGGGATGGGAGGAGTAGGATGGGTGATATGGAGGGGGGAGAAGGGGGGAAGGGGGGGGCTTAGGAGCGGGGAAGGGGAAGGGGGATGAGGGTGTAGGGGAAGTGTATGAGGGTGTTGGAGGGGAGGTAGTATGAGGGGGGTTGAGAGGAGGGGTGATGAGGGGTGTAGGGGAGGGGGATGAGGGGGGTTAGGTGGGTGACGAGGGTGATGAGGGGTGTATGAGGCGGGCTGGAGGGGAGGTGGATGAGGGGGGGGATGGTGGCGGTGTATGAGGGGGGTTATGAGGGTGTATGAGGGGTGAGGGGTGTAGTATGAGGGGTAGGTGTATGGGGGTGTATGTGAGGTGTTATGAGGGGTTGTATGAGGGGGGTGGATGAGCGGTGTATGTGAGGTGTAGGAGGGGTTGTATTGTGGTTGGTATGAGGGGTGTATGTGAGGTGTTGTGAGGTGTAGAGGGGCTGGATGAGGGGGGTTGGGGGGGGGGGGTATGAGGGGTTGTATGTGAGGTGTTTATGAGGGGTGTATGTGTGCGGTATGAGGGTGCATTTGGGGTGTATGTGTGAGGGTATGAGGGGGTATGTGGGGTGTATGTGAGGTGTATGAGGGGTGTATGAGGGTGCATTTGGGGGGTAATTAAGATGTAGAGGGGTTGTATGTGGGGTGTGAGGGGGTTGTGGGGTGGAGTGTGGGTGTGATGAGGGTGGTAGAGGGTGTGTATGTGGGGGGTGGATGTGAGTGTATCGAGGGTGTCATGAGGGTGGCATTTGGGGTGGTATGTAAGATTGTATGAGGGGGTGTGTGGGGTATGTGTGGTGTTATGAGGGGTGTATGTGGGGTGTATTGAGGTGTATGCTCTATGTGTGACCTATCTATGTGCGACCTCTAGGTGTGACATCTCTGGGTATGCTCTATGTGTGGACCTCGATGTGTGAACTCGATAAATTGACTGCCAACCCCTCTGTGTTGGACATCTCTATGTGTGACCTCTCTGGGTATGCGACTAGTGTGACCTCTCAGTGTGAACCTCTCTAGGTGTGCCTCTCTATGTGTGCCTCTCTATGTGTGACCTCTCTGGGTATGCCGAGATGTGTGACTATCTATGTGTCACCTATGTGTGTTGACCTCTCTATGTTGACCTCATGTGTGTGGACCTCTCTATGTGTGAACTTCTATGAGGACCCTCTCTATGTGTGACCTCACTATGTGTGACCTCTCTGTGTTGTGGACCTCTATTGTGTGCCTCTTGGGTAGGCGATAGTGTGTGACTCTCTATGTTGTGACTCTCTGTGTGACCTTCTATGTGTGACCCTCTCTATGTGTGACCTCTCTGGTGTTGAGCCTCTCTGTGTGTTGACCCTCTCTATTGTGTGACCTCTCTGTGTGTGACCTCTCTATGTGTGACCTGCTCTGGGTATGCGACTATGTGTGACCTCGCTATGTGTGAAATCTCTTGTGTGACCTCTATATGTGTTGTGAACTCTCGGTGGTATGCGCAGGTGTGACTCTTCTGCGGTGTGTGACCTTCTATGTGTGACCTCTCTGGGTATGCGCTTGTGTGTGACATCTCTATGTGTGAAATATCTGGTGGACCTCGCCCTATCTATGGTGACTTCTATGTGTGAACTCATCTATGGGTGTGACCTCTCTATGGTGACCTCTGTGTGGGACCTATAGATGTGTGACCTCTCTGGGTATGCGCTATGTGGACATCTCTATGTGTGACCTCTCTAGGTGTGACCTCTCTATGTGTGACCTATTGGGTATGCGCTATGTGTGACCTCTCTGTGTGTGACCCCTCTCTATGGTGACCTATCTGGGTTGCGCTGATTGTGTGTGTGTTGACCTCTTATGTGTGGACCTCCGGTTGTGTGACCCTCTATGTGTGACCTCTCTATGTTGACCTATCTATGCTTCTGACTGGACCTCTTAATGGGGACCTCTCTATGTGTGACCTCTCTATTGTGGACCTCTCTATGTTGTGGACCTCTTATGTGTGACCTCTCTATGTGTGACTCTTTCTTTTTGTGTGTGACTCTCTGTGTTGAACTCTCTATGTGTGGACCTCTTGGTGTGACCTCTTATGTGTGACCTCTCTGTAATTGAGATATGTGTGACCTCTCTATGTGTTGACCTCTCTATGTGTGACCCTCCTGGGTATGCGATATGGTGACCTCTCTGTGTGTGGACCTCTCTATGTGTGACCTCTCTGGGTATGCGCTGGTGTGACCTCTCTATGTGTGACCTCTCTGTGTGTGACCTCGCTATGTGCTGACCATCTCTATGTGTGACTACTCTCTATGTGTGACATCTCTGTGTGTGACCTCTATATGTGTGACCTATATGGGTATGCGGTCGTTTTGTTTTGTCTGGTTCCATCGTGTAGATGTTGTGACATTCGGATGTAAATGACTCTGTTTCTCTGGGAGTTTTTATCTGCGCTGATCCTGGAGGATTAGGATGAAGATAAGGCTCTTGGGTCGGGTCGGCTGGGGATCTCACAGATACGATGAGTGAAAAACAAAACTCCAATTGCACCGTTGCCCATCAGGGCGGGGGGGAGGCCGTGGGCCGATAAATCACTCTTAAATCAAACTGTGAATAATAAAAGTCTGCGAATATCGAGCGTCACTCCAGAGAAGCGCGTCTCCGCCTCCGCGCACACTCTCCTGCCCACCGGCCACTCGAAGGTTAAAGTGTTCAAACGTGGAGACATGGTTCAGGAAAAGTGGGGGGTCAATTTGCCTTTCAGGACAAAGAATATTAGACCCCAACAAATTGAAGCTGTGAGTCCTCCCCCACTTATCCCACCCAGTCCCATTCCAGAGCAAATTATCAGAGCAGGACAACCCACCGGAGACCCCACTGTTGTCCAGCTGTGGGGTTTCTCGGCTAGTCTAGAGTCTAGAGCTGGGCTTCCATCGATCGAAGTTCTTCCACAGGAAACCAAGCGACGGAACCCCCTGAGGAACCATCCCGGGTGGACTTATCGTAGGACTATTGGGAGGGGTGCCCTATCCCCCTGACCTTGTCACATGTTGCCAATTATCAGAGCAGAAGAGCACAACCCAACCAGAGACCCCACTGTGTCCAGCTGTGGGGTCCTGGTGATCGGCGAGTCTAGAGCTGGGCTCCATCGTCAGAAGTCCTCCACAGGAGAAACCCACAGAGGGGGAAACCTCTGAGAAAACCATTCCTGGTGTAGGGACTCATAGTCAGGGACTCATGGAAGGTGTCTAGGCTAACCTCATTCTAAACCTAACCAACCCCATCCCCCTTCAAACCCACCCATGAACGTGGCAACCAACCATCCGACCCACCAATAAGACAATGTAACTCAGATCCTGTCTAACCCATATCTCTAACTCTAGATCGAACCTCATCCATAAAATGCTCAACCAACCCCCAACATGTCATAATCTCATACCGTCCCACCCCTCAGCCAACTTGTTCTCATCACCAGCATTTACCCTCTCAACGCAAGTAACTCGAACCACCAACGAGCAAACAGTTTATCCTTCACCATTATCCAGCATGGCACCTTATCTCCACCAACCCTGACATCTATATATAAGGGGAGCATAAAAAATGCAACCTCAATCAACCTATGACTGTAGGAACTTACCTCCACCATAACCTTCAAAGGGCTTCTTTCTCTCCTCCCATCGCTTCAGATGATGACCTATGACCATGCCCTGCTCCTGTGAAAGATGACCTGTAGACTCCTGTCCACCTTCACATGGCTCATCTCTCCTTCCCATGGCTTCAGATGATGACTATGACCATGCCCTGCTCTTGTGAAAGATGACATGTAGACTCTGTACAATTCACATGGGATCATCTCCATACTTCCCCTCTCTTCAGAGATGTATGACCTATATGACCATGACCGGATCCTTGTGAAAGATGGACCTGAAGGACTAATGTCCACCTTCACCATGGATTCATCTCTCATTCATGTATCTTCAGATGATGAACCTATGGGGACATGCCTCGGCTCACTTGTATGATCTTTTTTACTGACCTGGAGACTTTATTTCGTCCATCGTCAAATGGCTTACTCTCATCCTGTCTCTTCAGGTGATGACCTATTGACCATTGCCCGTGCTCCTTGTAGATGATGACCTGTAGAACCCACCCCAGGCCTTCTCTCCTTCACATGGCATTATTGATTGAGTTTTCGAGGAGGATACGGGCCACTCTCAAAGATTGATGGTCCGCAAAACAGCAGGATGTGGGTCTTTGAGGTTAACCATTTTTGAGGTGGACCACATGGACATTTCTCTCTGGAGTTTGCCCCTTGCTTGCCCCAGACATTCTCCTTATCATGGTGGGTTGCTGTCACCTAACAGTCCTAATGATCGGTACTGTCACTGTGGGTTCTGGGGGCACGGCCCCCACCCCAAATATAATTAATTGTGCTTGACACCAAGGATCACCTGGAGCTGTGCCCAGAGGGGTCCTCTGCCATTCCTCACTAGGCACGCCATGTGTGCCACTTACCTGGTATATCTGCCCCACTCCAGACCAGTTACTCTCCCCTATCCTGACCCCTCCAGGTGAGCCACTTACCTGGTCTATCGCCCCACGCCAGACAGCATCTGCCCATCTCCCCCAGACCTTTGTCCAGACCTGTGCCACTTACCTGACCTGTCGATCTGCCCCATTACAGACCAGTCCTTCTCACCCTCTCCTGACCTGTCCATGTGTTGCCACGCTTACCTGGTCTATTCTGCCCAACCAGGACCAGGTCCATCGGCCCTTAATCCTGACATGTCCATTTGTGTGCCACTTACCTGACATTGTTATCATGCCCCATTACAGGACCCAGTCCTTCTCCCCCTATCCTGACCTGTCCATGTGTGCCCCTCTTACCTGGTTCTATACTCCCCACTAAGACCAGTCCTTCTCCCCGCTACTGACCGTCCATGTGTGCCACTTACCTGGGTCTGTCTATCTACCCCACTACAGACCAGTCCTTCTGCCCCTCTCCACTGACCTGTCCATTTGTGTACCACTTACCTGGTTTGTCCTAGCTACACCACTCCAGACCCGCACTTTCTACCCTTACTCTCCTGACCTGTCCACTGTGTGCCAGGCCACATGGTCTATCTGGCCCCCAATCAGGACCAGTTCATTCTCAAAAATCTATGACATGTCCAGGTGTACCATTCCATGGTATATTATATACCACTCCAGCAACAGTCCCTTCTGCTCCTCTCCACATGCCATGTGTGGCCACTGACCTGTTCTATCTGACCACTCCAGACCAGAGTCCTTCTAACCTATACTTCCTGACATGTACATGTGTTGCCACCTTACCTGGTCTAGCTGCCCCCACTACAGACCAGTCCATTGACCATCTCCTGGAACCTGTCCAGGGTACCATTTAACTGGTCGATATATCCACTCCAGAACAGTCCTTATGATAATCTAAAATCGGTCCAATTGCCCTGTGAAAATTAAAGGGGCTCATATGCCCCACCTACAGACCAGTCATCTACCCCTATCCGGACCTGTCCAGGTGTACCACTACCTGAACTGCTATCTGCCCCACACAGCACCAGTCCTTCTTCCCAATCTCTGACCTGTACAATGTGTGCATATTAAATGGTCTTCTACTCAAAAACTTAGTCTTCAAGGGTGGTAAACAATAAAATGGCAAACAATATCAACTTATGATACTTATATGTTATCTCTTAGATATATACCGTAGTGTCCAACGGATAAGGTCCATCTTGAACGAAGGCAAGTTACAGGTGTGATAGGGTCTCAATGTCCCGTTCTGACCCAATTAGGCGGACGAACGGAGGGATGACTAAAGATCCACTGCGCCACCGCACTGCTGAGAGGAGAGAGAGAGCTTCAGAACCCCCCTCCAGACCCTCCTTCGCCTGTCCCGACAGAGATGAGTCGATTTGTTTACGAAAAAATTCGTCGATTTCGACGATTGTAAGTTAATTGAAAGCCCCTCCTAAAACACCAAACTTTTGGAGATGTACCGAAGGGTGGGGGGGTGATACTCCAAGAATGAAAGTAGGTCTGCTAACACAAACAGTTTTTTGACACAAATGAGGTTCAAAAGTCAAGTCAAAATTTCGAAAAAATCGGAAGTTCGACTTTATTTTTAACTTCTTAATTTATGCAAACAAACCCACATTTGGTTAGAGACAAAACTTTTTTTTTCAAATGTCCCCCCCAACTTCTCTACATCTCAGGCAATGCCCCCCAACCATTATCGACCTATCCAGAACAGTCCCCCCAACCCGTCTCTACATCTCCAGCAATGTCCCCCCCCCCGACCCCTTCCTTACATTCCAGCCAATGTCCCACCCGACCATTCTCACATCTCCAGCAGCATGTCCCCCAACACTTCTCTACATCACGCAAATGTCCCCCCCAAACCCTTTCTACACTCCAGCAAGCCCCCAACCTTCTCTAATCTCCAGCAATGTCCCCCCAACCTTCCCTAAATCTCCAGCAATGTCCCCCAAACCTTCTCTACATCTCCCGCATATGTCCCCCAACCTTCTCGACATCTCCAGCAATGTCCCCCCAACCCTCGCTACATTCCAGGGCAATGTCCCCCACCCACCATTCTATACATCTCCAAGCAATGGTACCCACCCTTCTCTCTAAATCGCCCAGCAATTGTTACCCCCTCCCTTCTCTACATCTCCAAGCAATTGTCACCACCAACCATTCTATGAACTCAAGCAAATGTCCCCCAACCCTTCTCTACAATCTCCAGCAATGTCCCCCCAACACTTCTCTACATCCAGCAATGTCCCCCCCCACCCCCCCCCAACCATTCTCTACATCTCCAGCAATGTTCCCCAACCCTTCTCTAAATCTCCAGCAATGTCCCCCCAAACATTCTCACACTCCAACAATTTTTTGTGTTTTCCCCCCCCAACCCTTATCTACATCTCCAGCAATGTCCCCAACCCTTCTCTACATCTCAGGCAATGTCCCCCCCCCCCCAAACCCTTCTCTAAATCTCCAAGCAATGTCACCAACCTTCTATAAATCTCCAGCAATGTTTTTCCCCAAACCTTCTTCTACATCTCAGCAATGGCCCCCCAAACCCCTTCTCTATATTACAGCAAATGTCCCCCCCCCAACCCCTCTCTACATCTCAGCAATGTCCCCCAACCTTCTCAAATCTCCGCAATTCCCCTCAACCCTTCTCTACATCTCCGTATGTCCCCCCAAACACATCTCTCTACATCTCCAGCAATGTCACCAACCCTTATCTTACATCTCAGCAATGTGCCCCAAACCCTTATTAATCTCCACAAGCAATTGCCCCCAACCCTTCTCTACATCTCCAGCAATTCCCCCCACAACCATTCTTACATCTCCAGCAAGTCCGCCAACCCTTCTCTACATCTACAGCAATGTCCACCCAACCCATTCTCTACATTCTCCAGCAATGTCCCCCCCCCACCCCCAACCATATCTACATCTCCAGCAATGTTCCCCCAACCTTCTCTACATCTCCAGCCATGTCCCCCCATCCCTTCTCTACATCTCCAGCAATTTGTCCCCCCCAAACCTTCTCACATCTACAGCAATGTCCCCAAACCCTTCTCTAAATCTCCAGCAATGTCCCCCACCCTTCGGATACATCTACAGTCAATGTCCCCCCCCCCCCAACCATTCTTCTACATCTCCAGCAGCAAATGTTCCCAACCCTTCTCTAAATCTCCAGCAATGGCCCCCAACCCTTCTCTAAATCTCCAGCAGTTAGTGTCCCCACAACCCTTCTCTACATCTACCACAGACCCCAAGTGTCCCCCCCAAACCCTTCTCTACATCTCCAGCAATGGGTTTTCCCCCAAAACCCTTCTCTAAATCTCCAGCAATGTCCTTCCAACCCTTTCACATCTCCAGCAAATGTCCCCCAAACCCTTTCCTTACATCTCCCAGCAATGTCCCCCCAACCTTCTCTACATCCCAGCAATGTCCCCCAACCCTTCTCTAACATCTCCAGCAAGTCCCCCCAACCCTTCTCTACATCTCCGCAATTGTCCCCCCAACCATTCTCTACATCTCCGGCAATGTCCCCCCAACCTTCTATGACATTCTACAGCAATGTCCCCCCAAACCTTTTCTAATCTCCAGCAATGTCCCCCCAAAACCCTCTACATCTCCAAGCAATGTATCCCAACCCGTTCACATCTCCAAGCAATGTCCCCCACCCCTTCTCGACATCTCCAGCAATGTCCCCCAAACCCTTCTCTACATCTCCACGCAATGTCACACCAACCCTCTCTACATCTCAAGCAATTTCCCCCCCAACCCTTCTCTAATCTCCAGCAATGTCCCCCCAACCCTTCGATACATCTCCAGCAATTCCCCCCAACCCTTCTCTAAATCTCCAGCAATGTTCTCCAAACCCCTTCTCTACATCTCCAGCATGTCACCCCCAACCCTTCTCTATATCTCAGCAAGGTTCCCCAAACCTTCTCTACATCTCCAGCAATGTTCCCCCAACCCTTCTCTACATCTACGCAATTCCCCCAACCCTGATCTACATCTCCAGCAATCAACCCAACCCTTATCTACATTTCTCAGCAATGTCCCCCCAACCTTCTCTACATCTCCAGCAATGTCCACCAACCCTTTCTCTAAATCTACAGGCAAGTCCCCCCAACCCTTATATACATATCCAGCAATGTTCCCCCCAAACCTTCTATACTATCAAGCAATTTGTTCCCCCAACCATTCTCCTACATCCCAGCCAATGCCACCCCAACCTTCTCTACATCTGCCCCAGCAATGTTCCGCCAAACATTTCTCTACATCTCCAAGCAATGTAACACAACCCTCTCTACATCTCCAGCCAAGTTGCCCCAGCAATTACTCTACATCTCCAGCAATGTCCCCCAACCCTTATCTAAGCTCAGCAATTTTGTCCCTCAAAACCTTCTCTACATCTCCAAAGCCAATGTCCCCCAAACCCTCTCTACATCCTCAAGCAGTGTCCCCCAACCATCTCTACATCGCAAGCAATGTCCCCCCCAACCCCTTATTACATCTCCAGCAAGTCCCCCCAACACTTCTCACATCTCCAGCAATGTCACCAAACCTTCTCTACATACCAGCAATGTCCCCCCACCCTTCTCTACATCTCCAGCAATTCCCCCACCTTCTATTACATTTCTCCAGCATGTCCCCAACCCTTCTATACATCTCAAGCAATTGTCCCACCAACCACTTCTTACATCTCCAGCAATGTCCCCCAACCCTTCTCTTAACTCCAGCAATGTCCCCAACCCTTTCTTACATCTCCAGCAATGTCCCCCCAAACCCGGCTCGACAATATCAAGCCATGTCCCCCAAGCCCTTCTTACATGCCAGCAATGTCCCCAACCCTTCGCTATATCCCGCAATGGTCCCCCAAACCTTCTCTATATCTCCAGCAATGTTCCCCAAACCTTTCTAACATCTCCAGCAATGTCCAACCAACCCTCTCTACATCTCCAAGCAATGTCACTCCAACCCTTTCTCTATATTCTCGACGCATGGTTACCCCACCCTTCTATACATCTCCAGCAAGTCCCCCACCCTTCTATACATCTCCAGCAATGTCCCCCAAACCCTTCTCTACATCTCCAGCAATTGTCCCCCCCCCCCCCCCCCACCCCCCCAACCCTTCTCTACACCTCCAGCATTGTTCCCCAACCCTTCTCTACATCTACAGCAATGTCCCCCAAACCTTCTCGACATCTCCAGCATGTCTCCCAACCTTCTCTATATCTCCAGCAATGCTCCCCCAACCCATTCTCTAACATCTCAGCAAGATCCCCCCAACCCTTCTCTAACATCTCCAAGCAATGTCCCCCCCAAACCCTTATTACATCTCCAGCAATGTTCCCCCAAACCCTTCTTACATCTCCAGCAATGTCCCCCAACCCTTCTCTATATCTCAGCAATGCCCCCAACCCTTCTCTACATCTCCAGCAATGCCCCCCAACCCTCTTACATCTCCAGCAAGTGTCCCCCAAACCTCTCTACATCTCCAGCAATTGTCCCCCCAACCCTTCTCTACATCTCCAGCAAGTTCCCCCAACCCTCTTACAATCTCCAGCAATGTCCCCCAACCCTTCTCTACATCTCCAGCAATGTGCCCCCAACCCTCTCTACATCGCCCAGCAAATGTCCCCCAACCCTTCTCTACATCTTCCAATTGTACCCCAACCCTGCTCTACATCTAGCCAGCAATGTCCCACCAACCCTTCTCTACTCTCCAGCAATTGTCCCCAACCCTTCTCACATTACAGACTGTTCCCCCAACCTTATCTACTATCTCCAGCCAATGTCCCCCAACCCTTCTAACATCTCAATAGCAATGTTCCCCCAACCCTTATTCTAAATCTCCAGCACTGTTCCCCAACCCTTCTCTACATCTCCAGCATGTCCCCAACCTTCTCTACATCGCCAGCAATGTCCTCCAACCACTTCTCTTACATCTCCAGCAATTGGACCCCCACCCTTCTATACATCTCCAGCAGTCCCACAAACCCCTTCTCTACATCTTCGCAATGTTCCCCCAACCCTTAATCTACATCTCCAGCAATGTTCACCAACCCTTCTATACATCAATGTCCCCCAACTATTCTCTACACTCCAGCAATGTCCCCCAACCCTTTATTAATCTAAAGGCAATTTGTCCCCCCAACCCTCTCTACATTATCCCGCAATGTCCACCCTAATCTCCAAGCAAGGGTCCCCCACCCTTCTATACATCTCCAGCATTGTCCCACCAAACCCTTTCTTAATCTCCAGCAAGTCCCCCCAACCCTTATCTAATCTCAGCAATGTCCCCCAACCATCTCTACATCTCCAGCAATGTCCCCCCAACCATTCTTACATCTCAGCAATGTACCCAAACACTTATCACATTCCAGCAATGTCTCCCCAACCCTTCTCTACATCTCCAGCAATGTCCAACCCTTTCTACATTCTCCAGCAATGTCTCCCAAACACATTTCTCTACATCTCCAGCAATGTTCCCCCAAACCCTTCTCTACTTATCCAGCAATGTCCTCCCAACCTTCTTACATCTCCAGCAATTTTGGTGATGATACCATTGTTTAGGAGGCTTGCAATAGTCACAAAGTTAGAAGTCGAAAAAATTCGACAAATAACTACTTCCCGATGTTGTGAAGAAAGTAGGCTGTGTGCTGCTTCTGACGACAAGTGTGCTCACTAGCGCAATTGTTGCATTGTGGCTGACATGGTATTGACAGGATACATTAAAACACATGAAAAAGCTTGATACAAAAAACTTCAACTTCATACACAAAACTGTATTATATTTTTTTTATTTCCGTGGGGGTTTTGAAAGTCAGAGTAGGACGTTAACAATTTTTATTGGTGTGCATGAGAGATATATTCAGCAAGTTTGGAGTTCCACGTGATCCCGTTATTGGCTTAAATTGAAGTAATTAGAAAAGCAAGCTTGGGATAGGCAAGATCACCCGTTCTTCAGGCCGTCACACAATCCGGGTCTTAAACTTACCATTTATACACCAAAATAACATGGTCATAAATATTTGAACAAAAGAAGAAACAGTTTTGTCTGACAAACATGACTGATGGATGGTGAAGTAGTGAGAGGATGAGAGTGAAGATTAATGGAGGATAGTGATCAGATTTAGAAGAGGTTTTGGGGGTGATAGAGATAAGAGGTTCAGCCTGATCTTCACCTACTTCCGCAATAAATGGCCAGAGAACTGGGAGCAAAGAAAAATATTGGCACCTAAAAATATCAATGTTCTTTTAAATTCAGAGATTCGGCCTGAATAGCTAATGGACATGAAGAGGGAGCCAGACAACTTATTGTTCAGTGATGAAGAGTTCCATCAGTTTTGAAAAAAGAGGGGGGGGGGGTGGGTTATTGTGAGTTCAGGTAAAGTTTGAATCAGTTTTAAAGTTTGTAGTGGCACATGAGTTGTTTTGTCCCTATTAACCGTTAGTCCAGGTTTTGAATTTTTTTATGAATTTAATTCCCATTCCAAGCCTCTCTTTCTGTTGTGTTCAAATTCCCATCAGTACCATAACCCTGAGATCTTAAGGATTCAGCGTCTGTGCAGAAATGGGCTCCTACGGGACATAATCGTTTTTGTTGTTGATCGTGTCTATGCAGGTTAGGTTCATACGTGGACGAGGGTTTTGACCCGTCGTCACAACATAGGAGTCCTGTAAGGCATTTTTTGCACGATATTAGGTACACACATTGGAGGATCGGCAGGAGAACGTTCCCTGTACTCTAAATCCAACTGTGGTCCTGGTATGGTATCTGGCTGCACTGCTATGAGTTAAGGTCTCACATCTGCTCTGCTGCAGGGAGATGTTTCCGTTGGGTGGGGGTCCAGGGAACTTCTCACAATAGTGTCGTAGATTGGTGGTTTGTTCTATGGCAAGGGAGAGGGGTCGTTTGGAAATATTTCCTTGAGTCTTTTGTCCTTGTGGAGAGACTGGTGTAGCTCTTCATGATCCGCCGTAACACTTCAGGAAATGGGTTATGTGACCACTAAAGGGTTTTGGGGATCCGTTCTCTTTTTCATTTGCTATATGTAAAAGGTTGTCCTCTGGGAATGGTCACTGCTTTCTGGATTTGTGCCTTTGTGTGTACGGATTTGAAACCTGGGTGTATGATAGTCACTCATGAGTTATCCAGGTTGGCCTTTCGGTCTGATTTTCTCGGCAGACTCGATGGTATGGATTAGCTTGCTTGTAGACAACAGATTTCCTTTAATATGTTTTTAGGATGGAAGCTGCATGCTGAGGTAAGTAGGCGGGTCTGGGGGTTTTTATGTAGAATGGATGTTTGCAATGAGTTCCAGTGAAGTGATACTATAGTTGTGTCCAGGAAGGAAGTTTAATTTCGAGTGAGTGATATTAATTTGAGGTGAGCGTGGGGGTGAATGAATGTGGAATGAAGCCATTGATGAAAGATGTTTCCTCACTTTCAGTCCAAAATAATGAGAATATCATTATGTAGCGAAAGTAGGCAGGGTTTTAAGGGCACATTGCTGGACAATCCTCCCGATTTTGGCCATGAAGGGTTTGCAGATGGGGGGGCAACGTGAACCCATTGCCACCCCCACCCATCTGTTGTGATAGAGGTCTGACAAAAGAAAAAGTAGTGGTGGGTCAGATCAACTTTATCAACTGTTGAAATAGTCTGCAGCAGGCGGGTTCAGTTTTTTTAGAAAATGAAATTGCATGCTGATGCGATCCATCCTCATGTGGAATGTTGGTATAAAGATTCCACATCCATCGCGGCTCTCGTTAATAAAATGTTCCTTTGGGTAGCGGTCCAATGGCAGACCAGTTTGTTTTAGGAGGGGCTGTGTGTCTGTTAAAAAGCTGGGTGTTCACGGACCAGAGGTTTTGAGGATGTTTCAACCAGCCTGAGATATTTTCGGTAAGTTAAGTGTTCCAATACGAAATGATGGGCCTCCCTGGGTTTCCCTCCTTATGGAATTTGGGGAAGAGCATGTAAAAGCAGCCTGTTTGGTTGCTCCGGTATTTAAGGTGAGGATTGTGGTTTACTAATACTGAGGGTGGGCTTTTTTACAATTTTTACATAAAAACAGAAGAGGAATGAGACAGAATGTCTCTCTATCCCTCCGTGTAATTCCTGCGGTAACCCAAAGCAAGGGGACTTTAACGGCCAAGAGTCAAGGATAGAAAAAGTAAGGTAAATCAAAATTACAGGTTTTAAGGAGAACAAAATTAAAGCAAGAAATGTCCACCGGCAAGATTGAATAATAGGAAAAGAAATGAGCAATGGAAAAGCAGAGAAAACACACAGATGGAGATCGGTGGAAAAATCCGTGCCGAAAAAACGCTGGGTTTCGTAGTGATTACTTCGGAGGGGGAAAGATCTGGAGGGATAGTGGTATGTAATATGCGACATCATAGCAGTGAATATTCTTG
The DNA here is from genome assembly GCA_036250615.1 of Ptychadena robeensis. NCBI lineage: Eukaryota > Metazoa > Chordata > Amphibia > Anura > Ptychadenidae > Ptychadena > Ptychadena robeensis. The sequence continues at coordinate 59,401,491 of CM070038.1, forward strand.
TCAAAAACTCAGTACCGAGAGGAATGAAGAGGCCATTTGTGGCTATGCCGGAGGCGAACACAGAGTGACGAAAAGGGGGCCCAAACAATGGCGCACAGCGGCCAAATATGGGCAGCAGAGGGTCGACCGGTATGGAATCAACATAATGAGGGTATATTCAAGGCTGTGGTTACAGCTGCTTAAAAGGTCTGAGGGGGGGGGGGGGGGGGGGGGGGGGGGGTGAGAGGTTAGTGTAGAAGGGCCGCTATAGAGGCACGGGGGACCCGATTTTCAGGGGGACCCCTTTCTACACTGAACCTCTCTCAGACCTTTTAAGCAGCTGTAACCACACGCTGAATTACCCTAATATTTGTTGATTCATCCAGGTGACCTTGTGCCCAATTTGGCGGGGTGAGTTGCCGCATTGTTGGGGCCCCCGTTCGTCCTCTGTGTTCGCCTCCGGGATAGCCCAAAGGCCTTATTCCTCTCGGTATGAGTTTTTTGGAGCAGAAGTATTCACTTGAGGTCGCTATACATACACTAATCCATCAAGTCTTTCCCCTGACGAAGTAATCACACGAAACGGGTTTTGCCAGGAATTGTTTCCAACGATCTCATCTGTGTGGTTACTTGCAGGTTTGCCATGTGTCCTAGTCATTTCCTGATTGGAAGGATATACAATCTTGCGGCTGGACAGTATTCTTGTTTAATCATTGGGTACATTAAACCGTGTGAAATTTTGTTTGACCATACTATTTCGAGCACTGAGATGATCTTTGGCCGTTAAAGTCCCATGCCTTGAGGTTACCC
>CM070038.1:59405009-59422487 GCA_036250615.1 Ptychadena robeensis
TATATATTGCATACCTTAGACTGTGTGTATAGGGTACCTCTCCTATGTGACAGAAGGAATTTCCACGGTGGTATGGTGAGCGATCATAAGCGGTCCTGCAGACTTAAGGGCGTTACGGTCCGGGACTGTTCTGGGACCCCCCGAAAGTACGAGGGGGCATGGAGAGGATTCATTTCAACTAGATTGTAAACGTAAAGGGTCAACAAATGTTGTCTATAGGTAGACAAACCAGAAAACACAGCACTTAAACTTGTAGAAAAAGGTTATGTAAATAGAACTCTTGTCTGGAGTTTGCTATATTCGTGCCTCCCTATATTTAGCTATGTTTGTGATTTCCTCAAAAGAAATTAACTAATGCCTCTACATAACATATGTAGCCAACTGGCTTACTATATGTGTTTGGGCAGTGTATCTAAGAAGATACAATGTTGCGATCTGGGCAGTATTGCACTGAAAAGGTATCATATAGTAACAGAATCAAGATTCTAATGTATGTCAGACCAGTAAAAACAGACAGAGAGAGCTTGTAAGCGCTAAAAACCTTTCATATGGTGGTAAAGGGAGAATGTGTCAATGCTCCAGATGAGTCCAAAATCAGTCCGCAATCGCCCCCAAGCTGGGATCCACGTGCGGCCGTCGCCACAGCCCGTCCTGTGAATGAGGGCCGTGCTCCCGGTGCTCGGCTAAAGTAGCCGCTGCAGCCGGAAGCCAGGAGCCCGCATCCACAGGAATGGGGAGGATCCTATGTGGGCGCATAGTAGCCCCAGCGTCCATGGCAACGGAACGGCCGCTCTCCGCACCAATAACTGTGTGCGGGGGCGGCCTCCCCACATCCCACGGACTGCGGGAGCAGCGCCCTCCCTGATCATATGCGGTTAGGGCATAGATTGCCCGCCCGCTGCCCCCAGATGGAGAGAGAGGCACGACCAAGGGGAGCCGCATACAGGGATGCCGTGGCCTCACTCGTGAGGGCATCAACATCCCTGTCTACCCGCCCACATACAGAGATGCAAACAAATCCCCCACCCCCATACGATCACACATGGAAAAATAGCATCTGGGGGAAAAATATCTTAAAAAAGATTAATCAGTCTACAATGTTACAAATAAAGTAAAAATTTAGCATGGTGCTACTGCGAACAGGGTTGAGTAGGTGTAGGTGGTATTAAAATCAATTTTGTGAAAGACTCTTCCCTTAGCTTAAGAAAAAGAAGTCCCTGGTCTGGGCAACACATTCCCTGTGTGCCCTCTGTATCTGCTGCTCCAGCAGCACTATGTCTCCAACCTCATCATTGAAGCCTGACTGAGTGGTCTCAGTCCCTTTTGTGGAGACCCACCCAGCTCCCTCATTGATGTCCAGCAGGTATACATTCCTGGATGTAATGGGAAGGCCCACACAGTTCATTCCCTCCCAGTCCAGGACCCTTAAACAAAAAACTGAAGCAACCGACTGTAGCAGTCAAATGCTTTTCTGGACTCCTTGCAGGATACACTACCTGACACATCCATATTGTCTGTTTACACAGTGATAGACAATTGGTCTGTCACATATTATGATTATTATTATTATCATTTATTTATATATAACCAACATATACATACACACATACAGGATATGACACATGAGGATTAGAGGACCCTGCCCAATTGTGCTAACAATCTAATAGGTTAGGGGACAAAGTATACAATATCCCCCCCCCCCCCCCATAGTTCGGACCCCTAACTCAGCATTCAACTTTTTCTCTAATCCACAGCCTATATGTATTAGGCCTTTGATCCTGACGATTTCTCGAACATTGCAGCCAACTAATGCCATTTGGGATACCATCTTGGGATTGGAAGGCCTGTACTTTAAAGAACGTATATGGCTTCTTTCTGGTCCATTTCAGGAACAATGTTGATTACTTTTAATATTAGTCTCATCAGTCTTATCACCATCAGGTTGTTGCGCAACTCCCAAGAAGTGGAATTATCCTATGGCAGTTCTATATGGATGGCCACTTCCTTTCGTTCTCATGCCACTAGAAATGTAGAACACAACAATGAATCTGTACATTTACCTTCTTTCTCAGTATCCCTAAACAACCCACTCAATGAGGGATTACTGCCTTCCTCAGCTATCTACAAAGTTTAGTCTTAAGCAGGGTACAGACGGCTTGATATTTGAGCTGTTGGATGTCCCCTGCAGCAGCATGATAACGTCATCACGCTGCTGTCAGATATCGGCGTAGCTGGAGGGACAGCTCAGCTGATGCTTTTCCATGCAAAGCAACGGACATCGGCCGTGATTAAGGAGCCGTGATTAACGAGGGATGATTGCATATGATATGGGCCAGATAGATGGCCGTGAGCGCGCAAGTCTCTCGAAGCGGCCAATGTCCTGGCCCATATCTTCATGTGTGTACCCAGCTTTACTCTCATGGGGTACATTGGAGTATAGTATTTTTTATCAACCAAATTTCCTGTATTGGCTTATTAACATACACAGTCATATACCACCCAGGGGTTCTGTTTTTGCAAAGGAGCTATTACCAATCTTCTATCTATCTGGTTTCTCTATAGGACCATAAAGATTTTAACTTTCTTCCTCAGCAACCAGACCCTCTAGGACCAGTAATAAATTCTTGTTCTCATTTTTACCGCTGTCATCCAAATTACTAACCCTTGGTTTTACCAGTGTATCTTTGATGGCCCTATCTGCAGAGGCCCTATCTGCAGAGACCACACACACAAATAAGTGGCCATTGCCCACGGCAATATCACAACACCCTTTCTCTGTTTCTAGACTCTCTGCAAAGGACTGTCCAGGCAGATCAACTTTCATAAGGCAAGCTGGCTCTTTATCTAGGCCATTACCAAATGAGAATTGTAATGGCACTTGCAAGGCTCCATATTTAGGGTTTGCTCTTTGAATTTACACCAGGTTCATCACAGAAAACCACTTCTGATTTAGGAACCCCAGTGTCAGTACTAACAATTGTGCACACTGTCACGTTAACTTTTTTGGGTTACAGACAGGTCTTCCACCATACTTTTCTCTTTTATTTCCTCATGAGGGTCATCTGTTGCAATGATCACACCTAGGACTATAGGCAGAACAGCAGCACCTTGGACTGTTATAGCAGAAACCCTTTCCAACACAGTGTCTCCGGTTGTTGTCTCCAAGTGTGTAACATCCCTGCTGTTGTCTAGTGAAACTTTGGGGTGCACTCCATAGAGCTCAGCAGAAGACTACAAGAGCTCTTCCCATGCCCTAACTATACAGCTAGTAAAGTGGTTCCATTATAGCTTTTGATGTACATCTATGGATGGAACCTCAGGCTGACATAGCATGTGGAGAGCCTCATTTGCCAGGGTTTCAGAGAATGCGGAGTCAATATAGATAGAAGGAAGAAAACAACTTAGAGACACCATAGCCGGTTTCTCCTCCAGATCCTTGCTATACACAACATCCCACATATTCTCTGACTCTGTGGAATGGAGCTGCTCCGCATCCTCACCTAGAACCTTGTCAGTCTGGAACTGATAACTGGATAACTGGATCATGGAGTACAATTGATGGGTCCTAACTGGCCACCTGCCTTCATTTTCTCTCTAGCATATCATGACCATTGCCCTGGGAAACCTCTAACTCAGGTACCGTGAACCCTCGATGGTTACCATGGGCCTTCCTTTTACATTTGACCCTGTTGCTAGGAGAAACCTCCCACTTCTTTCAGTGGTCACCATTATCATGTTAACAACACTATTTAGCCTATTCACCTCATGAGTATAAACAGTGGGTTTTACAACATTAAATTCATTATTTTCAGTTTGATATTTAGCTCTTGCTTCCTCACTGCACAGAGGAAAGGACACAGGTAAGTCTCTGTTCCAACCACCAAGAATACCCTCTGCTGGGGTCATTTCCTTGTTATGATCCCCAAACAGCCCGCTAGTCTCTTGAAGAACTGACAAAACATTGACAGCAGCAGTCTCTTGTAAGAAAGTCTTACCAGTTATCACTGTAGCTGTATTTTTTTTCAATTGAGAGTGTAGTCCTTGTCCTAGGGGCATCTTATGGCTGAATAGGGTATTACAGGGAGATATTTGTTTCAGTTGAGAATACAGCTCAAACATTTCAAACTTCACTTTATCATGTATACGTTTTTAGATTACCAGATTTCTTTCTTTTACAAAGGTTGTGGGTTAAGACAAAGTTTAAGGGTGTGAAACGGGACAGGTAGGTACTCTCAGCTGCAAATTACTATTTAAAAAAATATTGGTCTTCTAAGGGTGTTGGAGATCTGGGGTGGAAAGTCAGAGTAGGCAGAGTAGTTTATGTAAAATGTTATGTAAATGTTATGTAAAATCTGTAAATGTTATGTAAAATCTGACATCAGAATAACACTGTTTCACAGTTGGAATATGATTATAAAAGGGTGACATTTGGACTTCTGGTAGTCTCAGGTGTTAGTTACTAACCCAGAAAATGTCAAGGTTGCACTACTGAGGTATGAGATCTGGGGGTTCAAGCGATATACTACTTTGAGAGTTACATTTGACCCAAAGCCAGCTTGACACGTGGATGGCTAATCGGAGGCTCAATCAAGAACAAGGAGGGCCATCTGCAGCAGACTCTATCTGCACGAAGCTGGCGCAGGGGACAGTGATGGAGACAGTGAGGAAGACTACACTTATTTAAACCACGCTACATGTGGGGTGCGTTCCAAACACCATCTTCTGGTACCTATCTGTACTTATACTTATCTGTACAAAAAGTTATATATAGATGGTTTGCCAAACAAATATCAGTTCCTGAATTTCAGTAATTCAATATGAAAGGTGAAACTAAAATATGAAATAGACTGATTACATGAAAAGAGATTTATTTCTTTTTGTTATAAATTTGATGATTATGGCTTACAGCTTATGAAAAAAAAAATTCTGAAAATTAGAATATTATATGAAAACATCAATTACTGTCTCACTGCGGCGTGGCATTGATGCTATCATCCTGTGGCACTGCTGAAGTGTTATGGAAAACTAGCATGCTTCAACCGCGGCCTTCAGCTCTTCTGTGTTGTTCTGTCTCATGTCTCTCATCTTTGCAATGCCCCATAGATTCTCTATGGAGATCAGGTCAGGCGAGTTTGCTGGTGAACCAAGCACAGTAATCCCATCGTAATTGAACCAGGTTTTGGTACGTTTGAATCAACACAGACTGTGGAAACTTGACACTGGACACTGGACAAGAATCCTAGATTGTGTGCCTCTTCATTCTTCCTCCAGACTCTGGGTCCTTTCATATGAACTCAGTTGCCCACCACTGTTGTAGAATTCATGGTACCTTGCACACGCTGAAGCTTCCCTGTACCTGCAGAAGCAAAACAGCCCCAAAGCTTGACTGACCCCCCGCCATGCTTCACAGTAGGCAAGGTGTTCTTTTCTTCATAGGCCTTGTTCTTCCTCCTCTAAACATAGCGTTGATCCATGGGCCCAAACAGTTCTAATTTTGTTCCATCAGTCCACAAAACACTATCCCATGTGGTTTGTCCACATGACTTTTGGCATACTGCAGTCAACTCTTCTTATTCTTTGAAAACAGCTATGTTTGGAGGAGGAAGAACAAGGCCTATGAAGAAAAGAACACCTTGCCTACTGTGAAGCATGGCGGGGGTCAATCATGCTTTGGGACTGTTTTGCTTCTGCAGGTACAGGGAAGCTTCAGCCTTTGCAAGGTACCATAAATTCTCTTCAGTACCAGGAGATATTGGAAGAAAATGTGATGCAGTCTGTCACAAACCTGAGGCTTGGGAGATGTTGGACCTTTCAACAGGACAATGATCCCAAGCATACCTCCAAGTCCACTAGAGCATGGTTGCAGATTAAAGGCTGGAACATTTTGGAGTGGCCATTGCAGTCACCAGACTTAAATCAGATTGAGAACCTCTGGTGGGACTTGAAGAAAGCAGTTGCAGCGAGCAAGCCTAAGAATGTGACTGAACTGAGGCTTTTGCCCATGAAGAATGGGCTAAGATACCAGTAGATCGCTGTAAGACACTTGTGTCAAGCTATGCTTCACGTTTAAAAGCTGTAATAACTGGAAAAGGATGTTGTACTAAGTACTAAGAATGAATGTCACTTGAGGGTTGAATAAATCTGATAATGATGTGAGCACAGAAAAGACATTTGTGGTTATTTCAGTATTAATGTTATGTTATATTTGTCTGACTTACAAGTGCCTCTTTGATTTCATTGTAAACAAGATGACTGAAATGATCAAAATCAATGTCAAAATGGCCAAAACACTCAATTTCAGTGGGGGTTGAATAATTTTGAACACAACTGTAATTTAAATATAAATAAAATTTTTATCTAAAAAAGAAAACAATTTAACTGCTTAACAAATGATTACCAGGAGTTAGACTTTGCTATTCACATGTGTAAGGTCCACCCGGTTAGAAATACTGATGTCCAGACATTGCCATGCTAATACAGGATGTGAGTTATGGTTCCTATAAAACCACAATGCAAGGAGAACATTTCCATGATGCAGACCAGCAGTTGCTAATGACATTGCAGCCCACTACTATTTTTTAGCTGTTTTTATTTTTTAAAAGAAAACTATAGGTCCCATTCACATGGATGTCATTCTTATCACCCAGGAACTGCAACCGCAGAGCGAACTTGTTTGCCAGATTGTTTTTGAACTGGTTGCACAATATAATAATAACAATAATAATAATCATGTTTTACTTCTTATTTATTTCAATTTTCTATTTTAGCTTTTTGCAACCTAGATACAATGTTTTGATTTATGCAGCATATTACATTCTTTGAAGTAACACATACTGTATTAACACAGCATACCATATAACAAGATTACTACTTTAAAACTGAAAACATAATTCAATATCAGGAATATAGATGTTGAATATTGTCATGCTTTTTAATTTAAATGTGGTGATTGCATGTATAAGACATAGCCATGTTGTCTGCAGGAACAATGTACATGGTAGCGGACAACACTTTATTTATGGTGTTTATGGTGAAACATGATTGCAGTTGTTTATGTGAGAAACATTTAAAATAGCAATATTGGTATATTGTATTCAGATGTTTGACTGGAACTTAACCAAGAAGCATTACACTGATATATCTGATGTCTTTGAACTTATGTTATAGATAGAGATGGTCGAATTTTTCGACTTGCTAACTTTGTGAGCTTATTGCAAAGCCCCTGAACATAGTATTATCACCATAATTGGTGGAGATGTAGAGAAGGGTTGGGGGAACATTTGAATGAAAAAAGTATGGCTCTAGCACATTTCGTTTTTGCATAAATTAAGTTCAAAGTTAAAGTCGAAATTCAGATTTTCGAAATTTTTACTTGACTTTTAACTTAATTTGTGAAAAACTATTTGTGTTAGAGACACAACCCCCAACCCTTCTCTACATCTCCAGCAAGTTTGGTGATGATACCATGCTCAGGGGCTTGGCAATTAAGTCGAAACCGTCGAAATGGTCGAATTTTTCTAGTTATAGATTGGCATGAATGATTATACTATTCAATACTATTGTTAATGCAAGCATACAACAGTCTGTGTGTGTGATGTTAAATCATAGTAGCAGCATTTAACAGGATATATTTTTAAATCATCATCATCATCTGTGCTTTTCTGAAATGGCACTGTGCATCTGTCTCATGCAGAGCTTCTTTCAGCATAAAAACTGCCAATGGATGTGTGTCAGATGAAAACGACTGTGGAATATTCTGATTTGTCCTAACAAGTCATAAGCTGGCCATACACCTTTAGATCTCTTTGTCTGATATCCTTTAGATCTACCAACAACTATGTAGTATAGGGTCCTCTGTGATTGAACACAGGTAGACTTGATTGTTTAGAAAGTCCCTCATATTACATGGGTTTGGTAAAACAAAAGGAGATCTAAAGGAAATATGACAGAGAAATCTAAAGGTGTATGGGGGCCATAGTCTTACAGTTCTTCTGACTCTCAAGAAATTGGTAGCGGTATTTCATCAAAATGTTTTCTATGCAGAAATGCAATACCTTAAATATGAATTCTTTACCAAACCAAAGGGTTCCAATGTAAAATTAGTAACAAAGAATATATATGCACATGAGTTTAAAGTTTTAGATATTATATTTCTTTTCTTGCTGATATAGTCACATTGCAAGAACTTGCTGGAAGGACAAATTAGTAACATAACTACAGTATATTGTAGGGATTTAACTCTGTAAATGCTAGATACTGCATTATATATGTCACTTTTTCTATCTTAAATTGCAATTTTTGTGGTAAGGGGCTGGGGTAAGTTAACATGGGTATTGAATAAAAAAGGGAAATAGGATATATCTGTTACAGTCACAACAATTTCAGTTGCATAAGTTTTAAAGTTCAGCTTCTAGCAACACTTTACATATGACATGGTGCTTTAGCTAAGTATTTACCCCCCAAAACATTCAAGCAATACCTTCAATTCAATAAATAACACATATACATCATTTAACACATTAGAATTATTAAGGCTACAGCTTTAAAATGTTTCCACAGTTCATTACAAATGTAATACATAATAATACAGCAGAAATGTAATACATAATAATAACATAGAAATTTCAAAAGAAACTTAACCAGTCATCAGCCTCAATTTTCCCAGCTTTGTTGGTTATGTATCCAAATTTCATTCTTTGGGAATCAGCAAAGACTGCCACCATTAAACACATTACAAGATATCAATTTTAAAGGATAGAGTCTGTTAGTTAGACAACACTGTACCAATTACACACATTATCAAAGATTTCCATTGCAGTCACTGTCAAGGACCGTGCTGCGACAAAAAGAAACCAGAAAAACATGACATAACAAATCATGCAAAACTTATCCCTTAATCTATGTCACTGTTTCGACCTTGAATCCCACTTTCTATGATCCCCTTTTTCCCATATACCACTCAGTCAAGCACCCTTTCCCCTAATGGTTCCTCTACATATCAGGGTGTACATAGTTTAATAGATAGAGAGGAAGGATCAGAATCCCTGTCATTTGTTTGTCTCCAATCTCCCTTTGCTTGGAGATTCTTCGGATTAGTAGACCTGGAAAAGATTTACTTGAAAAATAAGCTTATAATTAAGAGTAGCTTTATTGGATTTTATCAACTAGAAGACCAATGCTAGTAGCAGCCATTCAACATCTGGAGCTTTTCTTATTTACAGTAACTGACTTTGGGGTTATGCCGACAACATTATTGAAAATATGGTGTAGCAATATGTCACAGGTATGCATAGTCTCCATATCATAGAGACAATCCGAGCAGTGTAGTGAGCAAAATAACATAGCATGTATCAGTAGATTGTCATATTGAATCATGTTTAAGGCTATGTTCCCACTTAGGCAGTCAGCCGCATTTTTAATCGCATGCTGTGAGTGCAGCTGATTGCTACCATTTAGTTGAATGGGCTTGCCCCCCACAACTAAAGACCGTGATCACAGTTGGATTAGATTTTTCTGCCCTGATCGTGCCCATAGAGATGAATGGACGAGATTTTTCAATCAAAAATCGCATCCATTCATTCTCTATGGGTGCGGCAAATGTTTATTTAATGAGGGCGATTTTTAAAAAACAAATAGCGTGTAAGAAATCACCTGGTCAATCGCGCCCCCGAGCACGTCAGCAATTGCACACGATTGGCCATCTACGATCGTTGTGTGCGAAATCGCATCCGCCCCATGGGAACAAAGCCTAATTGTATTACAAAACAGTGCCACAATACAAAAGAAAAGAGAAAGCAGTTGGTCCAGACAATCCTTAAACCAAAAGGGTAGCATCTAAAAATGTGAAACAGATTAATACCATAATATGAGAGCTACTCAGGTGTAACTCAGTTACTTAGCGGTAGTAGGGCCTGTATTTGCACCTGGAACATCAAATGGGTGCCCTGAGTGAAAACGCAAATATTGACAATATTGAACACGAATAGGTATGAATTATTAAATTGATACTGTGAAGAGGTAGACCTACTCTGTAACTGCTCTGTTTTAATGCCCTCCAGATGGTTCTTGAAATGTACCATGTAATCCAGAAGATGCCGCCTACTTTTGTCCAATAAGATCATGAATAAAAATCTAATGTCTAGTTTACCAATCAATGTGTCAATGGATATAGATGTTAACTGTACAACATTCTTTGATCCTGAAAGGCAGACAATTTGGCTTAAGTTATGCAGTTGGTTGGCAGCAGTGAACCATAAGCACTAACTTTAGCACAATTGCCGTTACATGTTGCATGTCTAGTGATTGGTTGTGCGGTAAGGAAGCTGTAAATTATGCTCCAACTGTCCCCATATTATGTGCAATTGCCCAGTGGATGTGACTCACTGGCAGGAGAAACAAAGTGGCTGCTCTCAAATGTCTGTCTTAGAAAATCATGATTTTCATACACTTGTAAATTAGGGTGGGTGGGAAATGAGAAAAGATGACATTGAAATGCCAGGGAAGTTAAGAAACATTAAAATAATGAGTTGTATAATACTGAATCAGTTAAATAAACCTATTCACTTTTAGCCAGCAAGTACAGGATTATTACATAACTATTTATATAATACTTTATATTTACTATAATTTTTAACTGACCTCAGTTTCACTTTACTCCATTTTATATAACTTTTTGACTGATGGTAGGGTTCAACAATAACTGTGCCTGGGGGGCTACTTAGCAACTGCTGAGGCATATAGAAATAGGACTACAAGGCCATATCTGAATATTTTCAAGTTCTAGTGGCTACAGTGCAAAGTATTATTAAAAAATACAAGATGTTCCGCACATTGGAAAATCTCAGAGATTCAGACGTGGTTGGAAAAAGAGAATCCAATGATCACCACCAAGGCCATCCTGGTCAATCTGGGCTCTGCTGGTGGCAATGTCTTAAGGCAGACAATCCAACTCACACTGCACACTGCTGGGTTCCACGGATGCAGACCAAGGAGGACACCACTTCTCCAGATAAGGCACACAAAAGCTTGCTTGGCCTTGGCAAATTCTCATCTGTACAAAGAAGAAGACTTCTGGTCTTCTGTGTTATGGTCAGATGAAACAAAAATTTTATTGTTTGGTCACAATGATGTTTCCTTCATTTGGCGTAAAAAGGGAGAAGCCTTCAACCTAAAGAACACCATCTTCACTGTCAAACATGGTGGTGGGAACCTAATGCTTGGGGGTGTTTTTTAGCCAATGGACCAAGGACCCTAATCACAGTAAACAGCACCATGAAAATAGAGCAATACATGAGAAATCTCAACAACAACATCAGGAAGTCTGCAGAGAAACTTGGCCTTGGGCACCAGTGGACATTTCAGCATGTCAATGTCCCAAAACACACAGCAAAAGTGGTGGAGAAATGGTTAATGGCAGACAACATTAACGTTTTGGAATGGCCCAGCAGGAGTCCTGACTTGAATCCAATTGAGAATCTGTGGAGGGAGCTAAAGAACAGAGTGATGGCAAGAAGACCCTCCAACCTGAAAGATTTGCTAAAGATGAATGGGCAAAAATACCTGTTGAGACATGCAAAAAGCTGGTCTGCAACTATAGGAAACATTTGATTGCTGTAATAGCCAATAAAGGCGTTTCTATTGATTATTGAGAAGGGTAATAATAATTTTTGACATTACACTTTTTGCTTAAATGTACATTTACACTTTTGTACATCGTTTAGTAAGTAAGTCAAAATATTCAATGGGTATGAATAATTATGGGCTCGACTGTATATGAAATAGATTGATTACATGCAAAGTGCGAGATTTCCAGTCTTTGATTGCTTTTCATTTTGATGATTATGGCTTAAGCTGGGAATAGACGGTACGATGTACCGTCTATTCCTTATGCGATTTTTTGCACTAGCAGGCAGTGTGATGACGTGATCACGCCTGCCTGCTAGTGCCGAGAATCGTCCAGCACTCTGCATCTGCAGCTCATTAGTTCGGCTGGGGGCAGCCGTCCCCAGCCGAACTATTGGGATTGGGCTAAAATTTACTGTCCTGTCAGATCTCGGGAGTGCGCACGGCATCCAATCAGGGATCGGATCGTCCAGGAATTGGTACGTGTATGCCCAGCTTTACAGCTTATGAAATCCCCAAAATCTAAATCTCAGAAAATTAGAATATTCTAGGCTCAAAGTGTCAGACTCTAATCAGCTATTTAATAAAAAAAAATGGTAAAGGGTTCCAAGTCTTTAATAGGTCTCTCAGTCTGGTTTAGGAGGATTCACAATCATGGGTAAGACTGCTGACCTGACAGTTGTGTAGAAAACATTGACATCCTCAACGCCTCAAAAGGTTATTGCAAAAGAAGTCGGATGTTCTCAAAGTACATTGATAGATATGTATATGGAAGGCAAAATAGAGGAATAAAAAGGTCCACAAGCAGCAGGGATGACTGCAGCCTGGATAGGATTGGTCAGAAAAGGCCATATAAAAGTGTTGTGAACCATAAACATCAGAAGCGTCTTACCTGGGCTTAAGGAATAAAAAACTGGTCTGTTTAAAGTCCTCTTCTCTAATGAGAGCAAATTTTGCATCTCATGTGAAAACCATAGACCCAGAGTCTGGAGGAAGCATGGGAAGGCACACAATCCAAGATGCTTGAAGTCCAGTGTGAAGTTTCCATAGTCTGTGTTGATTTGGTGAGCCATGTCAGCGCAGTCATCTACCAAGAGATTTTGGAGCACTTCATGCTTCCTTCTGCAAACAAGCTTAATAATGAGATCCTGACTTATTTTTCCAGAAGGACTTTGCACCTGCCCACACTGCCAAAAGTACCAAAAACTGGTTCATTGACTATGGGACTACTGACCTGAACCCCATAGAGAATCTATTTAGCATTGTCAAGAGAAAAATGAGAGACATGAGACTACAAAATGCAGAAGAGCTGAAGGCCTCTATTGAAGCATCCTGGTCTTCCATTACACCTGAGCATCCATCTATCCATATGATGCTGCACTGAGTAAATATGCATGATTATATTTTTGAAATGTCCTACATTTTTTAAATTGATTTCATGTAATATTCTCATTTTGAGATTTTGATTTTGGGGTTTCAAAAGCTGTAAGCCATAATTATCAAAATGATAACAAATAAAGGCTTGAAATATCTTGCTTTGGATTTGAATAATTGTAATCCCACTTTAAAAGAAAGGCTTGAGTTGAGGCGCCCATGAAAAATGTAAATACTCCTTTATTGATAAGAACAGAAATACATCTGTATGCTTGTATATAAGCGTTTCGTGACTCTTGTCACTTAATCAGGATGTTTAAAAATATATAAATAAAAGAGTGTATCTTGGTATATGGAGTAGCGTGGTTTCTGGAAGGACCAGAAGGAAAGGAAGCATGATCTCCACCCGGGGAGACGGAGGGACCGCCGTGTCCCTGGGCCAATAGTTTTAGGGATGTCTGGGACAGGGCGCGGCTCGCCTTGCCCCCGGAGTGCCCCTCCCCCTTCCCAGAAGTTAGAGATGATAGGACGGTACATTAATCAGCACTTGCAGACCAAGGGAAGCTTTGGCCCATTCGGACGTCCCGAGGTAGTAGGAGAGACATGCAGACTGGGATCCATATATTCTCATGCTTTTATCTCAGTCTTTGCTATATCTGAATTGTTTTTTTTTTCATGTTTTGTTATGGCCTTGTTTTGTTATGTCATTGTTTGGTGGTCTGTGACTCATTACTGTTTTCCTTTGAAACGCCTTGGAACAGCTGATCCCTGGTCCTCCCATGTATACCACAAGTTCCAACTACCCCTTGCAAATTGTCACAAGCAAGGTACCGGAAACTACTCACCAGTAGCTAGGCACCAGTTGGTGCCCGAGGTATAATCTTACAATTCATTTGATGCGGTGAGTATAATTTATGTCTTGTTTTAGCACCGTAATAGGGTATCTCAGGACAAGTCTCACACATATTTTAAAACCAAAAGTGAGGGGGGTTTGGATTCTGGATCTTGATACACTGTTGGAATATGTTTTTTCTAAAAATGTAATGTAATTATTTGAACTGGGCTGTGCACAATGTATATGTGGCATAGTCATGATTATAGCATAATGGACCACACTGTTGGGCTGTACCCAGTGTATACCAATGATAAGGAATACTTTGATTTCAGATTTCAAGAGGGGTGTTGGCACACATAGCGATATGATGTTTACGATACAGCACACAGGGAGTCAGCCTTTCTCTTGCTGCTCTGTGTTCTTGTTAGCAAAAATCACAACCGATTTCGGGCTTTAGCCTGACCAGTTTTTGAAAGCAGCCTGGGAAACAACTGTGTAAATTTAGTCCTTGGGTTTGAGGGTACCAAGTTATTTTGGTTATAGTTGGGTGTGTTTTTTTCTGTTCAGAGAATAAACAAAATATTAACAAAACAAAATACATGTCAATGTAGCCGCTGAAGGCCAGAACGCAGGCGCATATCAAACCGTGGGGCAGCTACGCAAGTGGGAACAGCCCCTTAAAAAACATTGGGGGCAACCACTCGTGTCTCAAAACCGTGCGGCCAAATTCAACTGTGGGGACAAGCCTTAAGATGTGTGGGCTAACCACCCAATTACCCTCTTTAAGGGTAGGGCTACACTATGCGCTTGGATGCGCTCCAACAAGTGCAAGCCCCCCCTGTTTGCTCCATTAGGGCCACATTATCGATCATACTTTGTATGATAACGTGGCCCCTTTAAATCAATGACTGATACAACTATCAGTACGTCCATTGACTGTCAATGGATCCATCATACGTCAAGCCTCCGTTGGGTTTATGTTGACGCAGTCGGGGATCGGGGCTGTGACGTGCTGTGTAGACAGCCCTGTCATTGCCTATTGCCACCAATGGCATGTTTTTGCACTGCGCTAGAATCCCTAAGTTCAAGGCAGGGATTTTACCGCAAGTGTAACCATAGCCTTAGTGTAGCATGTTGATAGAATTTTTGAACTTCCATTCTTTCTTATGTTTACTAAGAACATAGATCCTTACAATTTCATACTGATTTAGGGTGACAGTGACCAGTTTGGATTGGGAAGGGAATCCAGGAGATCTAGATATTTTTCCAGACTGATTTTATAAATTGTGCTTCTTACTCTTTCAATTGACATTGCCTTGCAGAAGTATTCACCCCCTCCTTGAATTTGTTTGTATTTTGGTGCCTCACAATTTTGAATTAACATGGACTGTTTGAGAAATTGCACCACATAGTTCTGTGGTTCGGTATGGCGATAGCAGCTTAGTACAATGTACTCTGGTTGAAATTCCCACACTCCCCCTCTGTCCACATCACCGGCTCCATCAATGATTATGGTTTGCACTTTAAATTTGACAACAGCTTTTCTATTGGATTGAGATCTGGGCTTTGTCTAGGCAAGGGCTATATGTGGCTCTTTACCCCCTTCAGTCTGGCTCAGTGGCATAGGGATCTCTTCTTCCTGCTATATGTTCTTTATTTTATATTTTTTCATGTCCGGGCACACACATCTCAACCCCCCCCCCCCCCCCCCCCCCCCCCCCACCAACACCAACAGCAAAACCCCCTGCCTGTGGTGTAGGAGTCGAGACAGAGCCGGTAAAATGTGACAGCGAAATCTCTGGCCCTGGCAGTTACTATATATACTTGATTATAAGCCGAATTTTTCAGCACCTGAAATGTTTGGGTCAAAAAATGAAAATCGCGGCACTTTGAAGGTGGACTAAATTGCAAAGACCCCAAACATGCTATCATCACCAAATTTGCTGGAGATATAGAAAAGGGTTGTGGGAACATCTGGAAAAAAAATTTAATCAAATTCGAACTAATTTTGTGCAAAAACTTAATATGCTAGAACAATACTTTTTTCCTAACAATGTACATCTCCAGCAGTTTTAGTGATGATATCATGTTCAGGGGCTTTGTAATTAAATTACAAATCGGCTGAATTAAATAATTACACCTCAAAACAGACATACACTTGCTGTGTGTTTCTGTGCCTTAGTTGCTGCATTTCCCTCCCTAGGCTTATACTTGAGTCATTCAGTTTTTCCAGATTTATTTTTCTAAAATTGGGTACCTCTGCTTATATTTGGGTTGGCTTCTACTCGTGTATATACGGTCATTGTAAAGGGGGCTTTGTGACTACCTGTAAGTCGGGGGTTCTGTGGCTACTTATAAATGAAGGCTCTCTGTTTATTATTGAGGGTGGGGCTCTATGGCTACCAACAGGGGGCTTTTTGGCTACCTCTAAGTTGGGATTCTGGCTATCTACAAGGGGGCGCTCTATACCTATATAGGGGGCTTTGTGTCTTAAATTAAAAACAACAATATACAAACCTGAGTTTCCAAGGATGCAAAGCCATTGTTCACATTAGTGGTTGTCAGGCGTTGTCACAGTAAATTGTAACAAATTTCAGTTTTTCAATAAATAATATTAATAAGTATAATATCAAGCTTTATTTTAAGTTGTCAATGCTGACAGCATCTCTGGCTCTCAACATATATTTTAAGTGTTGCATTGTTGCGATTTGGCTCTTTTATCCGATAAGTTTGCCTACCACTGCTCTAGGCCATTCCAACACATTTACATGGTTCCCCTTAAGCCACACATGTGTTTCTTTAGCAGTGTGTTTGGGGTCATTGTCCATCCTAGCCTCAAATCACACACAGAGTGGTACAGTTTTGCTAAAGAATCTCCCTGTATTTAGCACCATCCATCTTTCCCTCAACTTTGACTAGTCTCCCAGTCCCAAGTGCTGAAAAAAATCCCCACATGCTGCCACCACCATGTTTCATTGTGGGGATGGTGTTCTTTGGGTCATGTGATATGTAAGAAAAGGTAAAATTTAGTATCATCAGACCAGAGCACCTTTTTCTATACATTTTGGGAGTCTCCCACCTACCTCTTCACAAACTCACAATGTGCCTCTTTGTTTTTAGCTGAAAGAAATTGCTTTCTCCTGGCCACTCTGCCATAAAGGTCAACTCTGTGGAGCATACAGCTTATGGCCCGTTCTTGTGTTCCCCATCCTGCTTGCTAGCTGACAGCAGCCTCTGCGCATTTGCGTACTAGCTAGGGAGGGGAGAGACCTGCAGTGTCTGCCTTGTCCCTGATGTTTTTGAAAGTAGCCAGTGACGGTAATGTGATCTGTACAGTGATGGCAGTTACACAGCAAAAATGTTTTTGTTCATTTGGTATACTGTTTAGGCTATTGTGTTCTGCACATGAGATTAAGATTAACAAAACATTGAATTTAAGGTTTAATATGGGTGAATACGGTGGTACTAGTTAGCCCTTGTCAGATGTCAGTTTTAATAACATAAAGAGTGACAGCAGAGAAAGACCAAGTGGTCCATCAAGTCTGCCCTACATACATATATACAGTGGAGGAAATAATTATTTGACCCCTCACTGATAGAGATGGGCCGAACTGTTCGCCGGAGAACAGTTCGGCCGCGAACACGGC
>CM070038.1:59438110-59449465 GCA_036250615.1 Ptychadena robeensis
GACAAACTTACAAAATCAGTGAGGGGTCAAATAATTATTTCCTCCACTGTATATACATTGACGACGGCTATGGACATGAGCGGGATTCTGATGTTTTTTCCTCTTTACTGAGAGATTGATAAAATGAATTCTAATTTGAAGACCGTGGATAGAAGCCTTTAAATGTAAGTCCTTTATTTTATATATAATAATGTCATATGTTATATTTACATGAATAATACTGATTAATCCCTCTCATGTAGAAATATATCATGTATGATAAGCTAACCAATATTTTGTAAAATGATCATATATATGAGCTGTATTGAGGCTTCATATCATTTACTTGTATTTTTATGTGTTGACATAGGTTGTTAACATGCAACAGTAACAATTTGGTTAGTTTTTGTGCAGGCAATTGTATATTTCTATTAGTATGATATACAACTTTAATACGCATAATTGTACAAGTTTTAGTATAATTGCATTCTTCCATATACATTTTGATTCAACTATGCTTTACATTGAAGAACTGCATATGGAATATATTAAGGGAAGCTTTGCAACACCAAACTATAGAAATCAAATTAGTTGATTGTCTAAATAGTGCAAAATTGAATTTCTGTGTGAGAGCTTTTGTTCAAGATATGTTAATTCCATTATTGACACCACAATTTCTGCCATTAGCCCAATTATATTCTCCAATTTCCTTTCTATTTACATATGACCTTTTGTAGCAGACATGCATATAAGGGACTTCAAGCTTCCACAAATCAACCTAACATAAAACTTTCTCTGCTGTTATTTTAGGGATAATAGACATTAGTATGTCTGAAGCTGGGCAAACATGGCTCAATTTTCCCTGAATCAATTGACAAAAAAGTGATTAATATTGAGCATAGAAATGAATGAGGGGTGATCAGTCATGTTAGTTTTTTAGATTGTACAAGACTCTGGCAGGTTTTCTAGGTATTTTGATTTACTTGCATCTCATCATATTTTATTTCGGTGATGATACCATGATTTTGGGGTTGTGCAAATAATTCATAAACAAAATTGTTAAAATGTTGTGAGATAAGAAATAGAAAGCCAGGTCTTGTAGTATGAAGTAACACAAAATTTTATTCTTTAAATGTCAATACATATGCAAACACTATTTAATAGAATGTATTTATTTAAAGGATATCAGAACAGAAAAAGTAAATTACAGAAATTCACAAAAGGTGGTAATGTCATTCCCTATCCAATACTAATGGTATGAAAAAAGAAATACTAGTTGCTCCAAGTTGACCCTGAGAAGAAACAAATTCTGTGCTTGTGACATTTTAATGTTTAGGGGTTTAGGAAAGATTGGCAAATGCAGTGCACTTGGGTTTAAGCCTAATTGATCCAAACCAGTTTTAAAATAAATGTAAAAAAGAAGTGATCTACACATATAACAATTGATTGTAAAAATATCTTCTAGATCTAGAAGAAGTCATCAAACAATCCTATAGATCTTCCAAGACTTATGTAGTATGGTAGCCTGGTTGACTGAATATCTAGGTAGGTGTTCATAATATATAGTTTGAACACGAGATTGTAAAAACTGTTAATGTATATGGTGAGTTTACAAGCAAAAATTGATGATGGCATAAGCACAAGATTTCCCCTTGAATAGACTTTGTGGGCCACTCAATGTGTAAAAACAATGCATTTAATAAACAAAATACAAAAGTATAGCAATATTATCATATCACAATATCATCAATATGCGCAATGTTGCAGATGTTCACATCTGTACATGTGCTGTTAGAGAGTTAAAAAGCCATTTGGACTTTTTAACTCTAAGACATCCTAGATCTGAATGAATGAAATATTCTTATTTAATACTTTGTTTTTTATATAGTTGAACGTGCTAACAACAAAATCACACAAACATGATCAATGGAAATCAAATGTATCAACCCAAAGAGGTATGAATTTGGAGTCCCACTCAAAATTAAGTGGAAAAAAACACTACAGGCTGATCAAACTTTGATGTAATACAAGACAAAATAAGGTTCAGTAGTGTATGTGGCTTCCACATGCCTGTAAGACCTCTCTACAATGCCTGGGCATGCTCCTGATGAGGTGGCAGGTCTCCTGAGGGATCTCCTCCCACACCTGGACTAAAGCAAAGCAGGTTTGGAGGCCTACCAGGAGACAGGCCTGTACATCAGGAGGCGTGGAGGAGGTCGTAGGAGGGAAACAGCACAGCATCAGGACCACTACCTTTGCCTTTGTGCAGTCCAAAATTACCTCCAGTAGGCTAAAAATGTGCATGTGTCTGCTCAGAAACAGCCTCCATGTGGATGGTATGAGGGCACAACGTCCACAGGTGGGGTTGTGCTTACAGCCCAACATCGCGCAGGATGTTTGGCATTTTCCAGAGAACACCAAGATTGGCAAATTTGCCACTGGTGCCCTGTGCTCTTCACAGATGAAAGCAGGTTCACACTGAGCACATGTAACAGATGTGACAGTCTGGAGACGCCACGTAGAACGTTCTGCTGCCTGCAACATCCTCCAGCATGATCGGTTTGGCAGTGGGTCAGTAATGGTGTGGGGTGGCATTTCTTTGGGGGCCACACAGCCCTCTTTGTGCAGAAAGTCACAATCAGCAGAAAGTTCAGATTTGCCAGTTCTATAGTATCATGTTGCTTTATTGCCATATTATAAAAGGTAGACTAAGAGAAATAATCCCAACCTCATGTTTTGCAAAATCTCTGCTCCCTGTCTTGCATCCTAAAAGTAAAACCAGACCCTGATAGTTGGTGGTTTGTCAGACCTCCACAGGTAGGGAATAAAGCAGGGAACAGATGGCTCGACATTGGAGCCGTCCGATGTTCCCTGCAGCAGCGTGATGATGTCATCATGCTGCTGTCAGATATCGGCGGACCTGGAGAGACAGCTCTGCTCTCTCCCCAGCTCAGCCGATGCTTTGCATGGAGACCTGCGGTTTCCATGCAAAGCAACGGACATCGGCTCTGTCTAACCAATTTGACCAATCAATCCCGCTCAAAAACAGCGGACATCGCCCGTATTTGACCAATCAATCCCGCTCGCAAACAGCGATGGCCGCATATTATGGCCGCATTTGGGCCAGATATATGGCCGTGAGCATGCATGGCGCTCGAAAGGGCCATCGATCTGACCCATATCTACATGTGTGTACCCTGCTTTAGACATTAGCATTATTTAACAACTGTGGCACAACAGACTGTTTATATCTTGTGATACTGTTCTCAGAGCAATGGAATAACATGGCTAAAGGCTACCTTGGTATGTGCAGGGATGAGACTTTCTGAAGTATTTTATGAACTTCCCTCCAGAAACTACTTTGGGACAGTTCCACCATAAGTGTAGAATAGAACCTCTGCCCCCCACATTCCCTCCAATACTCCTCAGATACAGATACTGGGCGTGGTTTGCTAATAGAAATGTATAGGAAGCGGTATTGCTGACACGTCGAATACCGATGCCTAAACAGCCCTCAAACAGTGGGCGGGCGCTATGGACCCACACATGCCGGCGTGCCCATAAAGCCCCCGCAGTTGCTGGGGCATTTTAGTGTAGACCCAGCCTATATGTGTTTTGCCCTCAGTGTATATACAAAGATATTCAAGGGAGGTCATGTGTGAGTAAGGCCTGAGTTATCCCAGCACATCCTGAGGAAAAAAAGTAATTGGAAGGACCAGTGATAAGGCAGGAAGAGCCCATATGAGTTCCCTAGATAAGAGAGAAGAAGTGTAGCGAACGGGGCTGGGCTTTGAAGTGCAGCTGTTGTTCGCGGTTTTATTATCTTCGGGAATCGATGTTCACACCTCTCACACGGCTCACACTCAGTAATGGAAGGTCCAGACAGCAAATTGGGGATATGTCTTTCACCAAACCCTTTAGCAGGGATGGGGCAATACACTTGAGGAGCTAAAGTTCCAAACAAATGTCCCTATAGCTGCAGAAAGAGGCCACCTCCAGAGGGTCTAGGACATTCCAGGGCCAGGTAAACCATACAAACAGGTAAACCATACAAAAAGAAAGCTCCCTTTTCCCCTGCCAGAAACCATGAGAGTCCCACAAGTGAAGTTAAGGGTGAGAAGGGGAGAAACGATTTTTAGTAGCCATTCAAAGAGCTAGGGTGTGAGTAGTGCAAATTATACTTCGGAGAGCACCAACGTTTTTATAACATCTCTCTACAATCACACGTGTGTAGTGGCTCTATGTGAGTCCCTCTTTTTTACCTAGACACATATTGTTTATCCACCCTTGCCAGCATTGATTTACAGGTTTACATGAATTCCCGACAATTACTAAAAAGGTATTTTTTATACGTCAGGAAATTTAAGTCACTTTGTTGCTCATGAGATTTGGAGTTTAAATTGCACTTTTGTATGTCAAGCAAAATTTGGGGTATTTCTATGCTTGGTTAAATCAAAAAGGTTGCTTTATAGAGAGGAATAATCTAGTGGATTTCCAATCAACAGTCTGAAGCTAGCTTAGTTGTAGCATTCAAGTTCCTTTGCTTAAGCTGTTATAACATGCTTCCATGTCTGCTTATACACTTTTTAAATAAAATGAAAATATATTTTTGGAGAATTCTTTCAGAAATCAGTTAAAGTAATTTTGACCTGAATATTTTTATGTCCCGAATTTACCACTGGATCCAAAAATGAACATACTAAATGTCTCCTATGCTTTAATTGACTTTCAGTTTGAAGAAATTTAAACACAATGAACATAAGATGATTATTTTGTTTTTACTTACCTTTGTGCACGGATGCTGTAAATTATCATTAATATCCCCCTATTTTATTTATTAGAATGCATTTATTTCAATAAAATAACAGATTCTGTTTTCCTTATTTTATCAACGTTAATGTTTATATATTTTGCTTTTATTTCATAGCTCTACAATGAGCCAGGAGCGTAGATCTGCCGAGTTTGCATCTGACCAGACAACGCATGCGACAGTTTTGCTGGAGTCCCACCAAAATGGTACAGATGTATCAACCACGCACAATGTCTTCTCAAAAATAAAGGACAAGTTTATGAATGAACTGAACAAAATACCTAGTAAGTAGTTTTGATTTCTATTATTTGTTTTTCCAGGGCCTTCGTGTCCTGAGAATCAATGTATCTCCTGGAGGAAGAATGTCACATTGAATTTTTACAGCTGCATAGTTTCAAAGGAAGTATGAAAGGACATTAATCACACCCCTGCACAGACAGCTATGTTAAAAGGTTATTGAAAGGGCATGTAAAAACTGAAAGTTTGAGGTGTAATTTGAAGAATAAAAACCACTAATTACTGTATATACTCGAGTATAAGCCGACCCGAATATAAGCCGAGGTACCAAATTTTAGAAAAAAAATTGGCTTATATTCGAGTATATACGGTAATTTACAATATGCTGTGATGTAAACAAAGCCTTGGTTTACACAATTGCCTTCAGAAACAGAAGGTTCCTATAAATTCAAAATAAAACTATTTTTTTTCCTCATTTTCAGGAAGTGGAATAGGTGCCAGGTTTCAGATCAAACAGAAGAGATAGTGAATAAAATCCTTTACTGTAATTCTGTAATTCTGTAATATGCATTGTTTCTTGGTCTAGCTGTGTCAGATATTCCACAGCGTGTAGGAGAATATTGAGGATCAGAGGTAGATAAGAAGCAGGTGTGGGGAGCTGAGGCATGTATTTGGGAAAAATGTGGATGATGTACAACTATGTGTACGCACTTTGAGGGGCCTTTCACACTAGATGTGTTAATGCATGTGTTAATTAAAGGTATGCTTTAACACATATATGTTAAATGCATTCGTAACAGATCTGCGTTTGTGCTTGCATTTTTTAACAAAGTATGAAAAATGCATGCAGTTGGGGGTTCTAACACTGCGATTTTAAAATGCAACGCATGCAGTGTAAATGGTAACATTGGTTTTCTATTAGAAAATGAAGTACTGTGAAAACACACTCATTTACAAAAATGTGACACAGCACGTAAAATGTAAAAGTGTCCTAAATCATTTTACTGTGACTGACATTTGTATCCTTGTACTTTTAAAAGCACCTAAACTATCTAATATATACACTATTAAATATTTACTTTGCCTGTTTTACCATGTACCTGTGTCTAAAGAAAAAAAAACATTCAATAGGCATAGCGCATGTCAACAGTTCTCGGTGGTAACAAGAAAATGTATCAGAAATGATGGTTTATGTGTAAGAAGTTAGTGTTACCTGTGTATGTATAAAGGGTAGAAGTTGCTTCTTACACTCAGTACAACTAAAGGGGGTTCAATGAGTTATGAAATATATTCAGCATAATAAAAAACAAGCCCAGCTGAATGGGAGCTGTACCATAACATGGATAAATGATAACCACAACACACATTTGCAACAGTTTGAGGATATGTAACTAGCAACTGGTGTCAGAATATTGCAAAAACACAAGAAACGTTGTGATAAAAAGCACTTGTCTCCCATTGACTTCCATTATGCTAGGGTGTTCGGCAGAACACACGAATATCGTGATGTGTTTGTACCGAACGCCTGAACACTTTGGTGCTCGCTCATCACTAGTTATTATATCTACCACAGGGACATGTTGAGGTACCATAGCAACAATAATTATGCTGGCTAAGTCTGCAGTTGAGCAGTGCCTGCAGTTGGTCTGATGCTCTAAAACATTATGTGGCAGTGCCTGCAGTTGAGCTGACGCTCTAAAACATTATGTGGCAGTGGCTGCAGTTGAGCTGACGCTCTCGAAAATTATGCATCAGTGCCTGCAGTTGAGCTGACACTCTAAAGCATTATGCAGCAGTGCCTGCAGTTGAGCTGACAAAACATTCTACTGCAATGCCGGAAGTTGAGCTGATGCTTTAAAACATTATGCGGAAGTGGCTGCAGTTGAGCTGAGGCTCTAAAACATTATATAGCAGTGCCTGCAGTTGAGCTGACGCTCTAAAACATTATGCAGCCGTGCCTGCAGTTGAGCTGAAGCTCTAAAACTTTATATGACAGTGCCTGCAGGTGAGCAGACGCTCTAAAACATAAGATGCGAGTGCATGCCGTTGAGCTAACACTCTAAAACATTACATGTAAGTGCATGCTGTTGAGTTGATGCTCTAAAACATTTGATGGAAGTGACTGCGGAAGAGCTGACACTATAAAACATTATATGACAGTGCTTGCAGGTGAGCAGACGCTGTAAAACATTAGATGCATGTGCACGCTGTTCTGCACACCCTATAAAAAGAGTTGAGGGCCTGCACTTGAGCTGACCCTTTTAAAAAACAATTAGAGTGCAAGGAATATATGCACTCTGGATAAGGAGGAGAAAAGAAGAGTCAACCACATACCTTGTGTGGTGCATTTTCAAGTCCATTAAAAAGAGATATGTTGAAATTGCCTTGATCAGCGCAGCTCTCCTCTAGTGGAGTGGAGAAACCAGGAGCAATCCAGGCCTTGTTCATTTTGATCTGAGTCAACCTGTCAGCATTGCCACCAGCAGCACTGAATACACGCTCAGATAAAACACTTGCGGCAGGGCAGGCCAGCACAAGTAGAGCATAAGTTCATGCCACATGTCCAGCTTGGACACCCAGTAGTTGTATGGCACTGAGGGATCTTTTAAGACGCTGACACAGTCTGCCATGTATTTCTTCACCATCTTCCCAAATTTTTCTTGTACCACTAGACCAGGCCTCCAGGTAAGGTTGTAAAATCTGTACAAAGCAAGGGTCACGGGAAAGGCAGCCTAACATTAACTCAGCCATGTGTGACCGAGTACCAGCAGGCAAGAGTAACAGCAAGTCAACATCTGGCTGATTCTCCATCTCCTATTCTTATCCACGCTGAACCAATGGCATTAAAGTTAGATGGGTACTGCTACCCTTTGTAGCAGAGGAAAGTCTGTCTCCAGCAGCTCCTCCTCTTCACACTCTAAGTCTCCAGCAGCCCCTCCTCTTCACACTCTGGGTGGTCTCGCTATTACCCTGTGTCTTCTCCTCCACCATTGCCTCCTCTGCCACATTCAGAGTGTCCTCCTGAATTGTGATCAGTGATTGTTAAAGTAGAGGCAGCAGTGGGATGGTTATACTAATAAAAGCGTTATCTCAACTTACCATCTTTGTGGATTCATCAAAGTTTTTTAATATTTAACATTGGTCTGACATCAATGCCAACTCCTCGCTTGTGAATTGTGGCAGTTGACTGAAAAGACGACGACCATGTTGCAGCTGGTATTCCACAATTGCACTCTGCTGCTCACAAATCCTGGACAACATGTAGAAAGTAGAGTTCCAGCGCGTGCTCAGGTTGCACAAAAGCCGGTGAGCCAGAAGCCGAAATCACTGCTGCAGGCTTGACAAAAATTCTGAAGCTGTGGATGACTTTCTGAAATGGGTGAACAAGTGGTGCGCCTTGGAATGTGGGTCAGGTTGCCTTGCAGTGTGCTGTTTGTTCCCCAAGCAGATCAACTTCAGCATGGCCCCGCAGCAGTGCTACACTGCTTCTAGCTAGTGACTGACAGCGGACTGATGTTTGAGGTGGATGCCCCAGGTTACGACTGCCGGCCTCCACAACATTCACCCAGTGTGCCGTGAGGGAAATGTAGTATCTCTGACCACCAGCATTTGTCCATGTGTCCGCGGTGAGGTGGAACTTCCCAGTTACTGCGTTGGTCAGGGCATGGGTTATGTTCTGGGACACATGCTGGTGTAAAACGGGCACGACACACCACAAAAAATACTGGCTGCTGGGGACTGCGTACCTAGGGTTGGCCACTGACATCAAGCTGTGGAAAGCCTTAGTGTCCACAAGCCTAAACAACCACATTTCAAGGGCCAGCGATTTTGAAAGTTGCGCATTTAGGGTTATGGCCTGAGGGTGGGTTGGTGGGTATTTGCGCTTAAATTCAAATGTCTGTTTTTTTTACATTTGGACGCTGAGCTGGGACAGGGAAGAGGATATAGATGCTGCTGGTCCAGGTGCCCTGGAGTGGGGCATCCAGGCCAGTGCTTTTGACAGGGGATTGGCCAGCAATGTGTAAAACAAGGGAGGAGAAGACAGTGGTATGACCCAGGCCCACTTATTGGGGTTGTTAGATGCCATGTGGCGGATCATGTTGATGGTGGTGAGGTTGCTAGTGTTTACACCACAGCTCATTTTGATACTGGACAGGTTACAAACTACCACTCTTTTGTCATCTGCACATTCCTTAAAAACACACCATACTGCGGAACTGGTGGTGCTCGGTGTCAAGGTTGCAGCCCTGTTTGGTGTGGTCCGACTTTACCCTTTTGCCACACCACTGCCTCTTCCGGCCTCTTCCGGTGATGCAGATCTCCCTGTACTGCTGTACTCTCTCTGCTTTTCACTTTCCCATGATGGGTCAGTGACAAAATCGTCCACCACCTCTCCCACTTCCTCTCTCTGCTCATCCTCCTGACTTGACCTAAAAATGACCTTAATGTTTGGCAACTGTACCTCATCATCATGCACTTTGTGAGCAAATGATTGCCAGTCACCACCTTTATCTTCTTGTGACTGTGAAGGCTCAAGACATTGGGAATCAGGACAGGGGGGACGTCACTTTCAGTGATTGCCAGTCACCACCTTTATTTTCTTGTGACTGTAAAGGCTCAAGATGTTGGGAATCAGGACGGGAAGGGGGACATCACTTCCAGTGAGTGCCTGCCTATCTGGAACTTCCAGATGGCGTGTGGGAGACACAGGAACTGCCTGGTGGACTGACCTCAGATGCAGTCCCCTAGCCCGCCTTTATGGCAGCACGTGAGCGGCGATTGCTGGCTGACCGATTGCGCTGCGCCCTTTGAGCCGGTCGTTGGTGTGCTGTGTCCTCCTAAGCTTCCCATTGGCTGATCAGCAGTGTGCACCATTCTTGGACTGTCTTGGTAAGTGGACCTGCATTTGATTTTTATTTAATTTTGATTGATGAGACTACCCTTAGCATTCTCAAGAGGATTTGTGCCAAGACCAATAGCACGTAATTGTATTTTTTTTTTACTTATTGTATTTTAATATATTGCTAAAATATATTATACATGACTATGTAAAATTTAGGACATGCTAAACAACTATTTAGAGATGCTAGTTATGAATTTGTAACAGACGATTTTATAGATTGCTTCATTGTGGTCAAACTTGATAATGGTATAATGTTGTGTATATTTTTATGAATTTATGGTAAATGTTCTGCTTTTCGGATATGTCAACAGTCTCAAAGTTTTTCATCTATATATAGCATGATATTAACAGCCATATTGTAATAACTTAGTGTAGTGAGTTGGAAGTTCTATATTTGTATATATTACAGTTGTAAAAGACATGACATTGAATATGACCTGAGCACATTATAAAAACTGATGTATTGCATAGTAGATTGATCCCTCCCTGAGGAAGCTTAAGGGGCGAAACATGTCAGAGGTAGAACTACTATTTTTCCAGACTATAAGATGCACCGGACCATAAGACGCACCAAGTTTTTAGGGCAGGAAAAGCAGAAAAAAAAGATTTGATAAGTTTTCACATCAATTGGGTTAATGCAATGAACACAGTATGACACAGTAGGTGTCACTAGCTGGCATAGGCAATTACACAGTTCAGATGGGAGAGCCGGACATCGGCCGGCATCTCACATCTGACAGCTCCTCCAGCTGTTTTACTTAACCTTTTTGAAAAAGTGCCTAAAAACCCAATCTTTCTTTGGGCTGGCTCATTGGACTGAGGTATAGACTCTCTCTCTTTCCAAATCTGATCCGCCCTTACTATTATACTTAGTTCAAACAGGGGTGTTGTACACAATTGTATACGTTTCCTTTCCTTTGATCTCTTCTTCTCCAATTGTTTAATGATGTCTGATTGATACACAAGAATGAAACTGCCTGTATATTTTTTTACTGTACAGTTTTTAATTATGTCTGACTGACACACAACAGTCCCCCAAAAAACTGGGAACTATATATGTCGCCAAAGCACGGCAATGCTTTAGCTGAACATGTATTCAGCCAAACATGCTCACTCATCACTAATAACAGTTACATCTTTCATATAGGAAGAAGAAACTGCTAGAGTACTAGAGTCATTTCCAGTGCCAAGCACCTTCTTCCAGCATGACCACATTAGATAGGAGGGCATTTAAATTGCTTGTTGGACGTGATTGGTATGCACAAGGGTATTACCATTTTGCAGCCAAGGGAAGGTGCATAGTAGTCAGGGCTATATGTCATTACCGTTTTAACGTTACCACTTTTTATTGGTGACAATACTTACCAATAGTGATGGCCCGAACTGTTCGCCGGAGAACTATTTGCGGCGAACATCGCATGTTCGC
>CM070038.1:59471514-59486141 GCA_036250615.1 Ptychadena robeensis
TTTCAGGGATGGGAACAGTATCGAAATCTACCCTCCAATCTATCTATAATTCGACTTAAACTGTTTTTCCTTTAAAGAAAAGACTTACCCAACATCACTTCCAGTCTTTGCAATCAGCACTTCTGGGATCACAAAGGGCCAGAAGAATGGGCAGAAAGATCCATGTCTTAACACATGGATGTCCACAGATGGAGGGACCTTGGTGAATTCAGGGACGCTGTGAAAACATAGCCTAACTTCTGCTAGCTATACCTAGTATTATCTAGATAATTAATTTATGACCTAACATTATTTTCAAAGTATACACTACTGCTTCATAGCACTTAAAGTGCGTCTTGTTTCATTGAAGGTTTAATTTTCTGAGAGGCCGTTTACTGTTTTGATGTATTTGTTTGCATCCTTTCACACTTCAAGACACAGCTGTTTTACTCAACAATAGATGCACACAGCTTTCAGTTCTCCGAAATCTCATTTAAGTACTTTAAATTTAATGATCATAGTGATTATTTAAGTGGTGAAAAAGATGGCAAGGGATCTCTACAGAACAAGGGAGCAGGAAAGCATTTTGACTCTTAAATCCTTAACATTTAGAGAGTCTGCATATTGTAATGGTATGAGCAAAACCAGGTTGGTTGTCAACCACAAGTGAAGATGTAGGGAAAGTATGAGGATAAGATGCTACATACAGTGGATTGCAAAAGTATTCAAGCTTTTCCACATTTTGTCACATTATTGAGTGCAGTCAGTTGCCCATAGACATTGCTTGATGAGGGCTAAGGACTAAAAAGAGTGCACATGTGTGTAATCTAAAGTCAGTACAAATACAGCTGCTCTGTGATGGCCTCAGAGAATATTGGGAGCAACAACACCATGAAGTCCAAAGAACACACCAGACAGGTCAGGGATAAAGTTATTGAGAAATGTAAAGCAGGCTTAGGCTACAAAAAGATTTTCAAAGCCTTGAACATCCCACAGAGCACTGTTCAAGCGATCATTCAGAAATGGAAGAAGTATGGCACAACTGTAAACCTACCAAGACAAGGCCATCCACCTAAACTCACAGGCTGAACAAGGAGAGCGCAGATCAGAAATGCAGTCAAGAGGCTCCAATCCGACTTCTGTTCTTCTCATTCCACGGAGACAGCAATCACTAAAGTTGCTAATGACCTGCTCACTGCCAAGGCCCATGGCAACTTTTCCCTACTTTTTCTGTTGGATCTTACCTCTGCCTTTGACACTGTTGACCACTCTCTTCTTCTTCAGACCTTGCACTCTATTGGTATTCGTGACTCTGCACTCTCCTGGTTCTCCGCCTACCTGACTGACCGCTCTTTCTAAACTTCTTTCAATGGCTCCTCTTCTTCTCACACCCCCTCCCCGTGGGACACAAGGCTCAGTCCTTGGCCCGGTCGTATTCTCCCTTTACACCTCCTCCCTTGGCAAACTCATCTCATCCTTTGGTCAGCAATAACATTTATATGCTGATGACACCCAAATTTACCTATCCACCCGGCCTTTACTCCCTCTGCCCTGGACAATATCTCTCAGTGCCTTTCGGCCATCTCTTCATGAATGACTGACAGATTCCTAAAACTCAACCTGAGCAAAACGGAACCCCTCATCTTTCCCCCATCACCTTCCAAGCCTCCCCCCAACATCTCACTTACAGTAAATAAAACCGTCATCTCCCCTATTCCACAAGCACGCTGCCTTGGTGTCACCTTTGACTCTGCGGTCTCCTTTACTCCCCACATACAGACCATTGCTAGATCCTGCCACTTCCATTTCTGCAACATCTCCAAGATCCGCCCCTTCCTCTCCCCAGAGACCACCAAAATCCTGGTACACGCTCTCATCATCTTTTGCCTTGACTACTGCAACATCATTCTCTCTGGTCTCTCTCTTACTAGACTATCACCTCTCCAGTCCATCATGGATTGCGCTCATTTACTCCTCTAACAGCTCCTCATCTGCTGCTCATCTCTGCAAATCTCGTCACTGGCTTCCAATTGTCCAGAGAATTAAATATGTGCCTTGCCTTCAAATCACTCCACACCTACTATCCTCCTTACATCTCCATCTTCTATTGAGATCCCCACTTATAAAATCATCTCATGCCCGGCTACAGGACTTCTCTAGGGCCGCTCCTACTCTCTGGAACTCTCTCCCTCGCCCCATTAGACTTGCTTCTACCTTCAGCTCTTTTTAAAAAGCCCTGAAAACCCACCTTCTTAATCGCTCCTACCCCTCTTCTCACCCCTAACATTACAACCATGCCAGTCCCCCCCCCCCCCCCCCCCCCCCCCCCCCACCACCACCACCTATTGTATACTCTATTCCCCAACCTATTAGGCTGTAAGCCCGTCCGGGCAGGGTCCTCTACTCCTGTGTCATATCCTGTTCCTGTGTGTTATCTTGTGTTGTATCTCCACTCTAATGTTTGTACAGTGCTGCGTAATATGTTGGCGCTATATAAATAAATGATGATAATAATAATAATAACATGGTGACTGGACAAGCTGCAGAGATCTACAGCTCAGGTGGGGGATTCTGTCCATAGGACAACTATAAGTCGTGCACTGCACAAAGTTGGCCTTTATGGAAGAGTGGCAAGAAGAAAGCCATTGTTAACAGAAAAGCATAAGATGTCGTTTTGCAGTTTGCCACAAGCCATGTGGAGGACACAGCAAACATGTGGAAGAAGGTGCTCTGGTCAGATGAGACCAAAATGGAACTTTTTGGCCAAAATGCAAAACGCCAGCAGGAGCTGTTTTGCAAAGAAGAATGGGCAAGGATATCAGTCTCTAGATGTGCAAAGCTGGTAGAGACATACCCTAAAAGACTGGCAGCTGGAATTGCAGCAAAAGGTGCTTCTACAAAGTATTGACTCAGGGGGCTGAATAATTCTGCACACCCTACTTTGCAATTATTTATTTGTAAAAAATGTTTGAAATCATGTATGATTTGTATTGGTCTTCACGTGGAATTCCAATAAAATTGAGTCATGTTTGTGGCTGTAATGTGACAAAATGTGGAAAAGTTCAAAATACTTTTGCAAGCCACTGTAGGTATTGCATTGGCATCAATGGAGATGATATTGACAGACCATTACAATACCCAGCTTCTAACCTAGATAATAATTACTTGCTATGTCTTTCTTTTTCTGAGATGTGGCTGCCACCAACTAAGATGTCATGTCATAAGGAAATTCATGTTTTCGAATAATTGTCTTTGGAAATGTCCCATATCACTGATTGTGTTAGGAAGAGTATAATATTTACCTTCAACCATTTCTTACTGACCTTTATCACAAACCAGCTAGTTAAAATGTGTATACAACTGTAAGTGGTATTATTAGAAAGTAGAAGTAGTTAGGTAAATCTTGTAAGTAGTGTTGAGCTTGAATATTTAAATTTGGAATATATTCGGTGAATATTGGCTATTCTAAAATTCGCAAATTTCGCGAATATGGCGGTGGATATTCGCAATTTCTAATATTAGCATCGGGATGCTTATGGACATGGATTGCGAATATATATAAATAGCACATGTGACCATTCATTTTGAAAGTAATTATGAGGCGAATATCGTGTGCAACCGCGCAATATTTACGAATATAGAATCAAACATTATTAGAATTATTTGCAAAATATGGCGAACTAGAATATTGCCTATGCTGCTCATCACTACTTGTAAGCTCACATAGCAAGATCACCAATTGCTGAGGTGCATACTATATAAAACTCACCATAGTCTTTTGACTCAGAAACTGCAGAGTTCCAAATATGTTCTGGCATTAACCTCAACCCTAAACTTTGCTTTATAGAATAGTTTTCCATGGCTTAGCGCTCTGCTAAGCCAGCAAGTGCAATGCTTAGCAAATCTCACAAATGCTGGATGTAAAGTCAAATATTACCCAAAATCTAAAATCATTTCCAAATCTTTCCTTGAAGAAAGGAAGCTGTGTGAGTGAAACCACATCCATAACATACTCTTCCTTTTATGCTCACTTTTTTGCACTGGCATACTCCACACCACTTCAATCTGTTTATTTAACCCTACCTTGTTGTTTATCTTTGCATAATTTTGTATTTATTTTTATTTTAACCAATTTTAATATTTTAATACACCTCAAGAGCAAATTATTATTTGCACTTTCTACCCTAGCAGTTCTGAATTTAAATGATAAATTACTGTCCCCAGAGTTGAAGCACAGCAGAAAGAATAGGCGAACAGACGGTGTCTGGAAGAACAATAACATAAAAATGTTACATGTAAAAACTGTTGTAGCCAAACAGACCCGAAGATTATTGTCATGACATTTGTAAGTAAAAAAACATGTAAACTGCTTATTTGAGAGACAAGTTCCCCATTACAAGTGTGTATGTGTATCTTTTATTAAATGGATAATCAACAAAACTAACCATCTGGTCTATAACATGTTGTAGAGTTAAGCTAGCCACACACGGTTAAATTTTGGTTCAATCGATGCGATTAGATCGAGGAATTTAATCGTCTAATCGAAAATCGATCTTAATCGCATCAACATACACCCCACATTGAGTTTGCGATTGTGGTGAGATTTCGATTCCAAAATATTACTAAAATCGTCGATTTTGGTATGGAAACGATTGAAGTTCAGATTGAAGTGGTCTATGTTATTATATCGAATCTAATCGATCCAGGAGAAACACCACAAACATCGACGATTATAAAACGATTTTGGCACAATCGGCGATGATTTTCCAACATGTCCGATCAAAATTCGATAAATTTTTCTGCCTTCATCGAACAATTATCGTCGATCGTATCATGTGGGCATTCCTCGATTTTCTTTCAATCGATGAAAAAATTCATCTAATCGAGCATTGATTAAACCAAAATCTAACCGTGTGTGGCTAGCTTTAGGGGTAAATCTTACTTTAGATTAGCAACAGCACATAATACATTATACTGTGTCATTATTTATCTAAAAACTTACGGACACTTCTACTAAAGGAATTAGGACGCTAAGTACAGCCAGTTGCTGCTTATCAAATGTGCTTCATTAGTTGTTCATTAGGAAGTGTGAAAATGTTTATAAAAGCAAGGATTTTGGCATTCCGCTGACCTGAAACATTTTGGTGTTTACACAAAATGGCAAAGGTGTTTTGATAATCTAAAGCTCATCAATTTGCAAACAGGAACAGGCACAAGTTGGAAACACAGTTTGTTCATGAGTCGAAATCCCTGCAGAAAAATAAACCAAAACAAGGGACTACATCTAAGATATTAATCTACTATTAAAATTCATGAAAAACATAGCAAAAAGACTGAACAAGTATTTGCTTGTTTGTAAGTATTGTCAGCAGAACGGCAGGGCTGACAAATAAACCACAAGAGTATTGTCCTTTAGGCAGACAAGACCAAAGTGGAGATGTCTGGCCAAAATGCACAGTGCCAAGTTTGGTCAAGAACAATCACAGCCTATAAGCACAAACACTTCATAGTGACTGTCAAGCACATTGGTTGAGGGGTGAATGGGCGCATTGCTGTCATTAAGCAGATTATTATAAGACTCTGTACACAAAGTATTACCAAAGTATTCTAGAGTGAAATAAGTGAAATATTCTAGAGGCAATCATTACATTTACCGTAATTAAGCAAAATATGATTTATTTTCTCCTGCTTTTAAGCATTGACAATGTGCATATACTGTATGTATACTATATGGTAATATATACTGTACTAGTATATAATCATAACAGTTTTAAAACAATGCAATAACTCCTATTTTGACATTGCTGTCCACTTGAGATGGTCAAATTCTGCAGAATTAGATGCAAATATTTTTACCCCTCTAATCGCAACCCCGGCAAAATATTGATTTAGGCTATGTCTCCACTGCATTCTTGGTAGGAAGGTATGTGGATTGGCTCAATCTGGACCCCTGCCACGGAATGCGCTGAGTGCAGGGGTCCTACCACCGGCTGTTCTTACGGTGTTCTGCCAATCTCAATCGCTAGCGGCTGACAAAATCACAAGCGGTTGCAGCCGCTTTTTTTAACAAGTGGATTTTGAGGTAACGCCTGTTTCCTTTGAGCTCCAAAAAAGAAAATGGATCCATCTTTCATCCGATAATCCAAAAAAAAAAAAGCCATAAAAAAGTCCTCTTCTAAATCAATAAAACAAAAATTAAAGCTATGGGTGTTGCCATATGTGCCTTGCTATGTGTATTGATGTATGTTGATGTGTATGCAATAGGTGACCCCCTGCGCAGCCAATTTCACACACACAAAACCCCTGCAATACACATCATATCCATCATCCAACCATCAACAGCCCCGCATGCAAAATACCTTTCACACATGGAATCATTCCCTCCCCCATTCTGCCATTTAACAACCCACAAAGGACCCCCCAAGAATTATTCCCTCCCCCATGGTGCCATTTAACAAACACACACACACCACCCATTTTCCTTATTCTCTGAACAACCCCCCTCTCACATACACACATGACTCCCTAAGCATTATGCACTCCCTCCATTCTGCTGTTTTAAAGCCTACTCACATCACAGAGTGAAGCATCCTACCTGTCTCACTCTGCACTGGGAACACAGGGGGGCATGGCAGCAAAGGCAAGCAGGCTGGAGTGCTGAGCCTTTCAATCAGCTTCCTCCTCTTGCCAAGTCCCCCTGTCGATCGCAATCAAAGCCTCCTGGGCAGCTTGCATTCTGTAGCTTCTGTCTGCTGACCCACAGGCCTGTCAGAACGCCGTGGAGGGCCTGATCCGGCCCGTGGTCCGTAGTTTGAGGACCTCTGACATATACTATTGTAACAGGAGGGGTAATCAGAGATAGCCCAAACATGCGAGCCGGCTGACATCCCAAATAAACATGAAAGGAGAAGCAGGATTTTTCTCATACCCATTAATGGGAACTAGGGGACTTTAGGGGCCAACTCTATACGTATCCTCCACTGTAGGGGGATACAATCAGATGTATAAGACACAGAGCATGTACAGAACAACATACATATGCAATTGTATCAATGCATTAAAAAAAAATGCACAAGACGTGTCATTTTTTTTTTTTTAGTTTAACTCATTTTTATTGAAAATAAAATAAATAATAATAAATAATAATAATTGAATCATGTCAGTTTTTACAGCAGGTCCGTTGAACAGTGCAGTAAATTTGCGTAAATACGGTATTACTTTAATACAATAATGCAATGAGAACAATCTGTTACGGGGCACGGCACTCCTTCTACATCGCCCAATATACACATATTAGCTGTTTACAGTTCGGTTCGACATATTGA
Source organism: Ptychadena robeensis (assembly GCA_036250615.1). Classification (NCBI taxonomy): domain Eukaryota; kingdom Metazoa; phylum Chordata; class Amphibia; order Anura; family Ptychadenidae; genus Ptychadena; species Ptychadena robeensis. The sequence goes on from CM070038.1 coordinate 59,478,819, forward strand.
TTGAGCATACCTGGGTTGGCATATTGGTTAGGTTTTTACAACTTAATACCTTATCTCGGATCATAACAAAAAGTTTTTAACAGTCAGCCAGCATAAACAAAGCCCGGGAACCCAATTACCAAACATAACTAAACTATAATTAAAACAGTCACATGGTACCTCTGGAACAAACACTTTATGTCAGAATGGTGAAAATGCGTCCTTGTACTCTTGGATAACACTAGTCACTGAACCCCATCACCCATCATGAAATTATGCTGTTCTTGCGCCAAGAGACATACGACATACATGGGTGCCATTTCCTTAAGAATGGCTGGTAAGAACTAGGAGAATGTGCAAGCGCCTCGAGTTGTTCCCTGGCCATAAGATCCCACAGTTGTTTATGGACCTGTGCCACCCCTGGAGCGTCTTGTGCTAGCCATTGAGACATTATGGTGCCGCGAGCGACCAAAAGGCATGTATGGATCCATAGGGAGTGCTGACCCATCCGTCGTTGAGTTTGCGGTGGTACAATACCAAAGAGCAGTATTAGAGGGTACCTGGGCAGACAGACACCCAGGATATCAGTTATATAGGCACCTGCCCCCAGAATTTGGCCACCAAGGAGCAAGCCCATAAACAGTGTGCTAGCGATGGGTTATTGATCTGACACTTGGGACACACCGAGTGCCAGGTCTTAGCTCCATCTGCAGATATAAGAGATACCCCCGGTGGCTTGTATGCCCTATGGAGCAGTCTGTACTGCGTCTCTCTCCAAGTTTCCGATATGACACACCTGCATATGATGTGATAGCTACGAAGGAGCTTACCATAGAGCCCCTCCACTGGGAAGTCCTTGGACCAGTTAGTTCCCACTTCTATTCGTGCATCTCCATCATGGGGACCTCTGCATAACCATTTGTATATAACCGAGACCCTATGGTTGGAGGGGCTAAGCAGTTCATCGAATTTTGATGCGTTGTGGATAATACGGAGGTTGTTATTTGGTTGCAAAAGTGGCACACCTGAATATAATGGAGAGGATGAGCTTCCGCTTTTGATAACTGAAATTTAGTTGACAATTCAGGTAAGGTGTAAACCACTCAGTTTTTTGGGTCTATCAGATCTTTAAAGTACGTAAGATGCTTGTCTTTCCACTTGTGGAAGACTTTCGATGTGGTTCCTACTTTAAAGAGAGGATGGCCTATTATCGGTAAGTATGCCGAATAAGTGAACGGAAGTTTAAAACGCTTTCTCTCCTCCCTGAAGGCTACCACTGTACCACAGTGTTTCAGATGGGGCGGAAGTTTGAAAATATTGGGCAATGTAAAAGGGCCTTCAGATCCCATGGGTATACAAGTGCTCCCTCCAACTGATGACTGGAGTGACCAGAGGGTCCCTTGATCCAGTCCAAGGCGTGCCTCAACAGGCTAGCTAAGTTGTACTTACGGATGTCGGGAAGGTTCACCCCTCCCTCCAATTTAGGTTTGTGTAATTGTTTCATGGCTATCCTAGCCCTTTTGCCACTCCATAAAAATGTGGAAAAGGCGGCATATAATCTGTTAACGTCGGTATGTCAGAGTAGGAGAGGGATATTTTGAAGGGGAAAGAGCAGTTTGGGGAAGACGATAATTTGTAAGAGATGACACCTGCCCATGAAAGAAACTGGTAGATTCGTCCATGATTGGAGCTTCAGTATGATGTCATTGATGACCGTGCGGTAGTTAAGTGTGTAGAGGGAGGAAGGATGTTTTCCTATTTGGATGCCTAAATAAGTGATATGAGATTTTGCTACTACGAAATCCCTCTGTAATAACCATGGTCTCTGTGTATTGGATATTGGATATTGGATAGCAGTAGTATTTCGCTTTTATTAGAGTTAATTGTAAAGCCTGATTGCGCGCCATAGTCATTTAACACTGCCTGAATGAACAGGATATGCTGGGAAGGGTTTTTCGTGAAAATTAAAGTATTGTCCGCAAAGAGGGCACATTTAAACCTAGCGTTACGGATCGGGATACCGTCAAACTGTTCTGAATCCTCCAGGGTGCGCACCAGAGGCTCAAGTGCTATGTTAAATAATAGTGGTGATAGTGGGCACCCATGTCTGGTCCCTTTTTGTATGGCGAAAGGGGAGGATAATAATCCCGGCATGTATACCCTGGCTGAAAGAGAAGAATACATGGCCTTCATAAGGGCCAGAAATGGACCACAAAAGCCCATTTTATGCATGACTTTGAATAGCCAGTGTAAATTGACGTTATCAAACGCCTTTTCGGCGTCTATGGTGAGTAGAGAGATGTCTTCCCAAGGATTATTCTGTGCAAAATCTAAGGCAACTAGGGTTTTCCTGATGTTAATGACCCCTTGTCGACCTTGGACAAACCCTGATTGGGAGGTATGGATTATCGTGGGAAGTATGTGAGCCAATCGTTGCGCCAGTAGTTTTGACAGTATTTTAGCGTCCGTGTTTATCAAGGATATCGGACGGTAAGATCCCGGGAACGTAGGATCTTTCCCCTTTTTGTGTAACAGCTTTATGTACGCTTCATTCGCGGTTGGAAAATAGCTCCCAGAAGCCCACACAGATTGGTACAGGCGCTGCAGAGTGGTTAAAAGGTCTGCCACAAACATTTTATAAAAGTCAGTCGTCAGTCCATCCGGCCCGGGCGCTTTATTGGAGGGGAGCCCTTTGATTATGGACAGAATCTCGTCAGTCGTCAGGGGCGCATTAAGGGATGTCAGTTGGTCCGGTGTCAGGATGGGAAGTACTGTCTGGTCCAGGAATGCCTGCTGTTGGGAGTCATGCTTCCCTGTTTCCCTATAAAGGTCTTTATAAAAATCTGCCAGGATACTATTAATTTCGACTCGGTCAGTGGTCAGTGTTCCACTGGCATCTGCCAACGCCGATATGTTATTGCTGGGAAAGGTCCCTTTTACTATATTGGCCAGTAATTTCCCAGCTTTATTTCCGAATTTGTGGTATTTCAAATCAATATGCGATTTCCGCAGCCTGTCCACACTCTCCAGCCAATAATCAAACTCAGTCTTCGCACTCAGAAAGGTCTGTTTATGTTGTGCATTAGGATCATTTGCTAGTGTACGTTGTGCTGCTTGCAACCTTGACAATGCTTCCCTATAGCGCTGCTGTTTACGCTTGCGCTTAGCGAATGTGTAGGCCATAATAAAACCCCTGATATGCGCCTCCGCTGCCTCCCAGTACAGTATAGGTTCCCCACTGTGTATCTCATTGTATTGTTTATATTCGTTGAGCTTGGCAGATACAAAAGCATGGAATGCAGGGCCATCCTTGCACTGGGTGGGGAAACACCAAAGTATGTCAGTGCCTTTCAGACTACGTTCCAACAACAGTAAGCTAATCTGGGCATGATCAGAAATGACGACATCATATATCTCCGGATCGGTACTAACAGAAAGGAGGGAGTCAGAGACAAACAGATAGTCAATCCGTGACAGAGAGTTATGGGCGTGGGACACGTGTAAATTGCCTGTCAAGCGGATGAGTCTTCCTCCAGACATCATGCACATTGTTGAGTTCTGCAAACTCCATCAAAGTCGTGAGTTGTTCAGAAGGCGTGGCGGAGACGCCAGTAGAGGCGCAACGTTTTCCCTCCGACCTCCTGTCCACCTTCCGCCACATAACCTCATTAAAGTATCCTTCAATCACCTTATGTTGAATCGAGTCGCCTGCTATCGTGTGCGCGAGTTGACTAAAAAAGGACTTGGGGGGGGGGAATTAGGGGCATAAACATTATATATGCTGAGCTCTCTGTTGGCCGATTGCAACTGAACCTGTAACATTCTGCCCTCATGCGTCATGCGCGCGTCATGAGTATGTGACCTTAGAGAATAGGAAAGATTTTTGCGTAGGAGGATGATCACGCCACCCTTCCTCCCTTTAGCAGGAGAGACCAGGGTTTTCTCGACCCAAAGTTTCATCATGAGGGCAGCGCTCTCCACACCCAGATGCGTCTCTTGGAGGAGAGTGACATCGGCGTGAAGACGTTTCAAATGCCTAAGTACCATGCTTCATTTAGTGGGAGAACGCAACCCCTTGATGATTGGACAGCTGCGTCTCAGCCGTTCATGCAAAGTCATCGGTTCTTCGCCACCTTAAGATCCTTCTTTACATCTGTCTTTAGCTTTTTAGGGGTGTCCAGTTTCTGACGCTGGGTCTTGGGGGAAGCGGTCGACTGGCTGGTCTTCTGGAGAGGTGTCGTCGTGGTCGACTGTCGGGACACATAGCGATCTGCTTCCTTGGGATCCCTAAACACGTGTTCCACTCCTTGCGCGTCTCGGATCTTCAGGATCGCTGGGTAGAGGAGAGCAAACTTTATTTTCCTCTGGAAGAGATCAGAGCATATATGGCTGAACGCCTTACGTTTCTTCGATACGGTGACTGAATAGTCGGAGAATAGGAGCAGTTTCCTGTTGCCATAAGTCAGTCCCTTGCGCGTTCTATAGGCCTGCATGATATTAGCCTTGTCAGAATAGTCAAGGTAACGCACCATTATGGGACGGGGAGAGGTTCGAGTAGCATCCTGGGGTCCCATCCTGTGTGCTCTCTCGATTTTCAAGGGCTGCTCCAGACCCAGCAGTGCTGGCACATCCACAGAGCATAGATCACGGAGGGCTGATGGTTTGACCGATTGCGGAACACCCACAATCCTTATATTGTTCCTCCTCAATTTGTTCTCCAAATCGTCAGATTTCTCTGACATGTCCGCCACAGTTTTCTCCAGATTGCCACATCACAGCGCATAGCCCGTAAGGTCGTCTTCCAGATTAGAAATCCTCCCCTCCAGCTCCTTGATCCGGCTGGACTGATCAGTCAGCTCCTGTCTGAACGTGGCTATAGCCTTCAGCATGGCCTTGTCTATTGCTGTTTGTATTGTAGGTTTTAGAAAAGCCGCTACCGCCAGCGCGATGCCTGTATGGTCCACATTGCCCACCTCCATCTCAGATCTTCTCTGGACGAGTCCCGTTCTTCTGCCCCATGTTTGCGCTGACTGTCCACTATCTTGCGAGCGTGTGGTAGATCTAGGCCTCCTCCCTAGGGACCGTGATCGGGATTCGGAGCGATGTCTGCGGATAAACTTATCCATGCAGGGTGGGTCTATGCCCTGATCGCCGTCAATGCAGCTGTTTAGAGAGCCGCAGGGCCGGTGTAAATACCGATATTATGGCGGGTGGCTCGGGAGCGTGAAGGGAAGCCTCCTTCACATGTGGCACTGGAACCGGAAGCCCACGTGTCATTTTTTGAGCAAGTTCGTTTCCTAGGTTAGACCACCAGGGAGTTCATCCACCTTCAAGACGGACCCACCATTATGGGGAGATTCCCCAGTGCAATACCCTAGCACTGCTACCTTTTGGACTACTGAACCTTTTATACCTTCCTCTCCCTCTTGGATCTGATCATTTTATCTACATGTGGATACTAATTGTCCTTTTTATATGCCTCTCCAGCTAAGACCCCCCCCCCCACTCTGGAGGGGGTGGCCTTATCTGGCTCTCCGTTCTTTGCTTCCCATATCTGACCACGGGCGGTAGGTGGTGACAAACCCATTTATTCATAATCTTTTTCATATGGTGCTACCAAACACTTATGGGAACTCTATCATACAAATTTTACGTAGATTTACGAGCTTTGTGTTGGACCCCCTGATGAAAGGTTTGAAACACGTGTCGGGGCCCATCTGTACCATGGGCTCTCCTTCGATCCTGCCATACACATACTCTCTACCCCTTCTGGAAGCAAGGACAGTCCAACGTTGATTTTATTATATTTATGGACATTAACCTCCCTAGCGCACTGCCCATACTGTGCTGTTTTTAACAATGCAATTCCCCCCCTCCCCCCGCCTCTCTCCACACAGCCGGCATCATTAATGATGTCAGCTGTGTGGGTTGGAAAGCCTGCGCTCCTCCATTAACATGGAGGGCTATGGCACCGCCCACCCCCCGCCCCATTCCGCGTCACCGTGACGCGATCGGTGATGCCGCACAACCCCGGAAATGCAGCTGGTAAGAGAATCGCCGTAGCTTTCCGGGGATATGCGGCATGCACGGGAGCCCAGCTCATCCAGAGTTTGTTCTTCACACAAACTCTGGACGAGCTGGGCTCGTCACAACCGCTAGGGAGGTTAAAATCTTGTAAACGAACTTGCTCAAAAAATGACACGTCTTGTGCATTTTATTTGAATACATTGATACGATTGCATATGTATGTTGTTCTGTACATGCTCTGTGTCTTATACATCTGATTGTATCCCCCTACAGTGGAGGATACGTATAGAGTTGGCACCTAAAGTCCCCTAGTTCCCATTAGTTGATATGGGAAAGATCCTGCTTCTCCTTTCATATACTATTGTAAATAAATGCTGAAGATATTTGTGCATTTCCCTTGTCACTCCTCCAAACTCCTCTCCTCAGCATTACCCCATGGAACAGAAACAACTACAGGCTATGTAAATGTACTCCTTTTTGTTTGTTTTTTATTAAACCTTTCATTATGATTTTTTAATATAGTAACATAAGCAACAGCAATAACACAGAAGACCTACCTAAACATACACAGCACGGTGTCGCTACCTATACATGGATAATTCTGGGTCCATACAAGTGTCCATTGAGGCAGAGTCATAAAGTTCCTTGAATCGCAAATATTTGGAAAGTAGGTAGCAAGAGAACAGGTGTCAAGACAAACTCATTCATGCAACCACTTACCCACTCTGGATCCGCTGGAAACCCCATCGCAGGAAACCTGCATTGCAAGGATATCAAGTGGAAGATGTGGCCCAAACCCAATTCCCCTAAACCCTGTCAAACCTCTCATGGCAACCGCTGCTTGCATATGGGGACTGGTAAAAGTGGAGAAATGCGTTAACGAATGCCTTCCAGGCTAACAAAGTCGGCGGATCCTTCCTCTTCCACTGCAAAACAATAAGTTTCCTTGCATAATACAATGTTAGTGAGAGGAGTAGCCTTGAGGGGGCCAAGGGGACTGTAGTGAGCTAAATCATATAAAACACCACCTCTGCCCAGAATCCAGTAATCTGGGGACATTCCCAGAAAATAAGAAGGAACCCAGCCGCATTATAGCCGCAACGCCAGCAATTCGCTGATCTCGAGCTTATGACCACATATCCTCCCAGTCCTCATCAGTCAAAGCAGGGAAATCATGCTGCCAGGCTCACCTGCACCTGGTTGTCCAGGTAGGGAGCAGGAAGAGCTGCCAATGCAGGGTAGAAAGAGAAGAGCAGGTTTTGGCAGGTCAGGATCCCAAAGCAATGCCTTCAATCCAGGGGTCTGTACGTCCAGTTG
>CM070038.1:59492728-59502965 GCA_036250615.1 Ptychadena robeensis
CCCCCAAAAAAGGTGTTTTGTAATCATAAAATAAATGTTCATACTCATTCCAAAACCATTAACCCCAGTGCGCAATAAGGACATTGCATAAAAACACCTGTTATAAACACAGTAAAATAATGTTATCTGTAATCATGAAGTAAATTCAAAACAAGAAATCACACACTTTTTCATTAAAAATGTTGTGCAATTCACAAAAGCACACACTTTTAGACTTTCACACTTTTAGCCGCAGCAGCTTGGGAAACAACAGTGTGCTCCCGCAGCCGAGCAGGAGACGTCAGCAGCTGAAATAGGACCATGGAGGTCCTATTGGGCTAAAGCCCAAAAACTGACTGGCGGGCCCTAATGTTGCATGTTTGGAGGAGAAAGAAAAATAGCCCAAAGCATGAGGTCTCCACACCCATGCTTCACAGTAGGTATGGTGTTCTTTGGATGCAACTCAGCATTCTCCTCCAAACACGACAAGTTGAGTTGTTACCAAAATGTTCTACTTTGGTTTCATCTGACTATATCACATTCTCCCAATCTTCTTTTGGATCATCCAAATGTTCATTAGCAAACTTCAGACCGACCCGGACATGTACTCTCTTAAGCAGGGGTACATGCCTGGCACTGCAAGATTTGAGTCCCTGGCGGTGTAGTGTGTTACTGATGGTAGCCTTTGTTACTTTGGTCCAAGGTCTCTGCAAGGTCATTCACTCAGGTCCCCCTGTGTGGTTTTGGGATTTTTGATCATCACCGTTTTGTGTGGAGGCCCATATCAAGGGAGATCATTAGTGGTCTCTTAGATGCGTTCACACCTGCCTGCTGCCATTCCTGAGCAACCTCTGCACAGGTGGCACTCCGATCTTGCAGCTGAATCCTCTTTAGGAGACGATCCTGGCACTTGCTGGACTTTCTTGGACACCCTGAAGCCTTCTTAACAAGAATTGAACCTTTTTCCTTGAAGGTTTTTTTGGGACTTTGTTTTCATGGCAAAGAAGGATTATGCAATTCATTTGAACACTCTTCATAACATTCTGGAGTATATGCAAATTGCTATTATAAAAACGTAAGCAGCAACTTAATTTCACATATTTGTGTCATTCTCAAAACTTTTGGCCTGGACTGTACTACATGGAAAGTTCGATCGTAATATGGCCAAAATCAACAATTTTTGTTTTGATCACAAAACACAGGAAAGAGTGATATATAAATGTGTTTATTGAATACAATTGACCTGATCAAGAAACAAAACGCTAAAATCAAATCAACTAGCTTTAGAGTCATCATGTGGGGCCAATGTTGACAAACGTCATTGGACATGCACAGTTTTGTGGAAAAATGTTCCCATTATACTGCGCATGTCCAATGAATAAGATCTCTTTCGGCCCGGAACATTGGCGGAGACGGACCTGCCCAGCCGAGCTCCAGAAGAGGATTGCAGATGGGTTTTTTTGCCAAAGAAGAATATTTATTTTGTTTGCTCTGGTTTTCATTTATTGGATTTTTTATACTGGTTTTTCTTTTCTTTTTTTTTCAACAATCTGATAGAAGACAGATTACTTTTATTTTTCAAAGGTTTTTTATCATGGTATTTTTTTTTTAAACAAATTGATGGAAAATGCAGAAGACTTTTGTCTTTGGGGTCATCTGAAGACAATTGTCTATGCTGTAAAGATACGAGATGTGCAGCACCTGAAACTACGGATGCTGGAAGTCTGTGCTAGCATTTCTCCTGCAGTGTTGCTATCAGTGTGCAAAGAGTGGAAGAAGAGGATTGCATTGACAATCCAACACAATGGGCAGCACATTGAACAAATTTTATAAGTGGACAGAAACTTGTAAATAACTCATGAAAGAATAAAGTTACGTTAAAGCACACCATTGTTTTTCTTGTGAAATTCCCAATAAGTTTGATTTGTCACATGACCACATGACCCTCTTCCTATTGGAAAAACAAAAGTTGGATTAAAAATGTTCGACTTCAAAATGGCCACCATGGTCACCACCCATCTTGAAAAGTTTTCCCCCCTCACATATACTGATGTTCCACAAACAGGAAGTGAATATCACAACCATTCCTATTTTATTAAGGTGTATTCATTAAATGGCCCACCCTATATATATATATTATATATATATATATATATATAGTGCTGCTTGAAAGTTGTGAACCCCTCAAGTGGTGTAGATGTTTCTGTTGTTTAACCATGATTTTCTCATTTCTATCATCACCAGTGTTTATTCATGAAATGTCAGATATATGTTTCATCAATTGCATGTACTTTTTAGTAGGTTTTGTTTAATAGCCCAAAAACTACATGAAACAGGACTTAGTGTATTGCAAAAGTAAGTGAACCCCCAGCTGCATTGGTTAAGTCGACCAGGTAAAAGACGCAGGTGAAACACATTTGGGTGCTTAATCAATCACTAAGCAGACCATGATGAGACATCCTTAAAAACTTTTGGCCTGCACTAATTAAAAGAGAGGAAACCACACTGAACCACTGTGGTCCCCATACAAATCACATGCCAAGGCAAAGGCGATATCCGAGGACATGAAGAAGGTAGTGACAGCCCATCATTCTGGGAAAGGCTATAGACCATCTCCAAAAGATTCCAGCTCCATCCATCCACTTGTACGACGATAATTTACAAATGGAGGCCTTCAACACAGCACTATGCAACTTTGCCTAATAAACCAGGTAAAGGCCAACCCACACTCACCTCTAGATTTGCAGGCCTTCTCGCTCTGGCGCATCCTGGGACAAATGTGCAATCGCTACATCAGACGAAAATTGAATACCATGACATTCATGGGAGGGTTGCTAGAGAAGCCTCTGCTCTCAAAAAGCACAAAACTGCCCGTTTCCTTCAACTTTCCAAAGAGCACTTGGACAAACCATAGGCCTTCTGGAAGTCCATTCTCTGCACGAGTCTAAAATAAATAATTTTGTCACAATCAAACCGACAGTTTGGAGAAAATCAACAACGGCATATGAAGAAAAGACACCTCCTCCCAACCGTGAGTATGGCGGTGGAAATGTGAAAGTCGGGGCTGCTTTTTCTGCTGCCTGGCCTGGACGACTCCATATTTCCAAGAAATCATTAATTCTCTTCGGGTTATCAACAGATTCTCGACCAGAATCTCCTGCCATCAGTCCGGAGTTGAAGCTGGGACGAAATGGATTATGCACCCGACAATGCCCAAAGCATTTTCCCCATAGTACAAAGGATGCTTCAAGACCGAGATTCGCACTCTGGATTGGTCCCATCCCAAGTCCGACCCTTACCACCCAATTGAATGTTGTGAGAGACCTTAAAAAGTTGGTACCATGCCAATTCCCTCCCCGTCTCTCTCAACCTGGCTGAGTTTCGCAGGAGGCAGTGGGCAAAAATCCCCTTATTAGATGTGAGACTGATTGTTTTTCAGAGACGTTTCACAGTTGGATAATGGCTGCAAAGGGAGAGCCACAAGCTACTAATACAAGTGTCCCATACTTATGCCATGTAAATTTTCATTGTTGGGACTAAACCCCTCCTTGTTACTTAAACTAATGAAAATTATCCTTTTTTGTGTGGGTCCTCCTATTGGAAGTGGCTTTACAATTGGTATTTAGATTATGCTATAAGTTCCTTTCTAAATGTTTTTTTGCACAAACCTGACCATGTCCTGGGTTCCCATACTTGCAACACCTTTTATATTATTTGACAGGAAGCCTGTCAATCCCTGGATGTATCCATATGGCATATATGTTTGTCCCAGGTACCGCCAATATCAGAGTACTCTTTGCTATCTGACCAGCAGATGGACGGAGTTGCTTGGCCTGGTTCAGGGTCGTACAGCTGTGTTGCTGTTTTCTTTTTCCATTGAGCTTCTTACAGCTCCTATAAATGCTCCTTCTCCTCACCTCTCTATCATCGGCTCCCCCCCCCCCCCCCCCCCCCTGACCATCCCTTTGTGTGACTGGGGAGCTGTGTACCTGTTGTGCAAAATCTCCATGTGTTTTAGTATTGACTACTTTATTCTGGACGTTCCTTTTCTTGATGTACCTATTGTAATAGGACTTTGCACAATAAACCACCGTGGTTTTCCACCTGCGAACTCTGTTTGCTGTCCTCCTTTCACCTGCTGGTCACCTATCCAAGTACCACCCACACCCCCTGCCACTCTATAAACTCCGCTATTATTCCCTCACATATGTGCGATCCTCCGGCATCTTCACTGGTGTACAGAGGCCGGCATGGAGGAGCTTCTCCGTCATTTGGTGGGGCAAATGCTAACCAGCACCAGCAATCTACTCAACAGCATACAAATGCCTCTGTCAACCAACCATGCAGAGCAAACGTGCAAATGACCATGTGCCAACAGGCTTTTTTGCATCAAGCAGAGTTCGCCAGCAACCATCCGCAGTTGGACATGTTCAGCAGCAGCTTCAACAACACATCCAACCCCCTCCTCATTGGAACTCCTCAGCTCCCATCTTTCCAGTAATCCACTATTGCCAAAGATGCCTGTGATGATACCCTGAGTTTTTTTGACTCGTTTGAAAGACTGCAGAAAGGGAAAATGCCTAAGGACAGTGGCTGACTGGTGCACCTTTGTATGTGGAAGTCCCCAAAAACCTCCCTATGACCCTGGAGCCCTGCTCAGCATTGGACTATGTCCTTAAACACAGAGATACTCGTGCCACGACTTGGAGTACCCCTGGCTGTCCGTGCTCAGCGGCTCATAACTGTACTTCCAGGGGGCAACCCCCAAGATCTCAATGTTATCTCATCCATCTGACCAGGAATTGCCTACACCCCATAACATTTTGCAGCCCCCCCAGATTGTGGAACGTTTCATCATGACCTATACCTTCGTCCCTCCCTACTAATCTGTGCAAAAGTGGTAATCCAGAGCTCCAAAACCGCCGACATCCGTGGATCTTGTTTTTGACCAGGTACCTGCCACGATACCCTCACCTCCTCTTTCAGGAGTGTACTTTCAAGGGGGAGCAAAAGGACCGATTCTTATACCCTGGCTGGAAGGCTTACAAGGCCCTGTCCTCCAGAGTGGCTAAGATGATCATTTGCTAACCGCTGAAGAACCAGACATGTTGCTGCTAATTGTCCGGTGTTATGATCCAATGCAATGTCGCTTTTAAGCGTGTACTGCAACATTATTTGCGATGGTTACATTTACTCGCATCTTTAAAAATGTGAAATATCTGTGTGAAATAGGTTTAATGGACAATGGTGTTGTATTGCTGGATTCTGGAGTATGGTACTTTGGTAAAGTCTGACCTGGTACCCCCGTTTTAGGCCCCTCCCACACAAAGTGGCATTGATTTTGTCCATGAGACACTAGTAGAGTATCCGTGACGTTGTTTCCTTTGCGACCGGCCTAGTACCATTTGTCCCAGTGGGTGTAGTACCCCACTTACCCCACAGTCCATAGTGGGAAAGACTTTCCAACTTCTTGGAGCTCTGCGGATCGCCCAATATCAGATTGTCCTCTTACATGATGCGAACCCTGGGACCCTCTGTGCTGGAGATCCCCACCTGAGTTTCCTTGTCTGTATCTAGCAGGGAATCACTGGGGCCTCCAGCAGGCCTGCCTCCTGAGAAAAACCCGACCCCTAGAATTCCCTCCTGACTTGAGGTTCACAAAAAATTTTTGTCACTGAACACTAAAATCTCCCCCATTGCTAAGGGCCCGGGAGAACGTGGTCAAACTCATTGCCCTATAATTCCATGACCCCTTGCCTTCCCTTATTTATCACAGAATGTGATCTGTTGTCCAGGTGTCAAGAAGGCAGGGGAGACTTGATCAGCTGTTGGTGCCAAGCCCCCCCCCCATACCGAAACTGGTTGAACTACCACTCTGTCACATTCTAGGGGACGAGAACCCCTAGATAGAATATTCACGCGGTTTTAATTGTGCCTGGTGTAGCTACGGAAGTGGAGCGTATTGTGCTTCCGCCCAGTGTGTCATTCTTCTGTCCTCCGCACCCTGCCACAGTTTCCGAAGCCCTTGGTCCCCCCTGCCCATTATGGAGGTCCCTTTGAAGTTGCTATGCTTTTGTCGGCCCCTTTGTTGAGTTCAGCTGGGACCTCACTATCCTGTGATATGGATACCCACTGCTATCCAGAGCAATTCCCTACTCTACTCTTTTTCACGTGCTTTTAGTCGGGTGGGCTTCCCTAAGATCTCCTTACAGATCAGGTCCCCCTTTTCTTCTCGGTAACTAAGAGCTGTGCAGTTGTTTACCATACCCATTTACCGCACTTCCTGTCCATCCCCAACCGATGGGTTGTCGAAAGGTTTTAATAAACTTAAAACAGATTTGCGGAAGGTGGTGGATAAATCTGGGAAGATTGGGACGCCTGATACCATTTTGATTTTGCCCTCAAGAATCCCCAGTCCCACATTGTTCTCCCTCCTCCTTTGATTGCTCTATGGAGGCACCCCACGGGTTGTTGGACTTGCTAAGAAACGTTGGAAAGTTAAGTTTTCCCCTCCAGACATTATTGAGCTGTGGCTCAATGCAATATAGAATTGCCCAGGTAATGCCCAGGTTCAGGAACATCTGGCCCAGCCCCATTGGCTCCACAAGACTATCCACAACCGAGCGCCTTTCCGTAATTTCTCCCCCTTGATAGGGTGTGGTAACTCGGTCCCTCTGAGTCCTGGAGAAGATAGGTGAATTAATGTTACGCAGATCAGTCAGCCCAGGACGGCGTAACCCCCCAGCAAATTTATCATGTAATTTTCTAAAGCCCTCTGGATACAGAGACTACTTAGTGGCAAGACTACTGTGCCGCTTCTCGTCTCGGAACCTTTTGATCCTGCGGTCAAGATAGCCGCACTTTGTCTAAGGTCCAACCACCTGAGTTTAATATTTTTGCTTAGAATCGTGAATTTTTTCAGATTGCCTGGTCAACGTTTGTAGCCCCTGCTATTATTTTGTGTTGTTTATTGCATGAAAACGCATTCTATTTATGGACCTGATGGCCGCAGATCGACGCGCATGAGCAATGGGGGAATTGATGGAGAGGAGAGACGGAGGAGACTTGGAGTTCCAGGCACCTCATGTAGGGGAACGAGCTGGAGCGTGTGAACACTGTTTGCTGAAGTGACAACCAACGAGTGTAGGAGCCGAGAATCGGATGGATAGGATCCTGGTGCCTGGATTGCTACCCTTCTGTGAGATCTGGACCCCTATCGGATGAACCGGTTTTGGCGGATCGCCTTGGCGCCATTTATCGCAGATCCTACGCGCGGCCGCCGCGCTCCGCTAGTACCTCATCTTTTTACCCTTTTGATTACAATATTAGAGCTACACCCGGCTCTCTCTATTCCTTCACGGCCCCACGTTTGCTATTGGACGGTATAGTTAAAGCCCCTACTGGCCAGCTAAGGGGGATTGTTTATATACCCTTGTCTCCATCCATAGTTTATTTTGTCAGCCCTATTTTAACTGGATAGTTAGTCCGTGGGCTTATTTGGAGTTAGTTACAGCACTGAGAACTGTCCGTTGTATGTTTTACCTGCTTAATTGGCTGATATCTGTTTGCTCTGTCCTTGTTGCCTTTTACCCCCCGCGTCTACAGGTTAATTGTCGCCGCCTATGTGTATGCCCTTGTCCCCAATAAATTGTTATATTACTCCCTCTCTGCTCCTGTGTTTTGGGCTGGGTTCGGGGCGGTGAATCGCCTGAAGCTGTCCGCGGAGAAGACCCGAAGTACATACTTCTACAGCCGCCCACCCACGGTGTTCAGTGCTACACAGTCATCACCGACATGACACATTACCGAACCGGGGCAAGGGTTAAACAACCCCTCGCATTCCCGAGGCCAGAGAAACCTGTTCCCGGAAGTAAAAAAGATGCGGAATTAGGGTGATTGAGGATCCAGTACGATTGGTCCGTCCCATTGTGTTAGTGTCCCAAACCCATGTGGTTGGCGATTTTGCACTACTTTCGTAAGGTAAACCAATCACGAAGTTTGACACCTACCCTATGCCCCCGTATAGACGAGCTGATTGCTCTCCTTGGAACAGCCAGATATATACTACCCGGATTTGACCACAGGTATTTGCATATCCCCCTGGCCACGTCGGCCAGGGAGAAACCTCCTTTGTACTCCCGAGGAGCTTTTCATAAAGAAAATTCCGTTTGGATTACAATGCTCCCCTCACCTTCATTGGGTGATGGCTAAGATCTTGCTGCGCCGCATCAGAAGTTATCAGCTGCTTATCTGTATGATGTCGGTCTCCATAGTACAGACTGGGATTCGCATTTTTGAAGGTTCACTGTACTATATTCACTTCGGGTAGCCGGATTTACAGCACATCCGAAGACTGTGCAATTTGGGCTAGGAGGCCCAAATATTTGGGGTCATAACCATTGGGAGGGTGTGATAAGCCCCAGGTGACCAAGTTGAGGCATCCAATACTGGCCCCCCCAGTGAACAAAAAACAGTTCGGCGGCCTTTTTAGGGATTCTGCTATTACCGGCGATTTTTCCTCCCCATTTTGCCTCCCTGCCAATCCTTTGACGAAGTTGACCAGGGAAAGATCTTTTGAGCCCACCAACTCTTCTCCCACCAACTTCCCCACGCCATTTGTGGTACAGACCGATGCCTCGGATGTGGGGTTAGGTGCGTATTTGTCTCAGTTTGGGATGGAAGAACACCCGTGTCTACCTAGCCGCACTAAAGTCCTGAATGAATTATGCCACTATGAGAAGGAATGCTCGCTTGAAGTGGTCTCTAATTCCCTCAGATTCTACTTTGGGAACGGTTTATGATATCGATCATCTCCTTGACATGGATGTCACAGACAAGAAACCATATGCAGATCAATCGTGGTTTTCTGGCCCTGTCAGGATTATCGTTTTACTGTGCGCATCGTCCCGGTGTACAATGGGAAAAATGCCGATGCCTTCCAGGGTGCCTCTTGCCCTAGCGTCTTTGTTCCAACCCCAGGTTCAACAGAGGGGGGGTGTTGTGTACTGAATCCTGTCCAAATCCTCTGGATTATCCATGTTGCATATACACTGCTTCTGAAAGTATGTTAACCCCTCAGTGGTGTAGATTTTCTGTTGTTTACCACGCTTTTTCTCATTCTATCTCACCAGTGTTTATTCATGAAATTCAGATATATGTTTCATCAATTGCATTTACTTTGTTCTATAGGTTTTGTTTTAGCCCAAAACTTACATGAAACATGACTTAGGTATGTGCAAAAGAAGTGAACCCCCAGCGCATTGGTTAAGTCCGCAGGTACAATAACGCAGTGAACACATTGTGCTTAATCAATCTACTTAATCCAGACATGAAAGATACATCCTGGAAATGTTTTGGCCTGCACTAATTAAAAGAAGAGGAAACCAACTGAACACTGTGGTCCCATACAATCACAATGCCAAGAGGCAAAGGAGATATCCGAGGACATGAACGAAGGAGGGTATGGACAGCCCATCATCTGGTAAAGGCTATAAGACCATCTCCAAAGATTTCCAGCTTCCATCATTCCACTGTACCGACATATACTTACAAATGGAGGGCCTTCAACATGACAGCACACTTGTGCCAGAAGTGACGCCCATCAAATATCCCCCGAAGCACCAAACAATAATAAACCAGTAAAGGCCAACCCACACCTCACCTCTATAGAGTTGCAGGCCTCTCTGCAGCATCTGGGACAAATTGCATGCGTCTACATCAGACGAAAATTGAATAGCCATGACATTCATGGGAGTGGGTTGCTAGAAGGAAGCCTCTGCTCAGTCCCTCAAAAAACCAAAACTGACTGCCCGTTTCAACAACTTGCAAAGAGCACTTGGAACAACCAGAGGCTTCTGGAAAGCTCCATTCTCTGGACACGAGTCTAAATAGAATATTTGTTCACAATCAAAAAACGACATGTTTGGAGAAAAATCCAACCTACTGCATATGAATAAAGAACCTCCTCCAACCTTGAAGTAATGGCGTGGAAATGTGAAAGTCTGTGAGCTGCTTTTTCTGCTGCTAGGTGCCTGGACGACTCCATATTGGTCCAAGATCATGAATTCTTCGGGTTATAACAGATTCTGCCGAGAATCTCCTTCCATCAGTCAGGAGTTGGAAGCTGGGACGAAGATGGATTTCAACAAGACAAATGACCCAAAGCATTCCAGCATAGTACAAAGGAATGGCTTCAGAGAAAGAGGATTCCACACTCTGGATTGGCCGCAGTCCAAAGTCCGGACCTTAAACCCATTGA
>CM070038.1:59519857-59541813 GCA_036250615.1 Ptychadena robeensis
TCTCAACTAACTGTCTCCTTCTGCAGCAAGATGTGAAATGGCGTCTCTCCTGTGCTGTGCAGGGGGTGGGATGGTCCGTGACGTGGTGGGTGCTGATTGGTTGTATTGTTCCTGCTGACTGCTCCAGGGTCAAAGTTTGTTCAATAAAAAAAAAATATGGGGCGGGTCGAACTCGCCGTATGTTCGCGAACACGTGGACATGCGATGTTCGCCGGCGAACAGTTCGATCCATCACTACTGTCGGGTACATGCGTGGGTGTGGTGATTATTACGGTAATTTCCCAGGGAGCCCATAGTTGGGTATAATTGTGATGAGTGTTTTAAATCAGCAAGGAGTTATTCCATACATACTTAATGTAAGTGCTCAGTGAGCAAATCTCTGATTTGTAGTCAATTTCCAATAGCGCGGTAATACTGCTCTTGCAGCTACCAGTAAGAATGTAAGTAAGTTATGTTTGTCAAGGAGCAAAGACAGTAGCGGCAGTTCTGGGCACCTGTATCCCTGTGTAGGTTTGGTTGAATGTGAAAATCGCATCCCAAAAGGTCGAAATACATGGGCAGCTCCACCATATATGCAGCATTAAGCAGATAACATTTTGACATCTCCAAAATTGAAGAGGGCAAATATTTTGTGTAAAGTCTGTGGGCATCTGGTCAATATTTTGTAACTTTTTTTCTTGGGATGAGGATACATATTCTGCATCAGAAAACAAACATTGGAATTCACATTCCTAGAGGGCAAAATAATAAGGTTGGGGAGGTATAAAATGCTCCCATAGTAATTTACAGTGGCTTGCAAAAGTATTCGGAACTTTTTCACATTTTGTCACATTACAGCCACAAACAAGAATCAATTTTATTGGAATTCTGCATGAAAGACCAATACAAAGTGGTGTACACGTGAGAAGTGGAACGAAAATCATACATGATTCCAAACATTTCTTACAAATAAATAACTGCAAAGTGGGGTGTGCCTAATTATTCAGCCCCCTTTGGTCTGAGTGCAGTCAGTTGCCCATAGACATTGCCTGATGAGTGCTGATGACTAAATATAGTGCACCTGTGTGTAATCTAATGTCAGTACAAATACAGCTGCTCTGTGACGGCCCCAGAGGTTGTCTAAGAGAATATTGGAAGCAACACCATGATGTCCGAAGAACACACCAGACAGGTCAGGGATAAAGTTATTGAGAAATGTAAAGCAGGCTTAGGCTACAAAAAGATTTCCAAAGCCTTGAACATCCCACGGAGCACTGTTCAAGCGATCATTCAGAAATGGATGGAGTATGGCACAACTGTAAACCTACCAAGACAAGGCCGTCCACCTAAACTCACAGGCCGAACAAGGAGAGGGCTGATCATCACTCTTTCAAACCAAAAGTGGAACAATTTATGAAGAGATTCTAGCTACAATCTGGTGCAAGTTAGTATGGGGTTATAATTCAGTGTGTATAGTTTGGTGAGATTGCTTGTTTTCCAACACTGAGGTACTTTAAGACTGCTCGTTGCCAACCAAATGGAAGGAAAAGGCTAAGTGAGTGTACCCTTGTTGTAGGCAGGGTGATATTTAATGCCTCAGATTTGCTATAGTTAATCTTGAAATTGCATAAAATCGGGTTAACACCTGTAGATTTTTTTGTCCAATCAATGAAGAACGAACATTTTTTTTTTGATTAAACAAAAATCTAGAATGGCCAATTTGTTCGATGGATACATTTTTTTCAATCTCGAACAAAAAAATTGTTCAAAAGGTCACCAAACATGTTGGTAAATTTTGATCGGTAGTAATTCTGAATGTATTTTCATTCGATATCAGGATGAACGAACAAAAAAATCTAATATTACATTCGATAAATGGGTGAACGATGTTTAAAAAATCTATCAAAAAATCTAACCTACTCATGTAAACCCACCTGTAGTGTTCAAACAATGCTAGTTCTTTCAGTTCTGCCTGCTACAAATACACTTGTTCTGGATATAGACACAGGATGAGAGGTGTCAATCTATTGGCTAATATTTTGGCAAATAATTTCATGCCTACATTGATTAACCTGCTTTGTTTTGTTATTGGGATTGGTGCAGAGAGAACCTCCAGGGAGGGTGGGGAATCACGGCACAGTGTATTCTGCTTTGATTGCCATACTGCTGTGTGAGGTCCTTGCCTTCTTAATGAATCAAGGTAATGTGCGCAATTTGTGACTGGGGTGATTGTGTTATTTAAACAACACACAGCACCTTGTGATTAAATGTCTGTTCTGCATTTTTGCATTGTTAACAGGTGTTCTTAGAGTTAACAGGTCTCTAAAGATCTTCATAGAAACATGTATTTTTCCAGGGAGTATAGAACAAAGCTTGCATCAGCTTTTTCTCTTATGATACTGCTCTATGCACAGATTATTTTAAAACCTTACAAATGAGTGCATTGTTCATCTGAAGTCTTTTGATCTAGTGACATTTAAAAATAAGCCAAAATGTATTTCATTTATTGTACAGTTCATTTAAAAAATGTAAGAAGGGGTAACTTCAGGCATTAATGCTAAATGACTGGTAAATTAGAGCAGAGTTGGGCAGGTTTTTTGTGCTCTTCAGCAAACAATTTCACGATTAAGTTGCAATCCTTTCCTTTTAGATACACACAGGTTCCTTTTTTATAATCCATCCCTAGTTTTGATGACTCTAAAGTAGATTGTACATGGATTTTACAGGGCTGGATTCTAAAAGACCCACAGAAGTGGAGCCTAACTGACCAGCCTACTTTAAAACTGTAGTGATTATATTAAGGTAAAATTTTCGAAAATCGGAATTTCGACTTTATTTTGTAACTTAATTTATACAAAAACCACATGTGCTATACACGAGGGAATTCTTCCTCAATAGATGAGGGATCGTCTGCAGTGTGATGTCGTCAGCTGGCCCCTCAGCTGATCGGCGGGCACCATTTGTGTGCTGGCCATTACCTTGAATGGGGACTGCTGTCTGACATGCTGGAAATTACTGGTCAATCACTGTGCAGCACGGCGGCCGATCAGCCGAAAAATCGTGTGAAATTCGGGCCGTGTATGGTTACCTTTAAAGACATCCATTAAAGCAGGCAAAGCCTGTATATGTGCTTTGTGGGGACAGGCTTCTCCCCCCATACAATGCCCTTGGTTCTCAAGAGTACAAGATATATAGATGATGAGGAATTGGTAGCCTCCCAAGACTATAGGGGAGATAAGTACTTACTCACCTGATTTTATTGGCTCATACCTGTCAACTTGAATGTCCAAGAATAAGGGAAAAATACAGGAAGTGACATTCCTGACATCACTTCCGTTATCAGAAGGCCTCCCTTCCATTTAGTTGTCAGCCTATTTAGGAGGGAGAGGGCATTATTCTCCCTGGTAACTTCCCACCCTGCGCATTATTAGGGCTAGCGGTGTAATGCCTCCCTACTAATTTACCCCGATTTATTGAAATTGGGGATTTGAACAGGTATGCATTGGCTATGCTACAGTTTCTGTCAGGAATATCTAGTGTAATGCATCCTTGCAGGAAAGCAATATCTCTGATGCTCAGGGGTTTTTACCCTCCACCATTTTCCCTCTCTTGTTCTATTCTTTTTTCATTTAATTAGTGATATTGGTGATTTAAAACTGGTTTGTAGTTTTAGCTGCACACAATGCACAAAAAGACTTGTTTTGTTTGCTCTGTGAATACTTTATAAAACTTCAGTAAACATCTACATTTTTTAAATGGTGAAGAAAAAATTATTGGCACCTTATGAGAATTTAACAACATAATCGAATTTTAAGCATGGGATGATCCTTTCTAATTCAACTCAATGCAACATTGTAAGAAAGGTTTGCAGCCCATTGCAAAACAGCTAATCTCATTTGGCGTGGAGTAACAACATTTCATGTTACAAAGAAGAATTGTTTGAATAAAGAACCTTTATCAACTTCAAGACAAATTCACGCTGACCTGCAGGAAGAGTACAACAGAGTCAGTGCGTACTATTTTGGTAACCATCAACCATGTTTTTTGGCCATCGACACAGTTGAAAAAAAATATTGTGCTGAGTTGTGCCTCCATTTACGTTGGTCCAGCTCCTGCTTTATCTTGGGCCTGTTGTGTCTCAGTCATCCAGACAATATTTGTACAATCTGTATTGTTCCAAAAAATTAATTGCAGTTTTGCAAATTGACTGTAAGAAATTCAGTTTTTTTTCTGTGCATGGGCACATAAAGAAAAAATTATTGTGCTGGATTGCATCTTCATTTACTTTGGTCCAGCTCCTGCTTTACTTTGAGCCTGTTGTGTCTCAGTCATCCAAAAAAATGTTAAAATCTGTAGTGTTCAAAAAAAATCATTGCAGTTTTGCAAATTGACTGTAAGAAATTCAGTTTTTTTGGGTGCATCGGTACATTTGTAAAAAAAATTGTTGTGCTGTATTGCGCCTACATTAAGGCAGAAGTCGGACCACACCAAGCAGGCCTACAACCATGTCACCAAGTGCCACCATGCGAACATCTTGCCAAGAAGTAGGTGTTCCGCAGTATGATGTTTTCTTAAGCAATGTGCAAAAGAGTGGTAGTTTGCAACCTGTGCAGTACCAAAATGAGCCAGGGTGTAAACACTAGCAACCTTAATGTCAGCAGCCATCCCTAGGAACACAGTCCCCAGCTGCCACTATTTTTCATGGTGTGCCGTACCAGCTTTACATCAGCATGTGTCCCAGAACATCACCCGTGCCCTGACCAACGCAGTTACTGCGAAGGTCCACCTCACCACAGACACACGGACAAGTGCTGGTAGCCAGGGACACTACATCACCCTAAATGTTGTGGAGGCTGGGAGTGAGTCATACCCTGGGACGGCACAGGTGCTACCCATGCCCAGTATTGTGGGCCCTACGTTCATCAGGGTCTCCACCAGCAGCTATGCTACTGGCTCCAACCTCGACTTCTCCTCCTCCACTTCTACCTCAAACACCAGTCCATCATCAGTCACTAGCTGGAAGCAGTGTAGCACTGCTGTGGGGAAGCACCAACAGGCCGTGCTGAAGCTGATCTGCTTGGGGGACAAACAGCACACCGCAGCAGAGCTGTGGTAGGGTATAAGGGACCAGACCAAGCTGTGGCTCTCTCCACTCAACCTCCAACCAGGCATGGCTGTGGCTGACAATGGCTATAACTTTGTGGCGGCTTTGGTGCTCTGCAACCTAACCCCCATTCCCTGTCTAACCCCCCAAACATTTGATGAATCCACAAAGATGGTTAGTAATGATATCACTATCATCACTGTAACCATCCCATTACTGTGTCTACTGAAACAATCACTGCTCACAATTCAGGAGGACGCTCTGAATGTGGCAGAGGAGGTGTCTATGTGTTACAAGGAGGGAGAAATTTTGGAAGATGGTGAAGGAATACATGGCAGACCGTGTCACCATCCTAAATGATCCCTCAGTACGGTTCAACTACTGGGTATCCAAGCTGGACACGTGGCATGAACTTGCACTCTACACCTTGGTGGTGCTGGCCTGCCCTGCCGCAAGCGTTTTATCTGAGTGTGTATTCAGTGCTGCTGTGGCATTATAACAGATAGGCGTATCCGTATATCTGATGGCTCAGATAAAAATGAACAAAGCCTGGATTGCTCCTGATTTCTCCACTCAACCAGAGCTGAGTTATAAAGGCAATTTATCTTTGTTATGGATTTGAAAATTCACCACACAGGCTTTTCTCCTCCTAATCCTCCTCCTCATCCAGAGTGTATATATTCCAGGACCTAAATTTTTATGTCAAAGGGTCAGCTCAAATGCAGGCCTGCAACTTAATTTTGTAATTTTGAGAGTGTCAGCTCTCCGGCAGGAACTGCTATCCAATATTGGGGGAGTCAGCTCACCGGCAGCGAATGCCATCCAATGTTTGAGAGCGTCACCTCACCGGCAGATAATGGCATCCAATGTTTGAGAGCGTCACCTCACCGGCAGATAATGGCATCCAATGTTTGAGAGCGTCACTTCACTGGCAGGAACTGCCATGCAATGTTTGAGAACGTCACCTCACTGGCAGGATCTGCCATCCAATGTTTGAGAGCATCAGCTCACCGGCAGGATCTGCCATCCAATGTTTGAAAGCATTAGCTCACCTGCATGCACTGGCATGTAATGATTTAGAGCGTCAGCTCAACCTCTGGCATTGGCGTATGGTGTTTTAGAGCATCAGCTCTACATCATGAGCTCACATGTAATGTTTTAGAGTATCAGCTCAACCTCTGGCATTGCCGCATGATGTTTTAACGCGTCAGTGCAACCTTTAGGCACTGCTGTATGATGTTTTAGAGCGTCCTTTTTTCTGTAAAATGGTTTTGGACGTGTATTTGTCAGTGTGTAAAAGTGGTGTACAACTAGGAGAAAATGGTTCCCAGCAGTGACTTGGGAGTCCAAGATGCATCCATACATGGTCCCCATGCAGTTCCTGGTCACTTTCTTAACTTTTCCATGGACCAGACACCCTCCCCTCATCCTATTGACTTACATTGGGCTTGGGTGCTCTGTAGAACACACAAATATCACGATGAGCTCGGGCCGAACACCTTCTCTCTTTGGTGTTTGCTCATCACTATTAATGACAGGTCGCCTATCAATATATACATCAGAAGTCCTCCATACTGGCCATCACCACCAATGTCCTCCACACTGACCATCACCACCAGTGTCCTCCACACTGACCATCACCACCAGTGTCCTCTACACTGACCATCACCACCAGTGTTTTCCATACTGACCATCACCACCAGTGTTTTCCATACTGACCATCACCACCAGTGTCCTCCACACTGACCATCACCACCAGTGTCCTCCACACTGACCATCACCACCAGTGTCCTCCACACTGACCATCACCACCAGTGTCCTCCATACTGACCATCACCACCAGTGTCCTCCATACTGACCATAACCACCAGTGTCCAGCCATGTTGTTTAGTGCTCTCCAGCTCTCAAATCCCATTGACTATCATTGTAGAATTCCTTGGTGTGGATTTATTGTGTGAAAAAAAAAAATTCTTGGGAGTTTTGCCATGTATTCCCCTCTGTCATGTCATTGACCAGGTGTTAGACCCCTTGAAACAACTTTCCCAACACTATTGTGGCCAGAAAGGGTCCCTTTGTTTTTTAAAATTCGCCTCCCATTGAAGTCAATGGCGGGTTCGCCGGGTTCGCAAACTTTTGCGGAAGTTCACGTTTGCGAACATCAAATTCCGGGTTCGAGCCATCACTATTGTTTACATGTCAATGCCTAATCATTTATACTTTTCAACTGTACGGTATGGAATTAGGTTATAGAAGCTGAGTTTTGATTTGCTCTGATATAATGAAAAGAAAAGTTAAAAACTGGCACTAGAACTTGATTCTGGGACTGCTGTATTCAAATGTGGTCTAGCTGTAACATGAGGCTTCTTTTAATAATATTTTTTGCTTGAAGATTATGTTCTACAGAGAAGTGTGAAATATATAGGAATCAATATTAAAGACATTAAAGAATCAAAATATTTTTTTCCTTATTAGGCTCAAAACAAAATTTTTTGCTTTAAATCTGGTTAACGTTTTATAATAACTGTAATGTCATAATCTACATGGTCACTTTATAATATATTTTTTATTTTGTTTGTTACAGCAAGAGAAGTTGGGAGACATCTGCTTTTCTCTTCGATATGTGCCCACAGCAGGCAAGCTCACTGTGATTGTGCTAGAGGCCAAGAACTTGAAGAAGATGGATGTAGGAGGACTTTCTGGTTTGTTATTACATATATTTAACACATAATACATATGAAATAAGTTTCTTTCAAAGAAAATTTTATTATTAAAACCGCTACATCTTTTTTTTTTTTATTACTCACAAGATCTGTTGGTTTTGGGTCCTTCCTATAGCTGTTGTCTACACAACTGTTGAAGGAGAACAGTAGTTTAATATATCATTCCCTTTCTTTGTTGGTGCACCATGATCTGTGCTTTGCAGACTATGTACAACAACTTATATCAGGCTGCCTTTGACAAGCTTATATTTTAATGTTAACAAATAAATGCTTCTCGATCATCAGATGTTTAGGTAAACATCTCTGTAAAAAGTAACTCTAATTAGTATCTCTATAATAGAGGAAATTTTCAGAACTTTGAGTAATGCAGAAAAAGTTTTTTTCTAGAAAGCATACTGACATCTCCTATTCCAGTAAAACAAAGGTTATTGTTTCATGTTCTTACCTTATATGCCAAATCAAAATAGTCATCATGGGCTTCCGTTATCCACAATATAGACTTTTACATCTTAAAATATATACATATCACTGTGTGCAAATTTATAATAGTATATTTAGTTAACAACTGGATACTTTGTCTTTAAATAACTTTTTGTTAAGTAGCTGTACTATATTTAAAACACACTGGTAAATATAGATAACATGCCTAGGCTATTTTTCATCTAAATATAGCTTAAGGCTAGGGCTCCACTATCCGTTAAATCCCTGTGTTGAATGCAGGGATTTTAACCTATTGCACAAGCCACCCATTGACGGCAATGGGACTTTGACAGGGTGTCTCCACAGCCTGTCAGTGCTCCCAATCTGTCGAATCCTGCCTCCATCAGGTTAATGTCGACGCAGCCCATCTGCATCCACAGAAACGTAATGGGGGCTTGCGCTCAGTGAATGCCATAGCATAGTGGAGCCCTATCTTAAAGGAATCCATACACAAGGCGATTCTGCCTCAATAGATGAGGGATCGACTTAAGGGGGGTGACGTCATCCCGCTGCAGCCGGCCTCTCAGCTCTTCAGCGGGCACCCTTTGTGTCAAAGTAATGGGATCAACAGGAATTCTACAAGTGAATTCTTTTAGAAGAATTCACTTGTATTGCAGGAAGAAAAACTAAATTAACACAGAAAGTTTTAAAATATGCATTTTGCTAAATTTTCTATTTGTTCTTTAAACCAAATATGTAGATCCATATGTGAAGATTCATCTCATGCAAAACGGCAAGCGTTTGAAAAAGAAAAAGACTACCATTAAGAAAAACACACTGAACCCCTACTATAATGAGTCATTCAGCTTTGAAGTTCCATTTGAGCAAATCCAGGTAGGATTTCTATATCTGAAATGATCTGGTCGTCTCAAGGCATATCATGTGTCTTCTAAATCATTGATGTTTTGTGTTTTCTCATTTCCATTGTGTTTTTAAGAAACTCGAAGGCTTTTTTTTAAAAAAGGGACTGTCCTATTTTACTGCCATCCCCTTACCCTGTAGGCTTATACATTGGGACTTTATGTTCCATTATTATTTTTGCACTGCCTATAATTCCCAGGCAAATCTCATTAGCAAAGTACCAAGAGGAAATTTAGGATGTACAGAAGTGTACATGGCCACCACAGGCTTATGCAGTCCTGACAGCGTTTGGGCATGTTCCTAGATGCCAGATGGGGAGATCGGGTGGAACTTTTCTATTGCTTTGGCAGTGCTCCTCCTATACCTTACATATATGACATGCTGATTGCAAAGCCCCTGAACATGGTATCATCACCAAAATTTCTGGAGATGTAATGAAAGGGTCGTGGCAACATTGGATAAAAAAGGTTTGCTCTAGCATATGTAGTTTATGCATAAATTAAGTTCAAAGTTAAAGTTGAAATTTTGACTTGACTTTAAAGTTTACTTATGCAAAAACTATTTGTGTTATTGAGTCATACTTTTTTTTTTTTTTTTGTATACCCCCTTACCCTTACATGTCCAGCAAGTTTGGTGATAAAACCATGCTCGGGGGCTTCAATTAACTTGAAATAGTCTAATTTCTTTCCCTGTCCTTGTGTAAAATCTTGTCTTCTGGTATATTCTTTATGTTCAGCAAACTTTTCTTTGAGACTCAATTAACTTTTTTTATAATACCACATGTGGATGTTCCATACTGTAAGATTTGCAATATCGGTGCAAACTAAGTGGGTTGCAAGTGCTGCCTCATCCAACTATATTGTACAACAGTAGCAAAATACAAGTCTGGTCAAGATGGATAAGATATTCTTTTGGGTTAGTTCTCTTGCTTGCATTACAATATATTTTTATTCCATTTTAAAGAAAAGAAAAAGACAAAAAAAAGTGAACCTTTAGATCTTTAGTATACATTCTTAACTGGAAAATGCGCTCCATATATATAAATCAAAATACCTAGAAAATTTATCAGATACTTGTACAATCAACTAAAATTTACCAACATGTCTGATCGATGTATCGATTTCGGTTCGATCACTTTTGTTCTATCTACTAGGTGGGCAGGATTCAATTTCTGTTTGATCGACTTAAAAATCGATAATTTTAAGTTCGAACGGAAATATCGAATCGTTTATGGCCCACTTAAGTCTTGCATTCATCAAGATCCACAACATCTTGCTCTAAACTTGGGCTACAATGAAAAGTTTGTTTTGTTGTTATGAGGATAGAGGTCACTAAACATTTCTGAACGTTTGTACACACATAAGATTGCATGTTTAATAAAGAATGTTTTGGATCTGTGGAGATGCTGCAGCCTGGGACTGTGTATATGAATTGGTAAACAGATATCCAATACTTTTAGATATTATGGTATTTCCACTATATATAGTACAAGCCAAACATTGGGGTACCTTCTCATAGTTGGACATTAGGCTTTACCTGCCATGTTAATTGATCAATGGAAAAAAAAGAGTCCCAAATTTGCTTCCAGTCTTCCTATTCCAGTAAGCTAGGTCATGCCCCTACCTATCTACATGAGGATGCGGAGAGGGTGCCTGACACTCCAGTAGAGAACAATATATAATATTATAATATATAGTGTCCTATTAAGGATTGTAATCAAAGGCTTGCTTGCTTTGTATCTGTCTTTGGATGTTTTAATTTGTATAAAACCAGGTGAAATTTTATCAAAATCACTTATGGTTCCTAACTGGAAAGATTTATGTCCCAAAATGTAAATTGACTTGGTGTTTGTTATAGCATGATGATTCAGTGTATATGGGCACGATAATATGGGAAGTGTTGCAATATCTTTGAAGCTGGGCATAGACGTTCCGATTCCTGTACGATCCAACCACCGATCGGATGCCGTGCATGCTCCCGCATCCGTAAGGGATCGGTTCGTGCAGGAATCTGGTGCAACAACTAGCAGGATTGTGCAAAAAAAGCAGTCATGTCAGATCGCACATTGATCCAACATTACAGTTAATTTTAATCCCATTCCCATTAGTTCGGCTGGGGACAGCTTCCCCCAGCCGAAGTAATGGGTGTCACAGAAAGGGTGCCGGCCGATTCTCTGCACTAGCAGGCGGGCGTGAAGACGTCATCACGCCCGCCCCTAGTGCCGAAATTGGGCCAGGAGTCGACGGTAAATCTTACTGTCTATTCCCAGCTTTATTCATCATCATTTTCTTTTTAACCTTTTTATGCTAAACTATGGGATTTTTGCTTTACCTCTATTTGAGAAAATCTTACATTACAAAGTTCATACATGTGCACATTACACTTCTTCTGGCCTTTTTACCTCTGCTGCTGTCTGAGCAGCCATATCTATCAAATTCTAATTAGGGCTGATCACAAATATTCGAATAGCGAATATCGGCACTTCAAAAATTTGCAAAGATCTTAAATATAGTGCTATATGTTCGTAATCGTGATATATTCACAATGTGATAATGACTGGAGATCACAAATTCTTGAATCTGTTGCAAATATTAGGATGAAAAATGTGGGATATTTTGCTAATATGAATATTGCCTATGCTGCTTATCACTAATTCTAATGCAAGTTTCCAGAAAATTTTGGGGCCCATGGTTGCAAGAAACTGTTGCAGAATTTTGTACTGAGTTCAATAGACTGCATGCAAGTTTATACATTTTTGTCCATGTCATTTCATTAAGCAGGCCTTTCAGGAGCTTCTCAAACCATTCTGCACAATGTTTCTGCAGTGCAAATCTTTTAAAACTTGGGTTGGATTCCTGTTGATTTTTAAAAGTATTTGAGGTTTCTTCAAACTACTACGAATAGAACATGTCAACATGCATCTGCAATCACATGGTTTTGGGGTTTTTTACAACCCCTGGCTGTAATTTGTTTGTCTTCTGGGAGAGACCTTGAAACTAAATGAATACAATTTATAGAACACCATGAACTCACCACCAGATTGCCTAACCCCTTTATTTCATTATATTTTTCCCCCACAGAAAGTACAAGTGGTCCTCACAGTGCTTGATTACGACAAGCTTGGCAAAAATGAAGCAATTGGAAAGATCTTTGTTGGCTGCAATGCAACAGGAACTGAGTTGCGCCATTGGTCTGATATGCTAGCCAATCCTAGAAGGCCAATTGCTCAGTGGCACACTCTACAACCCGAGGAGGAATTGGATGCTGCCCTTGGAATGAAGACTTCATGATGGCGATTCTGCTGTATGAATTTGTGTGAGAGTATGTGGGTGCTTGCTGGTACTTGTGCAAGCACGGCTCCACATGCCACTGTGTGTATATACCTGTTCAAAGCTGTAGCTGTGAAATAGCTTTGAGAAACCTCCTGTTTTGTGGTTATTTGTAAATTACTAAAATATTTATAGAACTTGGCCAAGAGGCAGTATCCTTTTTCAAAATATCTGAGCTGGTTAATATGAAAATTTAAATACTTGAACTTATAGGTTAACAAGCATAGAAGTACCAGTATGGTTCGTGTATGCATTTTTACAACAAATTTTTGGATCTTTTTAATTTTCACCAAAATAGCATTAAAACTTTGCCTTAGAAAACTTAGAGGTGAAGTAAATAAGTTTGTAATTTTTAGATCATTTTTTTTTTGTTGAGAATGATCAGGGACACAAAAGATAGATTTAACATTATTTAAATAAATATTTTGTGAATACCTAGTTCCTTAATGCAGTCAGGTTAGGAGAAACATTCATTTGTAGCTTCCTGCATCTGGAAGGTACGGTATTTGTCACAATATATATATACAAAAAATATCTCTCAGATACTGTATATGACTTTTTATTGTTTCACTTAAACTCAGAATTTTAAGGCGCATACCAAATTGGAGGACCAAAATGGATTCCTTGGTGTAAAGCAATCCATTTAAAATGGAAATGTTACCCCTTTGACATTAACATTCTTCCAAGTGTTTTAGCAGTTAGATGCTCATTAGCTGATATTACATGAGTTGGAAAGTGTCACAATTTCCCCCATGGAGGTATGACCTTCTTTGTAGTCGGTTTTTTTTCTACTTGTCATTTCAACATTTTGTAAGAACCCCCCCCCCCCCCCCAAAAAAGAGATTAAAGTTTTCAATTGTTGATTTTGGTAAAAAAAAAAAAAGGTTTTCAATTATCTCTAAAAGCTGGTGTGTGATTTACGGAACCTGAAGTCTACCCAAAATTACATTTTCAATTCATGTTTTTGATTCACAACATTTTCAGCAACTGAATTAGGTTTTGACATCAAGTTGGACTAATGAAGAATTGTTTTAAAGGGTCCTTTGCTTACATTTTGCTGGTAAAAATATACATTAAGTACATTTTGAAATGTAATTTCTATATTTTATTCTGTGTTTTCTACTATGTTTGTTTAAACAGTAGTACAAAATTATCGGGTCATATAATAGATAACTGATCTTTGGATAAATATTGGCAAGATGACTCACGTGATCAACTCCTGGGTTAGATGAAACGGACTACTGCAGTAGGACTTCCTGCTAAGTTATTAAGTGATGTAGCCAGCAAAATGAAAGCTACTCATGCTGCAAGGAAGGTTTCATAACGGAAAAATGGGGGAAAGGAGGGTGGGGTGGTAGTTAAACAAAGTAAAAAAGTCACTATCTAGTAACAAAATGTCAGTATTGAGTGAACTAACATTTTACCAGTATGCAATTCATTACAAAAGAAAATCAGATGGCTTCAATTTATTCTAGCATGAATCAGACCAAAGAAAACTGAAAAATATTTGTGGAACTAAGAGTAAGCCAACAAAGAAAAAAAGAGATGCGAAACTCTGAAAACTATTCAAGAGAGGTGTTGTAGTTGCTTCTTGTATAACTTCAACTTTCCTTCTGAACAGACTATGTTCAGAAGCCTCATTGTTAAGTTATAAGTTAATCTAGAAGTACAGAAGACAAATGAATATGTATCCTCTATCAACCAGTTGAATGTCATGAGTTTTGCAGTGAAGGTTAAAAATACTGTATATGTGTATAAGTAATCTTTGGCTGGTTTCAATTTTTTGCTGCACCTGATGAATTGGGAAGAATTAGGGAAGAATGTTTAACAATACGTTTCATCAATGTGTTTGCATGAAGAGTTGTGGAAGCTCAATAATGAATTAATTGCAGGGTAAGACAACTTAATAACTTATGACTTAATGAAACTTATGAAGAATACATCTATACTGTATATTATCTGGAGTATTTAGAAGTGTGCAGCTCCAAATAGGATGGCACAATGAAAGTGGCCTGAAACAATATATGAAAAAAATCACTTTTATCTGATTGTTTTGATTACCTAGACTAGACCTTATAAATGGACAAGTCCACTTTATAATGCCTTGGTTTCCATTAGAGTATAGAATAACACCTGGTCTCATTCAAAACAAAACAGTGGCCCAGTAAGAAGGGATGATGAAGTGGGACATTGTTTTTAGGTTGTTAGAACCTCTGTTGCAACTTGTTAGGGCTTTTACTGATGTTACCCTATTTCATCAGGGGCTAGGTATTTTATTATAATTAGAGAGTGGGCAAAGTTCTATCATGGTAAAACATTTGATGTACTTTGCCAGAGTGACATCTTAGAGTAATGGATTGGGCAGAGAGAATTACACTATGTATGTATGTATGTATGTATGTATGTATGTATGTACCCAATGTACATTGTGTGAAATATTGGGGAGTGATTCCACATTAGCCACTGCACTAGGCCTCCAGGGGTATATTGTGTCAATGAAAGTAAAGCAACTGTGTCAATAAATATTTACTTTTAACATACACAAATATACTTAATACAAAATGCAGGAATTTAGTTAAAAATAAATAGATTAACAAATGGACCACTTTTATAAGTGCTACTCACTGCCACTATTTTAAGTAGTCAGTACTGTCTAAAATAATAATTTAAGGGTCTAGGTGAGAGAGAAATGATTATGCCTCTTTCTTAAGCTGTCAAGGGTTTCTGGGGGTGTCTTTATAATATAAACATTATTTTACATAAAAACTTTTTAAAAGTGGATTTTTTTTCCAGGGGACAGATTGTGACAATCAATATTCAATTATTTTTCAGTTAGTGTGAAGGAAATCAAGCACAATGTATTTGAAAGCAGGGAAATGGAAAAGTAGGTTGGATGGGTCCCCAATATTATTTTTTAGGAATTTGTCTAAGCATTTACAAGTTTCATTTTTTTTTTACTTAGTACAGGCTTGATACAGATGCAAACAATATCAGGTTGTGTTCTCATGGATGGTAGATTAAGGCTCAATTGACACTGTTGTTTGTTCACAGGAGGAAACGTTGACACAGCTGAACGTCAGTCGGTTTTCAAGCTTTAGCCCCATAGACCGGTCATGGGGTAGTTCTTTAAACAACCCCCATGCGTCTGCACAAGTTTGCAGGCGCTTGTGACTGTTCCTTTTCTTTGGCTGCAGCAGCTGGAGAAATGACAGAGTAAATTTAGCCTAAGTTGTGCAGCGTCCATAACTGCAGCTGCCTAAAGAGAAAAAAGCAGAGTGCTTAAGGCTAACAGGGAGCCATTGCCAAAAAGTATAATGTGAACATAGAAATAAAAAATGCCGAACAACTTTTTAGTTCATTAAAAAGTTATCGATATTGAACAAAAAATCGATGTTGGTAAATATTGATCAAACTGATAACCATCAAATGTAAATTGAACATTTCAAATAATTTCATTCAATCGTTTTTGTTTGATCTAATAAATTTGAATGAAGCAATTTCCTGTTAAAAAAATCTAACAATATTTAATCGAGTACATCCAAATAAAATTTCATTCGGTCGCATGGAAATAGAGAACATTCAAAATATTGAACATCCTGATCGAATCTATCGTCAATTGTGTAAAAAGCTATATGTGTATGGCTAGCTTAAGAGTAACGCTAGGGATAGACTATGAGCTTAGATGCTCATCCAATGAGCGAAACTACCCAAGCTAGTTCCATTTAAGGTCCATTATCTGCAGTTCTACATAGCACAGCCAATAACGTGGACCCTTTAAGTCAAGCCTGGGCACGTTAGCTATACATCAAACGGACACGTCCATTAACTGTCAATGGACGCGCTATACATTAAGCCTCCATTGGGTTTATGTTGAGGCAGTGCTCTGAGCCTGTGCTCATGCTTCATATTATAATAAGATACAATCAGATGCTGGTACAATCTACTAACATTGACACTAACATGACCAATATCTGCTTGATCAATTTTTTGTTCAATTTTGATCTTTTTGGTCGTTCAATTTATGTAAAAAGGAAACAGTTTTTGGGCTTGTTTCCATTGATGCGATCCCGCGAGTTTGTAACCGCTCGGCCGCAAGCACAAACAACCGCATCCATTGGAAACTTCAATATAGTTTCCACTGGTGCGGTTGTGCGCGTTCGAGTGCGGATGCGGTTTAGGGCGTGTTTCTGAACGCTAGCTGCAGCGTTTTGAAACGCATTCGCGTCCCAACCGCATCCGCATCAAAAAAAAAATTGCGTTGCAAAAACGTGGGACAACTATGCCATGCTTTCAGCCGTGCGGCTACAAACGCGCGGGATCGCATCAATGGAAACAAGGCCTCAAAAAGATCAAACTGAAAAATCCAATAGTGTAAGACCACCTTAAAGAGGGAAATTTAAAAAAAAATGGAAAGAAACACAGACTACAAAATAATTGCATCTGTCTCAAGGGACAATATCTAAAGCTGGGCATACATGGCTAGATTTTGTAATGGATTAGAGCATAATTTTGCTCAAATCTATTACAAAATATTTAGCTATCCAAGCTTCCTTCGAGCGGGAGCAACCAATCCTGCTCAAAAAAGCTCGGCCGAACAGGTTTCCAACATGTTGGAAAACCTTGTTCGATTTACATTACTTTGGATGGGGAGCTTCAATATAGATGAAACTCGAGAGCAGCACAATGGCGTCATCGCGTTGCTCTCGGCTGGGCATCTGTCGCACAGGAATCTACCAGTGTATGCCCCGCATAACACAGCTAGAAATGTATAAAATGTATACATTTCTGGAATGCTTTCAATCTTGCTTTCAAGGTTTAAAAAACCGGAAGTGCAAAAACAGCTTTTCAACTCTATAAAATTACTTTTTTTCTAAAGGGTGAAACCAATATAAGCATATGATTTTGCATTAGATTTTCTCTATGTTGTTAACTTGCTTGTAGTGCATTGTCCCTAATCTTATGTATTGGAAATTATGTTTGTTTGTTAATATATAGAGAGTAATAACTATTAAGAAAAAACATTTGCACTAGCTGTTGATTCAGAATTTTTTAACAAATTAATTAAGAACAACATTCCTTAGTGAAAAGTAGTGTTGCCACACTTGCATTATCAGGGTATAGCAAAACTATTTAACAATGCAGTGCGTTGATTTGTAAACAGCACTGAACCACAAAACTAGTCCATGTCTTTACTTCATTCATCTATTCATTCATTCATCTATGGTGGGCAGAACAATGACAGATGTATTCTTAAATCAGATTAGCACAAACTTTCATCACAGACAATACATCAATTACCAAAAAAGACAACAGAGATGCCCAACATATGACATTAAAGCATGTGGACTAAAGCTTATCAATCAGTTAAGATCAGTGGCTTTCAAGGCTCAATATTACTCTTCATGCAATTTTCAAGCCGATGGTGAATTTATGGCATCTCATTAAGCGTCTCAAATAATAATGAGCAGAATGTTGTCTTCAAATATCCTCCTTTCAAGTTCAAGCAGTCAGTGCAATAAATATTGGTAACTGGTTACTGTGGTTACAACCATTTCCACATTGTTCTGCATTGTCACATCTTATAGTAGGGATTCATAAGAAGGCAAATATGATGGTAAACAGTTACATTTTTGTTTACAAAATTTTGTGGACCAAACAATCTTTTTGATATTTTAATAACTTTTTTTTGTGAATATGGCATTGTAACACTCCTTTACACACTGACTTTTCTATTTATACATTATTACCTCTGTTTGTAACATAATTTATTATTTTATTATTTTTTCTTTACTTACTTTCACACCAATTTCAAATTCTGAAAGCAAATCTGCTGCTCTAAGGTTTTTGTTCTATTTGCTAGAGTTATCGCTATCTATGTGCATAATGAAAACAACCATGCACTAAGGACGTTTCATAAAGCAAGCCTTTAAAAGTTAGATATTGTTGTAGATGTATGTAGATACATATTTTGCATATCAACCAATACACTAATGTTCCGAAAAATCTGTAGAGCAGCTTAAAAAATTTTTCCAGGACTTACAGAACTGTAAATTTGATCTGCTCTTACATAAAATTATACATACTGGTTTGTATGTTTTTGAACAAGGAACCCATCCCCAAATATAATACAAAGCCCCTAAAAAGCAGCCTACAGCACCAGCTGATCTCAATGTATTTTACCCTGATTGCTAAAGCCCCCCATACGCGCTTCCATTTGCCGCTGATTACGCCTCTGAAAAGCCGCAGTGCGTGTCTAAGCCAGTCGATCTGGCGCGAAATCGGCCGCAAATTGAATGCTTAAACTTTAAATTCAACTCCAAATCAATCTAATACATGTCCGTAATGTTTAGATCTGGAATTTTTGGATGCCCCTCCCTGGGACTTTGTTTGGAGAATGGACCAAGTATCTACTCAAAAAACTTGTCTTTCCACATTCATGTGACACTGCGCCACTGCCAACACTTGGTGTGCCCCTACACCTGATCCCCTGAGACGCTATTGTATATCCTGTCTATACACCTGACATTCCTATACAATTTACTATATGGTCAATACAAGATTCCCTTGGGATAATATGATAAGCAGTCCTTGTGACACATAATATATTTACTCATCCTCTATAAGACACCTATAATCGCTCTTTTCCTAACTAGATTTGTATAGCTTTTTGCCACCATTATATCTTAAACATCATGAATGCCCTATTATCCAATTGCTGATTCTCTGAGATCTGTTACCACAACACACTTATATATATCTGTTTAGGTGGGTCATTCAAGGTTGGAGGGTCCTTCTGTCTCTGGTGTGGACATCTGCGCTATATGGGCTAGGCGAATCAATCACTCTGGTGGGTGAGTAACCCACTCTCTATTTTCACCTCACTTAGAAGTCACACGATCAATTTTTGAAAACTTTGGCACGATGGATGAGCCTAATATAGCTATCATTATTATTACGTGTAGATTTTTAACCTGTTCATTGCCTGAAGTAGCCCTTTATCTAAGGCGAAACATGTCGCGCGTAAACAACAGGGAACCACCAAACTAAGTGGACTATATTTCATCTGTTTTCAATAAAAGCATACTATAAATTCACATGAATGTGGAAAGACAAGTTTTTTGAGTAGATTATTGGTCCATTCTCCAAACACAGTCCCAGGGAGGGGCATCCAAAAATTCCAGTTTAAATATTTGGAGTGGGAGCATGGACTAATTGTAGCCTGCTGGGTTACAATTTGGGTGGTTACAATTGATTTGTAATGTTTAGATCGATCTGTTTACTTTGGATGGCATGTAACGGCACACCAAGGGTGCACATCCGATTGTCGTCATGATTGGGAGATTGATTAATAATCTAAACATGTGGAGGGCTTTAGGTTGAGCTTAACACTATGATGGCTATTTAAAGCTGTGATGTCTGAAAAGCTTTAACAAAATAGGACATGCTTTCTAAAGCCCCCCATAGACGGGCAGACTCCCGGCCATAGTTGTAGCAGACCAACCTGCGTGCGCGCTCCCGCCGATCACATCAAGGTTGGTCTGCCGCAACTATGAGGAAATGTACCTTTCTACACCTTATGTAGAAAAAAAGCCGGCAAGTCGGGTCGCATACGGATCCGTCCTGCCGGTTTATTTTTTTCTACAACTGCGAGGGAGAACAGCTGCAGCTTATAAACAGTGAGGGGGAGTCTCCTCCCCCTCCCTGTTATTGGCTAGTCGGACGGCAGTCCTGTGTGTCAGTGAAAGACACAGGATTGCTGTCCGACATGTAACAGACTGATTACAGCGTGGTGATGTCACCACGCTCTAATCAGTCTGCTAAAGGTCTGCCATAGATCGAGGTGTCTATGGCAGGCTTTACATGTCTGATGCTATTGCTTTACTTGAATTTGCCATAGTTGTGTACCAAACTAGCAACTAATGTCACCTATACCACAGACTGAATCTGTGAATCTGAATCTAATTTTTGCTTTTTAAATGAGGATTCCCACACAAGCAGCACGGGTAACATCACAAAGTCCAGTGATCACAAAGTGCATCAATCAATGAGGCCACATTTGACAAAGGCACACTTACTTTGTAATTACTATCTATGGGTGCTAGAGCCAACAGTACTTAAAACAGTGGTTTACATGCTTTACATCCATACCACCTACAACCCTTTGGGGGGATTACTTACTCCACTTATGTATGCAGGGGTAATATTTAAATAGTGTATAGGCATATCAGAATATTCTTCACAAACACTTCTATTTTTCTTTCTTTGCTCTCTTTCTTGTGTGGCACCAAATCACTTAAGCTGGTGTTGTTAAACATTGATTTTTCTTGTACAAAT
Organism: Ptychadena robeensis; assembly: GCA_036250615.1. Taxonomy (NCBI): domain Eukaryota; kingdom Metazoa; phylum Chordata; class Amphibia; order Anura; family Ptychadenidae; genus Ptychadena; species Ptychadena robeensis. The sequence continues at coordinate 59,540,665 of CM070038.1, forward strand.
CTCTTTTGGAAATGTCAGAAAATAGACAGCTGCTTAGCATTGTGTATATAAGGCTCTAGAAGATTCATCCACGTCCGGTCAGTACACAATCAGTAGACAGATTTGTGACTCCAAATTTTTTCTATTGCCTGCTATGAAACATACTATTCATTCAGAAAGGTAAATGCAAAGTAAAGCAAACAATCAGAATTAGAAATTTACTACTAATAGAAATCCGACTGGTTCCCACTGGTTACTGCACTCTGCAGAGTATCACTGCTTTTGTGTTGCTTTGTTTTAAGAACATTGAGGTTACAATATTGTAAGTGATATTTTTTCAGAAAACTTTTAAATGGATTAGTATTTTTATTATTGTGCTTTACTTGTTTTCTTTCCCATTTACTGCAAATCATGAAGTAGATCAAACAAAGATATTCAAGTACTTATTAGACCATTGTGGATGAACCAACTAGAGCTTTATGACCCATCTCTCCCATGATTTTCTTGAATCCCTCTGTTCTAGCAGTGATGCTGTAATTTATAAAGGTTCCCTTTTGAACATATTTTAATATCAATGTATTTGAATGAAACGTTGTCTGTTAATGAATAAATGAAAGCTATATATTTAAAGAAATGTGCTATCAGTTTGCTTTACTGTGGAAACTCTATACTTGTTTTCGGTGCTTTTCACTTGAGGACATGTCAAAATTTTTTCATATGAGAAAAAATTTCTTCAGCAGGAAAGAAACATCAGTAATAGTGATGGACCGAACTGTTCGCCGGCGAACATCGCATGTTTGCGTTCGCGCATTTTCGCGAACATATGGCGAGTTCGACCCGCCCCCTATCTTTTTACATTGGTTAAACTCTCACCCTGTGAGTCACAGTCAGCAGACATAATCCAGCCAATCAGCACCCCCCACCTCACGGACCATCCCACCCCCTATAGCATAGCAAGTAGAGGACGCCATTTCACATGATGCTGGAGAAGGAAACAGTCAGATCAGAGAGCTGCTGCGCTGCATAGTGAACTATTAGCTAGGCAGTATTGTTCTACAGTGTACTGTTCCTCATTGCTCTTACTCTGCTGTCAGGACAGAGTCCTGAAAAGACTTTTTTTCACCCTATTGTAGGGTATTACTAAATATTGCAGGGCTTTCCGTCCATTAA
>CM070038.1:59541913-59554803 GCA_036250615.1 Ptychadena robeensis
CTCCCATTGAAGTCAATGGCGGGTTCGCCGGTTTGCCGGGTTCGCAAACTTTTGCGCTAGCAATTCCGGATTCGCGCCATCACTAATCAGTAAACATACATTTCCCAGTATTTCTTAATATTTCACCCAATATTCCCCCAACATTGTGATCTTTTTGTTCTTCTTTTTACTCTTTGAATTATTATCCTGTATATTTTATTCTATTACCTTAGTATTCCCCAAACATTTGCCAAATTTTCACCTTGCATATATTAAAACCATTTCAAATTCAAAAAGAGGAAAATGTATCTTAAAATGCACACAGGTTGATATTACTATAGAAAGATAGACATAAGAATGCAGTTTCCCTGCTTTGCCAATGCCATTTTTACTCAATGATTTTGTGTGGTAAATCTGGATATCTGTTGCAATACTGTGTTAAACAATGTTTCTATTCAAGATATTCCTGTAATGGATACCTGTCGCTGATACTTCCAATATGTGTTTTGGATGCTTTGCCTTGTTCTGCTGTAATCCTTTGCAGGCACCCTGTAGTAGATCAACTGTTAGTATTCCACAAACAGCTTTGGTATCTGCACAGGTTATGTGATGATTTATCTTGGCCTACAAAGGAATAAAGAAAGTTGGTGCTCACAAAAGGAGAATTATATCCTTTGTAGGCATTTTGGTAATATATTTTATGTCAGGAGTGGGCAAACTTTCTGACTTGTGGGCCACATGGGGGATTGCAAGAGCCTGCAAGGGATGCCTGGCAAAGGTGTCCTAAGTCCTCGTAACCCAAATAGGAAATTTTAAAGAAAAAAAAATAGGCTTTTGATAGTATATTGCAGGCAATCTATGGCTATAAGGAGAAGACCAAAACAATCATCCGGTAGGCATTATCTCCACTTGCATTTTGCAGGGAATAAGTGGTGGGGAGCCAGAGAGTCTTGACACCAAGGGGACAAAGGGCTGAAAAAAACAAGACTAAATGGGGTGGCCTTAGTTTGCCCACGTCTGTTTTAAATAAAGGTGTTGTGCCTATGGTAAAAATACAGGTTAGCCAAACACAACCAGAAAGGTGTCTGCAAACAGGAAATTGATACCGACACTGCCAAAAACATGGCCCTATATACAAAATCAAGCCTGCGTTTACAAATCCAGAAACTCTTTTCCAGAGACACAATCAGTACCATGCGGATAATAAAAAAGCCAGAAATATATAAACACGCACACACACAATATCCATAGTACTGAACTCACCCCAGCCACAAGTGCAAACCTAGAGAGACACAATGTACGAATACAAAACATATCATCATATGTTTGAATAGTTTTGGAAGTTGGATGGTTACCTTTTATTAAATCACAGAGATGAAATAAGGAAATACAAAATTTACTTAGGAAAATATTGTCTTAGACAACAACACAACACCCAAGCCCATGCACTATTTGCCCAACCACGAAGGAACGCAGCGTGCACAACATAATGTATACAGTCAAGGGTGGCCCAGTAGCTTGATTCTTGTTTCATGTGTTTTGTAAGGTGTAGAATTAGCCAATGTAACCTAGTTACTCCACCCTTATCTCTTCCCTATGATATCACAGCATGCTCCATATGGTGTATGCATGTTTGGAATGCTCTGGCAAGCACCACACATATAAGTATACAGGACAGATAATATGTTATACCTTTTACTAAAAAAAATGTAATTCACGAAATCTGGTATATAATTGAATATATAAAATTCCATAGGAAGCCAAGGGTACAATAGACTTTCAGCCCTCATAGCTTTTTTAACCTTCCTAGCGCTTCTGACGGCAGTACCTCGTCCTGCACTTGCTAATGCAGTATTGCAGCTGACGAGAGGGAGCCGTCCAGCTCAGATCCTCCGGCTGCTCACTCTGCTCTGTGTCCTGCTCTGCTATGGTCTGTGTGTGCAATCTTATGCAAGCAGGCTGTGACACCTCTCTTCAAGCCTAATCTGCACATGAATGTCCCGATTTGCACATGAATGCCCACCGGGGGGCGCGGGACATTCATGTGCAAATTGGGACATTCATATGCAAATCAGGATATCTTCAAAGAGCACACCTGGAATATCACCCCCATTGTCATTACAGATGTGGTCTTTGAAGTTAACCCTTTCAGAGAATGCCATTGTATTGGATACAGTGATAACTGTATCCCATACAATTCAAAACAAAAACAAAATAAAAATGTTATTATAAACAAACATAAATACTGTTTTGTAATCAATAAATACGGTTTTGAAATCTTTCATACCAAATAAGTATTCAAGAGATTTAAGCATTCAAATGATACATTTCATAATTTTTTTATGTACTTTTTTATAATAATTGAGTGTTTCAAACATTATTATAGTCAGGATGTCTATTAGACCCGTGTACAGACAGATTTTTGGAAGTTACAAGCCTACAACACAAAAAAATTAATTCCATTAGAGTCTATGGTTCGCTTCTGGTACAGAAATCTGGACCTCAGCAGTGCGCTAGGGAGGTTAATGTCTTGTAGACAATGTTATTCTCATTGTATACACTCCCCATAATTTTCTAGTATGTTGCATTGATTTTTGATCAATATTTTCACTGCCCTACGATCCTACAAAAAGTGAAAATTTATTTATTTGGGTTACTCTTCATAGTGATGTTTTCCCTGGCCAACAATAACAGTTTTACAGTATAGAGTAGAATAAGAATTAAGTTGTGTTTCCATGGAGATTTGTCATGTAGACCCTCTCAGTTTTTTTAGTTTGGCCTACGCACATTAGATTAATTACAGTGGCAGTAATTAGACTCATTAAAATTTATATTTGTACACTTTTATATATTCTGTACAATAATCATTCGAAGCTCCACAAGTCTCTGCGATTACTTAATAGTTTACCTGGTTTGTTGGAATCCAATTCCAAAAGATATAGCCAATTATATTAAGCTGTCCTACAATAGATACATAAACAAACTTCTATTTGGAAGTCTTCTATGGAAGTGCCTCCCCCCCAGCAAGCATCTGACCCCAGAGTCAAACCAGCCCCGATGCCATACCTTAACAAGGAGGGACCGCTCTTTAAGGTAAGGGACCACTTTCTTACAACCTGACTGGTGTTGTGGGAGTCTGTGGGTTAGGGTTAGCCCCAGATACCTCACCCAATGAAATAGGTATATATGGGACACCGAGACAGAGCAAAATTATTTAAAGCAGGTACCATTCATAGTCATTCAGCGTCACATAGCCACTATGCCTATGCTGGTATGACCTGAATGGGGATTAGGCCATGCTCATTTATTTCTCCTCATACTAGGCCCTATGCCAAAAAAGAGGGTCTGGTTCTAAAATAGTAAGGGACTTTTTTTAAATACACAATAAAATATATTTTACAATCACTAAGAGAAGTTGTATAGATCCACACTACCAGGTGCTTTTACCCTAAATAAGTGAAACACGTCACAGGGGGTCACCCTGTAGGGACCTATGCCTGTAATGTAGTAAATGTTTAAAAAAGAAGATGGCTTAAAACGTTCCAGTGTATAGACTTTGGCTACTATGCTAAACAGTTGTTCATATATTTTACAGTCCTTGTGAACATGCAACTTCACATGCATGTGCAAAATACTTTTTTACATGTTAATAAGTGTTCAACTCTGTATGACATGCTTGGCAGTAAAAATGATGGTCAACAGTTTTAGAAATGCCCAAAATGTTCAAAAAAGCCTGCAATGCACTTGGACCCAAAAAGGCAACTCCTGCAAATAGTGTATCATGAATGCCCTAAAAGGGTTTAATGATTTTGCCAATGCATTTTTCTAGTGCTAAAGCAAATGTATACATTGAAAAATGGGAACCATGTGCACTTAACCTAAACAACGATTCATTCTAATTTTCAGTAACAGTTATTAAATGCCTCGTCAGGAATTGGGGGAATGAAGGAGGACCCAGCACTTGAAAGGTTCCAGCAAAACCGTGAATTTTATTCAGAAACAGCCCCAAATCAAACAAGTAAATGGAAAAATAAGGCAGCTTACTTCAGCCCTGGACCTTCAACTGGAAGACAAAACAAGGTATTTTCAGCAGTATCAGTTTCTCCCCTCCCAGCTTCTTCTTCGTGATCTCTCCTCCTGATGAAAGCAGCTGATGGCCCATATCGGTCACCATCCAGTTGAGAGGGGCATGATCAGTAACAAGGCGGAAGAGTTGCCCTAACAAATAATAGCGGAGGCTTTCCAGAGCCTATTTAATGCCACTATGGAGTAGTTCTGTTTAGCTGGTGTCAACTACCTGCTCAAATAGGCAACAGGATATCCTGCACCATCCACTTCTTGTGACAATACTGCCCCTACATTCATGTGTTTTTGTAAGCCTACATTTGAGGCATCAGTGTGGGCCAAGAACTCCTTAAAATCTGGTGCTACGAGCACCGGTTCTTGGCACAATGCCGGTCTCAAATGGCAAAATGACAATCCGCTGCATCATTCAACTGAACTATGGTGGATGGTTTTCCCTTTAAAAGGTCTGTTAAGGGAGCAACTGTTGCAAAGTTAGGGATAAATGTCCTGTAATATCCCACTATTCCCCAAAAGACTGGATTTGTTTCTTGGTAAGGGGGCAGGGCCATTTCTGAATAGCTTTCACTTTGTTCAACGGAGGCTTACTAACCCAGCTACCCACCACATACTCCAAATACCGGGATTTCTCCACACCCATGGCACTTTGCTCAGAATTTACAGTATACCTATGTTGCCCAAGAGAATCTAGTATTGATTGAACCTTCCTAAGATGACTTTCCGAATCCTGATTGAAAATGACGTCCCATTAGGCATAGGACTCTTACCCCATGCCTGGAACTCGGATTACATGATCACAAGGTGAGCCTCTGGAATTCTGTAGGGTTTTATATTCACTTGAACTCTTCGATCTGTAACAATATGTTGAATTACCTGGGTTTTACCCGGCAAATCTGATAACATCTTTATTTTTAAGAACGCCCAGGATTCCTGTTTTTGGGAAAGGGGCAGAGTATCTGCTATCCCTACTTTCTTTATCTGGTTGCTGGCTGTTCCTGAGCCCTCAGAATCCCAGCTAACACTTCCCTTTCCTTCCAAGGTTTTATTAAATTCACATGGTAGACCTGGTGGGTCTTCTTTGAGGGATGTTATACCCGATAGTAAACATTACCCACCTTTTCTACCATTTCAAAAGGGTCTCCCACCATGGGTACCAGCACTAAGACTCAGGTAGAAGCTCTCAGATCTTAGCTGACTGGTTATACAGCCTACATTGTGCCTTTTATGCTGCTTGCAGATCTTCCCCAACTATGGGCATCATATGGACCATCCACTCCTGCATCTGTGCCAGATGGTCTACCACACTTGTTTGGGGGGTAGTTTCCCCCTTCCAAGTTTCTTTGACCACAGCAACCCACAGGGTCATTTACCATAAATGAAACTGTGAAAATCTCATGGAAGGTCATTGTAAAGGTGGTGGCTTATAAGATTACTCAACTAGAACCCAATGAGTGCTCTACTTCCACAGTTTTTTTAGTTCCAGGTTTAGTAACTCCAACTGCCCATGTCCGGCGACCGCCTGGCAGATGCAAGATTTAGGATTTGCCAGGTTGGACAAAGTGAGGGTATTTTGAGGGTGGTTATACAGCCAATAATTGGCAACACTTTCAGGGCTTGTGTCTACAATGTTTTTTCCCCCGCAGCTGGGAAAAAGACTGAATGGGACAGTGTCCTTTCTGCCTATTTTTCGCTGCTAGCCCACGGTGCTGTTTTGAAGCTGCAGGCGCAACTGCCTGCGAGCAGCAGGGAATCTGCCCAGCAAATGTGCCAGCCCGCATCTTGATTCCCTTTGGTGGATGTAGGCCAGCAGTGGACACAAGCCCCAACAAGAGCCACCCTAAAGCAAACTGGAAAAGCAGAAATCTGGTTGCCTGTGACAAATCTGCACCAGGTCTACAATGTGAATTTAATAAAACTTTGGAAAGAAAGGGAAGTGTTCGCTGGGATTCTGAGGGCTCAGGAACAGCCAGCAACCAGATAAAGAAAGTACAAACAACAACACAGAAGAAACAGAACATTGAACATAAACATATTTTATTATCTAAAACAACACCAATTCAAACATAATAAATAGAAAGATAAATAGGTTTATTAATCACCAGCTTTATGCCCTACAAAGATTGAAACCATATTCTTGTGGACACATACCGTAGGACTAACTGTACGGTTAAATATATATCCATTGTACAAAACTATACAGTTAAATCTAAGTATTGAAGGTAATACTTAAATACAACAAAATTAGTGGAATATACATTACAGCTAATAACGTTTTCTGTACAATGATGTGAACAATGAGTGGTACCCAATATTCTCATGGTAATCTTTGCTAAGGAACTGCAAAATTAATATGTATCGTATATACTTGAGTATAAGCAGAGTTTTTCAGCACTAAAAACATGCTGAAAAAGCCCCCCTTGTCTTGTACTCAAGTCAGGGTCACAGTCAGGGTCCCACTTACCTGTCCCGGGTGTTCGCTGGTCTCCCTGCAGGGCAGGCAGTCTCTGAACACTTCGATATGTTTCAGAGATCAGCTCATCGAAATGCAAACAAACGGCACCACACTGCAATTTAGTGGACACCTTATTTTACTGGAGAAGCTGGATTTTCAATTAAAGTGCTTTAAAAACCCATCCTGTAATAACAATAAACCTGTGTTCCGTCTAGTATATGGTGCTAGGGTCTAGGGTGTGTTCTTTTGTATACATTTTTAAAACTCCCTTTTCAGACTTTGCATTTCCCACTCGAGTCAATAATTTTTTTGTAGATAAAATTAGGTACCGGGGCTTCTATGCAGGTCGACTTATACTCTAGTATATTAGGTAAATTATTGTAGTTTTGATAAATCTGGTCACCTAGTTTAAATTTAAAGACAAAAATGTATAATTTCCTTCTCTCAAATCTACATCTGGTCATGTTTCCGCCTTGGGCAATGAATTAACATAACCATACTGCATATTATAGACTAAAGGAGGCAATATTTTTTTTAAAAGCAAATCTAGCGTTGCTGAACTGTTGCCCAGATTTCATAAAATGGTTTAGTACTTGTACAAACTGATCATTGTCTTTCTGGGTGCTCTAGATTTCCTAAAATAAACAGTTCTCATTTATGGGAATAACCACTGTCAACCCTTTTCCTCTGCATCTCACCATGGCTGCCAACGGAGATGGGCAGCCTCCAAGAATGAAACAGAGACGCAGAGGACGGGCCAGGGCTTAATTATTTACAATTTATTCCTAATTTGTTTTATATTTTTAATTTGTCAGTTTGTTATCAAGCCTCTCTTGACAACTCAGCTCAAAAGCAGCATATACTAGGTTTCAAAGTTGAAGTAAAGTCAATTTTTTTCTAGTTTTTGATATTCAGCAGATGTATACATTTATACATTTTAAATGTATAAAGTAATTTTAGAATTTTCCTCTTTGATCAAGGTCACTAGGAAACTATGAAAGCAAATTTATACTTATTATTTTCTACACTAGCCCAAGCCTGAAAGTTTTTCTTACCATTAAATACAGGATAGAGTGGAAAGAGTTCACTTTTTTTTTGTCAGCTAAGTTTTCATATTGAATTTATATGGTTGGTTTCAGACAACCGCCCTCATGTTATCCTTATGAGCAAAAATCTGAAAACCACATTCTCTGGGCGGCGGTGATTTCAGATGGTTGAAAATGTTGCATGCCCATCTGAATGGTGCCTTACGCATCTCTGACATTTGTACACAATATCCAACAGCAGTCTTCCCTTCCTTGGTCTACCCGAAAAATAGAAAAGGTTTTGACTTATGTTGGAATTAAGTTGGACTTCAGTACGTTTTGGCAATATAGCAGTGATCATGTGTTTAGTATGCATGGGGGCAAAAGTTTTATAACAGTGAGGTTTTAAAAATCACAGAGGGATGGGGCACGAACATTTCAGGTACATGCCTATTTAACCTCCCTAGCGCACTGCTGAGGTCCAGATTTCTGTACCAAAAATGCCAGACTTCAAATGGTAAATTTTTCTTTATGTTGTAGGCCTGTAACTTCCCAAAATATGTCCATACAAGGGTCTAATATACATCTTGAATACAATTATGCTTGAAACACAATTATGTAAAAATAAAAAATAAATGTTTTTAATAAAATTAATTGTTGCTATGTACTAAATCTCACCCGAATAAAGTCTCTGGTGCCCCAGATGTGCCCATTTGCAGTTAACCCTCTTTAACCTGGTGTGATGGATGTGGTAAAATCACACCAGGGAAGAGAGGGGGTTAAATGCAAATGGGCACATCTGGGGCACCAGAGACTTTTTATTTTAGTGCCATTTTGTACATAGAAGCACATTGAAAGCAATTTTCTAAAAAGAAAACCGATTTCATACAATTTACTTTCAAATTTCCTGCCGCCTCCATGATGTGACGTCACTCGGAGGGGGGGGGGGGCTTGATAAGCTGCGCTCCAGCAGCCAGAATGTCGCATTGGGGACACCGGGACTGCGCTGCCAGAGCCCAGATGTTCACTGGACAGCACCATCTCGTCCAGTGCAATAGTGATGGTAGCAGCACTGGACGAGATGGTGCCGTCCATGAATAGGGTGTGTACCAAACATGCGACCAAAGTGATAGCAGTGTCCAACACCAGTCAAAACCTTTTCTGTTTTTGGGCTAGACCAAGGAAGGGAAGTTGGCTATGGTGGACAAAAGTCACAGATTTAAGTTTACCAAACAATTTATAAAATTTATAAGAGACCCAAGCATATTAGTAGGCCAAGATTGGGTCGACACCGCGGGTGGCGCTATGGACAGAAGGGCATGACGTGTCCATGGCGCCTGCCCATGGTTTGCCCTCTATTTTGGGCAAACCATGGGCACGTTGTGTTCAGCTTAGAGCGCAGTATTAGCCATGTTGGAATACCACGTCTTATACTTTCGATGAGCAAACCGAATCAGAAAACAAATTAGCCATGTTTCTGCATGACATCAACAGACCCAACTGCACTACACGGTTTTGCATAGTGTAGACCCACTTTTCAAAGCATTTTACTTCCCTATAAATGCTAGATGCCTGCCTATTATGTTTTCGACCTATAAAAAGGTATATCAAAAGTTCACTACATGTTTGCAGGCCATCATTCAATGTATATTGAAGATTTTTTCAGTTGAAGAAAAAAAAAAAGCTATTCCCACAGAATATTTAGCTAAAATAATAGAATTTAGTATCTCAAATATTTGAAGTCAAATATCCAGTTGGGTTAAACATGAGTAAAACAATATCTAAATTTATGTCCACCCAAGCATTTGATTTGCTAATTGAGGGCCTTTTTACACTAAAAGCTCTGCTTTGCCATGAGCAGCCACACACAGTTGACACTTGCATGCACTAAAGGTATGCTGCATGCATTTTTTACTCTCCATACACTTGCACCAGAAACACATGTAATGCATTTACCTATTTTACAGTAGCCCAACCTCTGCGGATCTGTACTTTCCCATTTCTGAGGAAGACAGGCTCCTATACAAGACCCAGTAATCAAATCGGCAAACCAAGTACCACAGATTTTGGATCTGCAGAGAGGGAGGATTGGTTAGAGAGAATAGTAAAAAGAGAAGAAAGATAAATTGATGTCTAAAAGTGCCCTTTTCTTCATGCCATAAAGCCTCCACATGATCAACAATAGCCTGATACTCCTCTACAAAGGAATTTTGAAAAATGCCCCTGTTGGTAAAAAGGTTACTTATTGCACATATTTGACCTTGGAGCAAGGCAAGGGTGACATCACTATCCTTCTGGCAAGGCAATTTCCCTGTACTATAATAAGCTGCCATCTCACATGATTTTGCCTTTTTCATTCAACAGGATGTCATCAGGATGGTGATGTCACCCTACAGCACAATCAGATGTAAGAAGAGCGTTTTAAGTAACCTTTCTTTCTTCAGCGGAGTGTTATATATTGAGAGAGCGGTCTTTTTGTAAATAAATGGGCTTTGTTTGCCAAGCAATTTCAGCTTTAATCTTGAACATTTTCTTTATATTTAAGCCAGATGGGTCACGGTGTCCTTGACAGCATATTTGTGACAATACAGCCTAAATTAAGTTTCTTAAATGAGAAACAAGTAGGCTGTCCCTGCTAATGTAAGTGTTCATTTTCTGGTTATCTCTGCAGCTCTTCGGAACATCATTGAATAAAAACAAAACTGTTCCTAGAAACTGACAAATTTGAACTTAGAAATTCTTTTCTTGTTTCAGGTAAGTATTGTAGCCAGGGAGTAGACACAAAACAATATTGGTTATTTCTGTACAATACACAAAACAATTTTGGTTATTTCTGTACAAGATTAAACAGACATTTCCTTATAAGCAGTTAACATATTATTTCACAGATTATTCAAAAGACCAACTCTTGGGTAGGAGAACATTATTATCAGATGCAGGTCAATACCATGTATGGAATACTTTTACAGTCCATTTTTCTCCTCTACACAGTCCTCCAAACGTTCAAAAGTGGCAATGTGATCTCTTTTCCAGTCTATATTGTCTGTAGTTGTGAATCCTGCCTCCTTTGCAACTTTGGTCACTATAGTTACATAGCTTTTAACTTTGTCCACATGCAGATCCACCATAAATCTGAAAATAGAATTGAATATTATACCAGTACACAAAGATAGGATGCAATAGAAGAAAATAAACACATAAGTGGGAAGTGATCAAACACAGAGTGGAACTGGTAAAAGGGGGCAATCAGCAAAGTAGTGAGTAAACAGTCTAAGAAGCTCAGAGTGGCCACTAGAGAGAGTTAGCGAGATATACACTGTTGTTTCTCTGGCTGCTGCAGCCAGGGAAGCGAGCAGTTGTTTTCCGGCAGCAGCTGGAGAAACAACCTGTAAGGGGCACCTGGGGCACATGACAGGTCTATGGGGCTTCCGCCAGTCGGCTGTGTTAACGTGTCGTTCTGTGAACAACAGTTTAAATTGAGCCTAAGCAAGATTTACATGGGCAGTTGTCAACCTTCCAGTAAAGACACGATAAGGCCGCTACCTGGCGAACACTCCACATAAAGGCACTCGTCTGGTATTTTCTGTCTTTTGCCCGATACAGCTGTCATGTGGGGCATTATCTAAACACCCCCCAGTGTCTGCACAACAGTGCAAGCACTCGCACATAGGATGAAAATTTTTATTTTATTTTGGGGTTATACAATAGGAAGAAATACCTACCTAATATGTTGCCCCACAGTACCCTGCCCACCACTGGAGAGGTTTGTAACATTGAAGCCCCCAAAAGCTTCTCTACTTGCTGATCACAGAAGAGGTACTGTATAACATTATCCCTAGAGAGTAAGTACTATACCTTTCCAATCAACAAAGTACATGAGCTTTGGTTAGGGAACAAATCTAGCCACTAATTCCTCAGAAAGCAAGGGTCTTTAACTATAGCATGCTAGCATTGAATCAAGCTTCCTACTCAGTATGTAGCTATTTGTTTTAAAGAAAACAAACCACCTTAAACTGAAGTTGGGCTTTAAGTGCAGTTTAAGTACAGAAATGTTGAGGTCCCATTGGCAGATCCAAGCCCAGTTCACTTTAACATAAGCATATGGTTATTTATACTCTTCAAGCATTGAAACCCCTACATGCGTCTTCCTCTCTTCCCTTGCTTTGGTCTGTGGACATTCCTTTTCTCTTCATACCACCATTCAGAGTGGCAGAAAGAGGCTTTGGGCAGGAAGCTCAGGGTGTTCCATGATGTGGGACCCACTGCAGGGGTAAAGCTGGACCTACATAGGTTGATAAATCTGTTTGATTGTTTAAATTGAGTGATCGATGCCAAGCCATCAGTGTTAAGGCTTGACCATGAGGCACAACCTAAGTATTGTTGATGAATTTTTTGGCACATTAGCACTGCATTGGTGTTACTGTGCCCTATGCCCGATGCATTTTGACATCTTTTCAATGTCAAACTATATGTTCATTGAACATTGTTGCATATTATTGACGGCAATGTTTAAAGCAGTGAGGCATCCGTTCCAATTCAAATAGGATGGGTGTGGGCTTTACAAAAAAAAAAAAAAAACCACCACCTGTTCACCGCACACAAGAATTTTGACGCAATGAACACAAGCCCTCAGACTGACAGTTAATCAAAGCCTAATGAAAGTAATTTCAATCAAATTCAATGGAGCAAACATTGAGAAAAGAATGGCCAGCTTTAAGAATACATTTACCCAGGAGTTCAGATTCAAAGGCTCTGAGCTGTTATTCGCATGCTAGATTCTTTACTTTTAGAAATAGTTAGTGTATGATAATAGCCTGAAAAGCCTCTAAGAACATGTAAACTAAAGTAATAAAACCTCTTACCACCTTTAGCAAGTTTAAGTCATACAGGAACTGGCTCCAAAGAGGTTACGGCAGTAGTGGGATAAAACAAAGGGTGCATGCAAGTATTTTTAAAGCAAATAAATAGCAAAATAAATGTCAAATCAGGTTGTGTTTATATTTAAGTTAAAGCGGTTTTAAACTTAGAAAAAAAACACACATACATGAAATCAGCATGTCACGGATGAACCGTGAGGTCATCCAGCCTCCATGTGTTAATACATCATATTGGTATTGAATCTGTAGGAATAGGATATATTTCCCTGTATTGACACTGAAGGCCTTTCATATGTAAATAGAGTGTGGTCTTTCCTCTAGGAGGGTCGTAAACTTCAAAAGTGATGGCTGCAATTAGGTTTCGTAGAAGTGTCATAGAGGTGTCATTTCATGTGGAGCTTCAAAGGCCTAACCCCAGCACCCTGCTGTGGTGTTGCCGTATTGTCTGTTGGATAAGATAAGATTCTAAGTGTA
>CM070038.1:59556212-59574419 GCA_036250615.1 Ptychadena robeensis
TGACAAAGAAAGGAAAAGTCTAAAACGTATCATTTCAATGGTGGTTATTGTACTGGAAGATAGAACATCAAAAGGAAAATCAAAAAAATAACTTTAAAATAAAAGATAGCAAAACTGATGAGTGAAATAATATTGAAACCCCTACCAAACAAAGATTCGGCCCCACAGAGTGGTTAGACACTTCTACTCAATAGCACCCTCATTAGGAACCCTGTCTAATAGTCACGTAAAAAAGAAACCGTCCACAGAATCAATCAACAATCAAAGCAGACTCCAAACTCTCCAACATGGGAAAGACCAAAGAGCTGTCCAAGGATGTCAGAGACAAAATTGTAGACCGCACAAGGCTGGAATGGGCTACAAAACCAAATAGCAAAGCTGGAGAGAAGGTGACAAACTGTGTGCGATTGTTCAAAATGAAGGAGCACAAAATACCATCAATCGACCTCGACTGGGCTCCACACAAGATCTCACCCCGTGGGTGTCAATGTTCTGAGAAAGAAAAAAGCTCCTAGAACTACAAGGGAGAGTTAGTAATGAACTCATTAGCAGGACCAAAGCAACAAAGAAAAACATGGAACACATTACACCGCAAGGATAAACTGCAGGCTCGCAAAGTCCCCCCTTGCTACAGGAAGGCACCCTCCCCCACAGTGAGCCCCCCACCACCAAATTCTTTAAATCCTACGTCATGTGCTCACATATAACATCCCTCCCCAATCTCTCGACGCACTCCCCCCCACCTTCACCCCAACTCCTTCGATCGACCGACACTCCACGTCACGTCTTGCCAATAACTCTGCTCATCCCCCCCCGCACCCGCCTCTAGTACCCGTTACGACCCTGTGTCTCTTCCCCACCTACCCCCCCTATACCACCCCAGTCTTTTCACCCACTCACAACTATCGACTCCACACCCCTCCCTCCCGCTACCCTTTACATAGCTAATATCTCCTACCCGCCCCCCTTTCCGCCCCCCCTCAACGCCCCGTCCTACTCCCCGAACCCAATCACCCTTTCCCCAATTCTCCTCCACCTAATTCCCCGCCGTCAGATTAACACCATTCTCCCTTTTTACCTATTCTCTTCTAATTCCCCCTCCCCCCTTCTGTCTACTCCCCCCTCCACTTTCTCCTCCGCAAGGCACCCTCACCACACAACCCACACCCCAACCCCCCCCCACTCACTCCCAAACTTCCCCTCCTATCCCCTCACCCCTTCTCCTCCTCACCACGCTCATTTGCCCCCCGTGACCCATTCTGATCCAATCTCTCTACCCTTCAACTCAATGCCCACCACCCATCCTTCGCCAGCCCACCCCATCCCCATTCACATCCTCCCTCATCAATTTCCCAATTACTTCACCCCCTCTAGCCTCCCCCCCACCTCCAATCGGTTCGCTATTTACGCCATCCTTCAAGCTTCCTTCCCGTCTACTCCTCCCTTTCACACCCCTACCTCCCAATTCAATCCCTCACCACCCCCCCAAACACCCATGCTCACCCCTCCCCTCCCCCTCCCACCCGACCACCCCACAATTCTGCCACACTTCCTCCTTCCCTCTCACCACTCGTGCCCCCAACCCAAACCCCCTTTCCCGCCGAACTCATAACACCTAGTTGCTCAGCCTCTAGCACACTCCCTTCAATGCTGCTCCCATCACTCACCCAGACATCCTACACCCCCTACCCAACTACGCTTTCCATACCCGAGGAAGTTCCATGCCCCCACACTGCCCCTGACACCTTCTATCTCCTCACCCCTCTCCCACGACATCCCGCTCCCAACTAGATTACCACGCGCTCACTTTTTCTTTGACAGGAAGGGCGCGAACGAACGGAAGAGCGAACAGCAGGGAGGAGAGCTCGTCGATCAGGATTAATAGTAAATCGAGTGGCTAGAGATGCGGATGACCGAGGGCAGTAGATGAGCGGCAGCAGGAGTGGCGGCGCAAGGGAGATGTCCGAATAGAAAATGGCCAGGAAGAAAAAGAGCTAGCTCTAACGAGGAGGGGAAGCGGTCGAAGGACCATGCAGGGAGACGCCTAGAGAGCGAGATACGAAGGGGCAAAGAGAGCCGTACGAGAGGTGAAGAACAGACGGGGTAACAAATTCTACTGAGAGGACAAAAGAGAACCGACTGCGAAACGGGAAGCTTAGAGAGCAGAATGAGGCGAAACCAGAGCTATGCGAAGCGGTGAGATACTAACATAGAGGGGGGAAGGGGGAGATAAGACGGGCAAAATCCAATCAGACGAAAGCGTCCCTTCCCCCCCCACAGATACGGGTAAGCCCGTCTCCTTTTTTCCCTTGCTACCTTTTACCCTACCCCACCAAGGTATCCGCCCTTACCTCCAACCTTCCCTACCCACCCAACCCAAACCTACCCTCCTCCCCTCCCCACCCCCCTCCATGGTCATTGATCCTGCTTACCCATCCCCCATTCCCCACCCCTCTCTCCTTTTCTCCCGAGCTACTTCCCGCCTCGCTGTTCCTTTTTTACCCACCCCCCCCCCCCCCCCCCCTACTTTTTTTTCCCCCCCCCCCCGACCGTCCCCCCCCGGCCCCCCCCTTTTTCCGGTGTACTACTTCCTTCTTGGCCGGCCCCCCCCCCCCCCCCCCCCCTCCCTGGTGCTGTGCGGGGAAGGCAATAAGGTGTGTATAAGGATTTGTGAAAAAAATGGCCCAACTAGCATATTTAGGCCCTTCGCCGCCACACAAAACGTACGCTCGGATTAACAGCAGTGAGGCAAGGACCGGGTTGGCCCACAATCGAAAGGGATTTTCAGGGAGGAGGAAAGGAAAGAGACGAGCGGTGGACAATGAAGCAAAGCACCCAAAGACCGAGGAGCAAGCAAAATGGCAAGTTCCAGGTACAAGTTGAAGAAAACACGAGGTGGTGGGTACCCTTCTCCCAATCTATGGCATGGTAGCAGCAGACTAGCAATGTGTGTAAGCGTAGGTGGGTAAACACAGATCCACCTCACCTTTTAGGTACAGTATCTTACCTATAAGTACCTTGGCCCTCTTTTGCACCACAAAAACTCTTAGAGATGCTCCGATCAGCATTTTTGGGGCCGATCACGATCACAAGATCATGATGCTGCCGATGCCGATCACAAAAAAATGGCAGGGGAATGGCGAATCTTTTATCTAAATCTAGCCAGCAGAGTTTGCACATTATTAGAAATGAAAACAACTCCAAAATTAACTATATTGAAAAAAAAAAAATAGAAATAAGCTAACGTCAACGATCTTGGAAGAACACCAAGTTAGGGCTGAACGATTATGGCATCAATAATTTATATCACAATTATTTCTTAATTTTGGTCGAGGTGATATATTTCGATATCGATATGGAAATTTTTTAAAAGCATCCGAAAAAAAAAACGTAGCCCTTTCTCTAGTTCCATCATTTCTGCATACTCCCAATCACCTCCTCTTATCCATTAATACTTTTTATAACTTATTCACAAACAGATATTCACCTAAGTTGTCTCTTCGTTTTCATTATACTAATGTTTGCCTATCTACAAGGAGTCTGTACTTATTTCTTACTTCACACAAATCACCCGCATGTTCGGACCAACAATCTGGATTACCTGTTCCAATAGTCTTTACAGCCTTGTTCTCCACACAAGATCATCTGTTCTGGTCATGTTGCGGCCAGCCCCTTTTCCATTACACACAAGATACTTCCCTCTATACAGGGGTCTCAAACTCAATTTACCTGGGGGCCGCAGGAGCAAAGTCAGGATGAGCTGTGGGCTGCTAAAGGGATTTATAAGGTCAACCATACCTCTGCCATGACCTACTTTCTCCCGGCTGGATGGCAGAGAGATTACCGGGAGTCAGGAAGGTCAGTCCCGACCATGGTACACAGGAGCAGGGTAATGGACGCCCATTCCCCCCCCTCACCTGTGGGGATTTGTCCCAGCATGACTCGAGCGAGCCTCTGCCGAATCCTCTCACCCACTGCCCTGTTACAGTATAGGGCCAGCGCGCTCATGACGCAGTCCCGCGCCCACGTTCTTCTTGCCGGGCGCCAAGGAGCGCTGTCTGCTTTCCTTCACAGGGTGACCCCCCCAGAGAGCGCAGCCCGTCCGTACAGGCACGGAGAACCGAAGCTGCCGCCACTCCACCTGCTGCCAGTCAGAGCCACAGCCGAGCCGGCTCTACAAAGCACTAGTGATGACTCGAGTGATCGGACGATATTGGCTTAAATAAGCATTGATCGGCGATCGGACGCGCAAAAGCTATCACGGGGGGCGTGGCACATGAAGTCGAGTGCATGGAAGCCTGCTCTGGGCTCCTCCACTTACCCCTGTTTTCCTGCCTGTTTTCCTCGGCCATACGTCACCCCTGAGTCCCCAAACTACCATTCACCGGCTGGTAGTCACCCTCCACTCCTTCCCCTTGGGGGGGACACCAGTTTGGCAGAGAGGCGCGCTGACACTTCAGAAGCGGCGAAAATTTAGGCCCGTCTCAGCCAACTCGCGCCGGATCGCGGTCGGTGCACACAGCATGGACACCTCTCAGCTAAACCATCGCCTGCTACCTCTGCTGGACCACCGGTGCGATGCACTCGGCTCCTTGTCCGGCCCCAACGACCCACGCAGTGGGACCCATCAGAAGCTCGGGTGGGTGGAAATTGAGGGCGGGGTACTCCGTTGGGATGCCCTCAACAGCCTGGTGTCTTGCCCCACTCTCCACGGCGCTCTCTGGTAGATGTGGACGCAGCTCCCTTCCACGGTCAACAGTCTCCAGGCCCCCAGTATCTTCTATGCCTCTGTGTGAGAGTGACAGTGTATGGGCAGGACACTAGTGGGGCAGTTGAAAGTGGCCGAAAATAATGGAAATGAAGCTGTCTTGGTAATAAGGGACAATGAGGTGGGACTATTGCATGTACTTTCTAAGGGGATATGCCCAGTGGAACCTTGCCTCCCAATCCCCCTTACATATATACAGCACACGCGCCACCATATATACAGCGCAACCTGCCCCCCATATAGACAGCGGCAACTCTGCCCACCATAAATACAGCGCACCTCTGCCCCCCTATATATGCAGCGGAACCTCTGCCCCCATATATGCGCGCACTCTGCCCCCCATATATACAGTGCATTCCCCGGCCATTGGTGATCGGCAGAGGTGATCGGCAATTCAGCAGAATATCGATCTTGGTGATCGGTATCGGTTGATCGGCCCCAAAAAGGACTGATCGGAGCATATCTAACAAGCACGTCTCTGGGACATCTCAAAGCTGAGCGTAGCCCAGGGGTGTTTAAAAACACAAGCCGTCTAGAAGGGAGGAAGAAGATTTCCGGATCCCCCTTGCCGATATTAGCTTGCCAGTGCTTAGGATTCTAAGCAGAGTATGTGATGCCGCTTATCATAGGCGGGCCGCAACAAAAAGATCCCGAGGGCCGCAAAGGCCCGCGGGGCCGCGATGTTTGAGACCCTGCTCTATACACACAGTGAAACAGGGGATGCAAGGGGGTGCCCCGGAATGATCTCTCTCAGGGGAAACATCACGATCATCAGCCTCTCTGTGCCCCCCCCCTCCCCCCAGAGCAGAGCTGTGGGTGTGAGCAAAAACAGGAGAGCGTACATCACAGACTACTGCGCGTTATGGCAGCGTTGTCTGTGATGACGTGCTGCAGAGGAGTTTGACTATACGAGTGCCCTCTCTCTGTGTGCCGACATCTATTACAGGCAGCCCTGCTTGGGGAGGGGGCGGGAGCCGGATGTTCGACTCACGTCTATTACATCTCCTGTGCTGCTTGAAGAAAGCCAGCAGAGATGTATTAGAGGTGGAGTCGACATCCGGCTCCCCGCCCCCTCCTCAGAGAAGGGCTGTAATAGGCTGTCAGGACAAGCAGAGGCAGCCTGCCAGCACAGGCATTATCGAGATACCGGGAATTGATTTCAAATCATATCACGGAGTTCAGAAAATACCATGATCGGGCTTTTTTGATCGGGCGCTTTTGGTGCCCGCGATCATGCTATTTAAAGCCAATATCGTCAGATCCATTGATCGGCGGCCGATCAATCGGAGCATCATCCCTACAAAAAACGCACAATAGCGCTCTGAAGTTTCCCAAGGATCTGTAGGCGTTTACAAACAGGGGGAAGGTCTACATCGGGTAAAGAAGCCTAGGAAAACAGGCATTTTGAGCAAATGAGCCTTTTAAAACAGGGACAGAGGAAGGGAGGTCCACTATCCAGTTGTACAGAGTTCTCTATAAGGGGCGAGTAGTTGAGAGTATACAACGAGGAGGAGAAATCCCCACAGGAGTTGGTTTTAAATTTTAAATGCTTTCTTGATCCCATTTTGATAAAAAATTTTGGGCAAGATATTTTTTTGAAAATGAAGTCTTGATTTGCGCGTGTGGGAGATCTTCTTATATAGTCATACACCTGCACATATTTATAATGTAAAATGTTAATTATATAAACACATTGTTATCTGGTGTTGTTTTATCTTTTTTGATTTCGTGTATATCACAGAGGATGTAAAGAATTGGACGTAAGCAGGGGTTCCCAACCTGACGTCAGTTAATGTGAGTGGCAATTCAGTATGATATCCCATGCACTGACGCGATTTTTCTAATTTAATATTTCCCAGGTGATGAGGAGATAATACTAGCCCAGGTAATGTGGTGTTATGTCTCTGCCCGCAAGATCCGGGTTTTGCGCTGGGGTACAGGAGCAGGGAATCTATGCCACCCAAGGGTCTTCTCCGAGCCCCATCAGCGGGAGATAGCAGGGATCCCTTTTCCCGCACTCGGTGGCAAGGTCCTGCTTCCCTGGTGAACCCCCCAGGAAGGTGCAGATGAGGGCCCGGGTAATGTCCCTTTAAGGGGGAAGGCGATAGCTGGTCTTTGACGTAGCGTGGGTCGAGGCTGCGGAGTTATACTGTCTAGGATAAACCGTGATTGAAAACAGGCAAAGGGTTCGAGGGCAGGCGGCAGACGAGACGTAGTCGAGGAAAAAGCGAGGGTCTCGCGGCAGGCGCAGACGATAAGAAGAGTCGGTAAAAAGCGGAGGTCGGGAGCCAAGGACAAACGATAGTCGGGGACGGAGCCGGAGTCAAATACCGGGTAGTCCAAAACAGAAAGAGCAAGCTCTGGCATTCACAATACACATTGAAGCACGTAACAATCCAAGCACAAGCTTTTGAAGGACTGGAGGATTTTATAGAAGTGCTTTCCCAGTCCCTCCCAGGCGGAGGGGTGGACCGTGACCTGGGGCACTTCCCATGCCAGCCACTAGAATTCGGCGACGGCTCACGCTAGCGGCATGCGCACGGGCACGCGCGCGCACAGCATGTACAGTGGCTGCCGTTCGGATGACAAGGATGGCCCCTGACGATACCCCGGTTGGCCCCAGATGGTCCCAAACCAGAGTCCCCAGGAGAGGCAGGTGGTGAAGGTCGGGAGTGGCGTAATGGGAACTGGCGGAGGGGGACAACTGCCCTGACGGGAATGGCAGGATACTGACATAAGCCCCCCCCCCCTCAAAGCCGGCCTCCGGACGGCACTATACCGGCCATCGGGACAAGAGGAATGGTAACCCGGCACAATGAGATCAGGAGATGGACACCCCGAGCCGGAACCCACGGGCCTCCTCAAGCCCAAACCCCTTCCACCGGACCAGATACTGCAGACCACGACCCCGAAAAAACGAGGAATCCGGATGGACCTCCACCTTTGTACTCCTCGACCCCGTCAGGAGAGAAGGGAGGAGGAGACTGACCAGGGAGTGGGTCACTGACCACCGGCCTGAGGAAGGACACGTGAAAACCGGGTGTGGGACACAGATGGCGAGGGGGGAAGCGCGGGAGCGCCACCGCAACAGGGTTGACCAGGCGAAGCACACGACATGGGCGCCTAGAAACCGCAAGCCACCTACGGGAGGGACAGCGCAGTGGCGAATAGAGGAGGAAGAGAGCATACATGTCATCTGGAACGAGGACGGGAAACGGAGCGAACATGCGGTCGGCGATAATCTTCATGGTCTCCTGCCCCTGGAGGGACCCCGGACGGTTCTGGGGCCGGCAAGGGGAAGGAGAAGGACCGAAAGGACGGTCCGGGACGTTTTGGAGCAGGCCAGGACAGGGCATGCCCGCACGTACGTCCTACCAGTCAAATCCTTCAACGTCGGCCAGCCAGAAGTGCGTGAAGGAAGGTCCAAAGTCCTCTGCATCCCGAAATGGCAGGCGAGGGGGGCAGTCGTGACACAGGTCGAGCACCCGTGACAGACGGTCTGGGGGCATGTAGACATGGTGGTTCATTCCAGAATATCCGCTCGTGTCACGTAGTGGGGGAGAGGTGGAAGCCTCGGTGGTCCCCTCGGCTCTTATTCATGTCCCATAGTTCGGGGACCCAGGAGGGGGGGAGGGAGGAAATGCTTTTCAGGGCAGGATAGGTCTAGTTCCGAGATGGTGGGGTACGGGGAACCACTCCACGAACCGATAGTGCGGTCTGCCTTCTTGTTTTTGCTGCCCCCCAGGGGTGTATGTCAGGTTGGAAGTCAAACCTTTCAAAAAAGAGGGGTCCATCGGGCTTGACGGGGGTTGAGCATCTTGGCCTGCAGTTCCGGAGGTTCTTGTGACTCCGTGAGGATGAAGAAGATGGTGCTGCGCACCTTCCAGGAGGGGCTCTCCATTCCTCCAGGGCGGCCTTCATGGGCAGAAAAGGAAGCTCCGGTCCCGCACGCTTTGTAATGCATTCCGCGGGAGTGAGTTTCCGGGAGAGAAGCAGACGGGGTGCAGCGAATCCTTCTCCCAAGAGCGTGGGACAGCAATGGATGACAAGGGCATTCTAGGGAGAAGAGCTTTACCTCCATGACGTAGGGCAGCGCGGGTCCCCAGGGTGACGTAGGATGGGGAGCGCGTTGATGATTTTGATTGAACGGTGTTTTAGGTACATCGAAGGCGGAGTGAGCGGAGGGTTGTCCAGGGCAAACCGGGGGGTCGTGGTGCTGGTGAGGGGCCGGTGAGAGGGGAGGGACAATCTTGGATGAAACGTTATTGAACCTCATGTAGAAATTAGGCAAACCCCAAGAACGCTGGATGCCTTTCTATCTGATGGGGAATGGGCCACTCCGAGAGGCCGAGACTTCTGGTGGTCAATAGTGATACCTGGGTGGAAATCACGAGCCGAGAAACGGAATGGTGGTATTCTCAAACTGGCATTTCTCCGCCTTGGCGTAAAAGGGCAGGCGCCTCAACCGTTCTAGCACCTTACGCATATTGTACCTGTGTTGATCGAGGGATTGAGTACACGGAGTATGTCGTCCAGGTACACAATGACGAATCGGAAGACGTCATTATGAAGGTTAGAAGGAAAGATAAGGGGAGAACTCCCCATAAGGGGTGGCCAATCCCCAGATGGGACTTGAAAGGTGAGTTAGTAAATTGAGTTCTGGTCAAGAGATTGACATTTGTAGTTTATTGACAACATCAACAAAACGATGGTCATATACACAACATGGTGATCCGAAACACGCAAATTAGCTACTTAGTTGCTGCCCGTACGACGGCAATTACGAGCATTACGGGTTACCATACATACGTTTTAAAACAGTTTTGGTTAAAATACATCACTATCTGTGTGACCAAGGGGCTGCAAAGTCCCAATATTCTGACTCCAAAATTTTCCGACGCGTTTCATCCCTAAATGGGACTTCCTCAGGGTAGTTTATTGGAGATGTTTTATCTAAAAGATCATCAAAATAAATAACATTAGTATAATTGTAATGGGTCAATCATCGTAGTCCGTATGGGCCTAACCAAAGATCAATTAATCTAGGGGGCTCCATTAGCTTGTTCATTTTTTCATATACATAGCATCACTGTTTATTTACTGATAGTCAATTCAGTGCAGCACTTGAGGGCATCCATGTTAAGCATGACAATGTAATAAAGGTAGTTACAATACTTGGTCCATTAGTCATTCTATAAAATACGTATAGGACCAAAATATATATACAAGATATATTTCGATATAATTAAGAATCGGCTCTTCCCAGTATTTCTTAGCTATATGTGTGCAGACTGATGAGTGGTCGTAGCTAGTTCCCCAAACCACACCTCCGAACGGGCAGAGAAACCTCCTATTAGTGTTTCCAACGTTTTAGGGAGGGAAAATCCTATAGTAGGAACACCGTCATGGGGGGAGGGAGCAACTGTATTGTCTGAGAAAGAAAACCATCAGTCATTTGGGTAAGGTCAAAAGTAAGTATGCATCTGGTGGAAGTTATTCACAAAGAGTGCTGATAGGGAGGGAACGGTAAAGGAAAGGGTGAGGTATTCTTACCTACTTTTTGAGTCTTCCCAATAGGAAGCATGCACCGGGTAGATTGAATCTGTAGAGTCCCACGGTCATAACCGTCCTAAAAAATTGGAACAGTCAAACTTATCATTTATTTCTAGTCCGATTTTGCACTCAATATACATGTACGTCTGTGAAGCAAGCCACCTTGTCCACTCTGTCCCAGTACTGTCTGTGTACCACTCAGTA
The DNA here is from genome assembly GCA_036250615.1 of Ptychadena robeensis. Taxonomy (NCBI): domain Eukaryota; kingdom Metazoa; phylum Chordata; class Amphibia; order Anura; family Ptychadenidae; genus Ptychadena; species Ptychadena robeensis. The sequence goes on from CM070038.1 coordinate 59,566,738, forward strand.
CAATCGTTCGCTCAAGAGTTGTCTCGGTCCAGGTATTTGTGGTTTGTTGCATAGAAGGTTTTCCTGTCTGTTTATATTGGTTGCGTTTACCGCCATGGGACAGGAAGTGGTTTCAGCTGTCAGGGTGGCCACTATTTCCGGCGCACTCTAGGCGTCATTAATCACTGAGCTGGCTCCTTGCTCGGCGCAATGCGCCTCAATGAGGTGCATTTTCCGCCCTGTTCTACTGCATCACTTCCTATTGGGCTTAGCCCATAACGGGATGACATCCTGGCGCGTCCGGTTGCGTGGCAACCGGACGCGACCGTACCACTCTGATCGCCTTCACCACGGACTGCAGGGGGGCTCACCTCCCCCGCCGTCCGGTTCACGCTCTCCCCCCCAGCAAGCCCTTCCATGCTCCTTGATCACTTTCACCATTGGGCATTGTCCCAATGACAATCAGCACATACCTGTCACCCAATGTCCCTCCTACTTCCTAAGCATTTCTTTTTGCACTCACACGATTCCCTAATCCTGACATCCACTTTCCTCCCCTTTTCCAACCCAATCACTTACACCACACTGCACCCTAACAGCACCTCACCCCCCCACCCCGAAAAAGCTTACCCCCCTTTTTTTTCACCCCACTCTTTCCATCACTTTCACCTATTTTCCTGGGCTTTAGTCCCCATCTCCCCCCCTTGTTACCCACTCACCCCCTCACTTTTTCCTTTTTGTTTTCCCCTCCTTCACATTCGTGCACTCTCTTATATTTTTTCACTTTCATTTCATGCAGTGATGAATTACACCTTGGGGAACCCATATATCACTCCCCTGTAGTTTCCCCCGTTCTACACGGTCAAGCCACCATGGAATACCACTTACGTCTTGCACAACAAGCACAATTGAGGAATCACTTGTTGGATCTCGGTCTAGGGGCGATGACCTCACATACTGTTTGTTTTCACATAGATAAAATGATATCAACATGCTTGCATTCACACATTACTTCATCACTGTTATTTCAGGACGATGTGCGCTGGTGGCGTAGGCGTGGGGGGGGTGGATGTGGCAGGATGGGGGCGGGGGGGGGGGGGGGGGGGGGGAGAGGTGACCCGGAATGCGAGGGGGAGGTGAGCCCCCCTGCAGTACGTGGGTGAGGCGATCAGCGAGGTGGTTACTGTCGCGTCCGGGTGCCACGGCAACGGAGTGCCACGGATGCATCACGTTCGTGGCTAAGCCCAATAGGACAGCTTGATGCAGTGAACAGGGCGGAAACTGCACTCATATGAGGCGCATTCGCCCGAGTGCAACGGCAGCAAGGCCAAGGGATTAATGACGCCTTACTAGAGTGCGCCGGAAAATAGGGCCACACTGACAGCTGAAACCACTTGCCCTGTCCAATGGCGGGAAAACGCAACCAAATATAAAACAAGACAAAAACTTCTATGACAGCAACCACAACGGACTGACCGATGACACTCTCAGAGACGTTGTACTGAGGTGGGACACAGGACAGGATTGGGATCAGACTTGGTGGACAAGGTCAGGCTGCTTCAAGACTACATTATATGAGGTGCAAAGGGAGGACTAGAAATGAAAATGAAATGGATAAAGTTGACTGTTCCAATTTTTTAGGACGGTTAGACCTCTGGACTCTAAAGATTACAATCTAGCCAGGGCGCATGCTTCCTATTGGGAAGACTCAAAAAAGTAGGTAAAGAATACCCTCCCCTTTCGTTACCGTTCCTCCCTATCAGCACTCTGTGAAAACTCACACCAGATTAGCATACTTACTGTGGACTTACCCAAATAATGATGGTTCTTTCTCAGAACAATACAGTGCTCCCTCCCCCCATATGACGGGCTGTTCCCTACTATAGGATCCACCCTAAACGTTGGAAAACATAATAGGCGGTTCTCTGCCTTTCGAGAGGTGTGGGTTGGGGGGGGGGGGCGGAACTAGGCTACGGGACCACAATCAGTCGCACCAATAGAGCTAAGAAAATTACTGGTAAGCCGAATTCTTTAATATATCAAATATATCTTGTATATTGATTTTTGTCCTATACGTGTTTACGGAGATGACTTAATGACCAAGGAGTGTACTACTTTAGTACATTGTCACGTGCTTACAAACATGGGATCCTCAAGGCCTCAACGGAATTGGCCGACTATCAGTAACATAAACAGTGGATGCTATGTATATTAAACAAGGAACAAGATAAGGGCAGCCACCCTAGAGTAATTGAGCTTGGTAGACATACGGACTACAGATGATTGACCTTAGCAAATTATACTAAGTATATATTTTGATGATCTTTAGATAAAACATCTCCAATAAACTCCCTGAGGAAGTTCCCATTTAGGGATGAAACGCGTCGGCAATTTAGGAGTAGAATAATTGGACTGGTGCGACCTGGGGCACCAGGTTATGTGATGTATTTTAACCAAAAACGTTTTAAACTGTATGTATGGTAAAAAACCTAATGCTCTAATTGCCCTCTAGCGGGGCAGCAACTAGTAGCAATTTGAGTGTTTGGATAACCATGTGTGTTATAATGACATGTTTTTTGTACGTGAAACTCATACGCTAACATGTCCATCTCTTGACCAGAACTCAATTTACTCTACTCACCTGTAAAGTCCATCTGGGATTGGCCACCCATTCGGGGTGAGTTCTCCCTGCTATTTCGAATTTTGAATCGGATGTGGTGATTGCCGTCCGCTTACCAGCGTCCCCCTAAACCCTCCCTTTGAGCATTGATGAAGGCTTGGAACAGTCGATGGGCATTACATAGACCCGAAAAAGGCATTACTAAAGATTCAAAATGACCGAGATTGGTCATGAAAGAGGTTTCCATTCGCTTCGCCACGGCCGTACGCGGACGAGGTTGTAGGCCCCCCCCTGAGATCCAATTTTGAGAAAAACGGGCGTGTGGGGATTGTGTGAGGTACGCGAGTAGGGGGAGAGGTTGGTAGTGTGTTGCCACTTACCGGTGGGGTAGGTTAGTGGTCTTTATTGTGATGGAGTTAAGCGTCGCCGGTAGTCGACATTATCTGGCCCCCGTAGCGATTGTTGGGTCTTGTCTGTACGAGAAACATCCCAGCTCCGCGGGTGAGGTAGAGGACACGAATGACGCCTTTCTTCCGGATGTATCAATTATACTCTTTTAGGGCGAGTGATTCCGGTTCAGCAAGGGGGTAATGGCACCATACGGAATTTTCGCACCCTGGAGCAGGTGGATGGGGACCATCGTAGGGGGCAGTGGGAGGCACCGCAATCGGCACGCCAGTTTTACTAAAAAACACGTCCAGGAACTGGTGGTAATGGGAGGGACGAGGACGGACTCTGACCGGGCCTCGGAGAGTGCAAGGAAGAGATTTCCTCGGGGCATGGCATGACCCCGACAGTATCCGAGAGCGAAGCTGAACTCTCCAGGAGCCCAGTCAATTGAGGGGATCTATGGCCCTCGTAATAGCCCGGGTGGTAACCCCAGGACAACGGAGCGATGGGAACAGCGGGGTAGGGCATTCAGGACAGAGAAACGGATGATGAGGAATGGACCGGGACGGAGGGCTGTGGATGGCGGGCAGGAAAGGGGTCTCCTGGGGACACGGGACCAGAGGGGATCGGGTTTCCATAGGCCAATCTGAGGGGTAAGGGTCAGGTCTTCTGTAGAAGCAGCAAAGTGTGGCCTTGGCGAACTCGGTGTCTACGAAAGCAGTCAACAGAACGGAAGTCAACAATTGCTCAATCTGGATGTCTCCCCCGGGAACCGTAGGAGAGACGGGAGACAGAGGTGTGAAGGGAGTTGGTGACCTCAGAAAAACAACCCTGGTTTGACTGGAGGAAAATCGCTTACCCGTAGGGCGGACATGACAGAAAGGAGTAGATGACCGGCCTGCTCTGAACCACAGTAGAGGCGAGGTTTGCCATGGAATCTCTCTCTCTCTCTTCACGGGTAAACGATGGGAAGAGTTGCCCGATCTGCATAGGCGCTGGGGGAGAAGCTCTCGGGATGGCCAGGCGGGGCGGTGGCCTGGTGAGTAAGGGGAGCAGAACGGGAGGTACACGAAGGGTGTCGGTGGTTAGCAAACCCAACGTTCTGCGCGGCGTTCCCGGACCCAGGCGCAGATCTTTATCGATGGATTAGACTCCATCAGTTCCCGCAGAGTCTTGGGAATCCCCACGCGGGCTAGCTCGTCCTTTCAGGGCCTCAGAACAGGACCCACCCTGAACTGGGACGGCGGAGGGTACGGGAGGAGTCATTCCAGTCGAGTTCCGAGGAAAGGAGACGATGGGACAAAATCGGCCACATACTCCTCCTGGGAGACGGGATTGCGGCAGGCCCGCGGAGCTGCGTCGGCGGTCTCCTCCTTCAGGGGTCGCTGTAGATCTGACCCAGTGTGACCTGAAAGCGGCCAGCGCCCGGTAACGAAAGTGTTTGCCAATGACACGTGATTCCATGAGAGCCATGGATTTAGAGAGTGGTACTAGTAGGACTGATTTGATTCGAGAGTGGTTCTTGTTGGGTAATTCTGATGATTGAGAGACCACAAACCTAGAGAGTTCTGTGGTGTTGGGGCGATTGTCGCCATTGGAGGAGTGCGAGACATGGAATAACAATAGTTGGTGGCAGTGAGGGAGTTAACAGAAGGGAATAAGGCAGGGAACTGCCGGTGTTAAAGGATTCAATGAAGGGGTTAAGGAGAGGCAGTAATACTTAGCCGGCTTCGCAATAGGTCTCTGCTGGGCTGTTGGGGGGGGGGGGGACCGTCTACTGGAATGCAGGTAACAAAAGAGAGAGCGATGGCAGCCAGACAGCCCTTTAAATATCCCGGGCTCTGTGATGTCATAGAGCGTGCTCAGAGCGTGCTCAGTCCCAGTGGGTGTGTACCAGCAAAGAGGAATGTTTAACACATCTGATTAAACCAAGGGTGGAGGGTTTATAGACCTTCACCCTTTGTTTTACTCAGGCAGCTGTCTGCCCACCCCCTGGTGAATATGACGGGGGAGGGGGACTTGCTTCCTTCCACAGTATACAATTTATTGATAGAATGTAGTTGAGCTGTATTATTTCTATTAATAATAATAATAATAACAATGTAGTGCAGTTAGAAGTGTGTATTGTGAATTCTATCCCAAATTGGTAAACCTGGCATTTCCTTTTGTGCAACTTTATTAATTTATTTATAGCTACTTTTTTTTATAAAGTAAGGCCTTGTGTCCGTTGCTGTTTCCCTGCGCTGGGCATATGGCACACATGCCGGTGAAAAAATCCTGTGACATGCAGGCAGTTTGCCCACTGCTTAGGGCAAGTTCCTGCCAATACTTTTTTTTTTATTTTTAAATCTTTTTCATTGAACTTTTTTTTAAACATTGTTTCCATTTGTTTGTAAACGATCGCAGTCGTTGTAAGAAGATCACACAAATAAACGGTTGTGGTACAGAGATCGTAATATGAACACTTGTTTTCCTCCTACTCCAGTAAAATTAAACTGGTATAACATAGCATCCAAATTGCTGAGATCAAAAAACACAATAAATCTTAAACCGATCCTAATCTACTACCCATGCAGCACAACACCTTCCGGTACTCAATTTCCACTGCTACCCTCGCAGTTCCTCTCTGTGTTCCCTATGCATATCAGCACAAAGCTCTTTCAACTAGTTCGCCGTCCCCTCACGCGCCATGTATTCAAGATATATTTGCCACTTCATAAAGTATGTTTTTTTGAGGACATCTCCTCTGATACTGAAGTCTAGTTGGTCTTTGGCGTGTATGTTTAACACCTGAGACATCACTTGGGCAGTGGTTCACCAGAGAGCCAGTTGGACATAATCGCCCTCCTTGCTGTTCCTGCCAATGCTTTTAATTTAACATAACAAAGAGCCAAAAAAACAGCGCCCAAACAGCATCAGGTACTGCTTTTCCATGTCTTGGAGACACATCCATTGATCGTGTCTACCGCTGGGAAAAAACAGCCCTTCGGCTGGATCTACACTACGATTATTTGTGCAGTTTTCCCCATGGCAGACTCACCACACCCAGCCTGGTGCTGTGGAATCAGCAGCATCTTGGGGACACAACGGAAGCACATACCATGCCCATTGGCAAATAATGGGCATGGTGTGTGAGGTGTGCAAACCGCTCCCGATGCGTTTTTGTCACCCGTGGTTTCTGGAACTGCCTAGTGTTGACCCAGCCTAACAAGTCTTTAGACGCTGGAGTAAAGTTTGTGCTTACAGATGTATATTTTGTTGTTGTGTTTCTTTTTTCTGTTTTATGCAATTATATAGTATAATACAAATTGCTCCCAATTAATGTTCTACTGGAATTGTAGTGCTTTTTTCATTGATATGCTGGAATGAATGTCTGTCTCGCACGACTTGTCATTTCATTGTTTTAAGCCTGTAGGAAATGTATTCTAGTAAACTAATGTATTCTATATTCATGAATGAAAATGTGTCTGCCTTAGGGTTTACTTGAAGACACGATTAGTTAATATACTCTTCAGATCAAAGAATGGACATTTCTGTAAATCTCTGGCAGATGCCATTAGTTTAAATGGGGACCGGCGTCCCCGTCCAAAGTAACCACGTTGCACTCCGTCACTCGTCTATCGGCCCCGGCTCGTCCGGTGTATGGGGGCCTTTATCCTGACACACCTAAGGAATAGCTTATATAGATTTTCATATAGTGAGGCATTTCCAGACAGGATTGAATAGATCTAAAAAGCCACTTCAAATAGGTCCTGTTCATTTACAAAAGCAGTGAAAATGATTGTGAGTTTCTTTACGCAGAAAGCTGCTTTACATTTTTTCTAGCCAAATGGCAGTTTGTGGTTTTGACCTCCTGACTGTGTTCTACAGATTAATTTGTTTATACTTACTTTATTTATAAACCACTTTCAATGTCCATGTGTATTCATTAATCAAGTCCAAAGCCTAGGTTCTTCATAGCTCAAAGGGTTATCAAATCCTGGTGTAAAAAATATTTAAAATTCTATTACTTACATGAGCATCTATTCAGCCTGACTTTGTGCACCAGTCACTTCTGATTTGAGGTGACTACCTTAGCTTTTGAGACTATAGAGCCCTGTGAGTAGCCACCATTGCATGTCTTTTACCCATTATTGGTTTGCAAATGTACAGCAAGTAACTCCTGTAAGTACTCTTAGAACATGTAGTCCCAGGAAGGAAGCCCTTGTATAGACAGGAGGGTGCAGTCCCTGTTAGGAGTTTGGAGCAGCATTGCCACAGGAAGACAAAAAAAAGAACAGAATAGAAAGTAAGGAGGTTAGAATAGTTATTATTAAACCTTCATGTAAACAAAATAAGACCTGTTTTATCTGTAACAAAAATACATATTTTCATGCTTTATTTACATTGGTACACTAACCTCCCTACATTACGCATGTGCTGACTTTTTAAAAAAGTGTGCCACAGGGGATCGCGGCAGAGCATATAAAATTCCACTGCGATTTTTAGTCATTTTGGAGGCGCCCAGCACAAATCGTACTGGAAATAAGTGACTCCCCTCCATCAACATGGAGGTCTATGGCGCCGCTGACCCCCTCCCCTTTTGGGGGGCAGACACGGAAGGATCAGGCAAGTACATCGATCCGGAGTTTCCCCGCAGTTAAAGCGGAAGTAAACTCAAAAAAAAAATCCCCCACATACATGACACGGACAT
>CM070038.1:59574519-59585245 GCA_036250615.1 Ptychadena robeensis
GCAGCCTGATGCTGATAGTGCAAAGTGACCTACAATGTGGTAGGTCCGCTTTAACTCGGGTTGAGTTTCAAGATGGATGGAGTTCATTCAGGGAGAACGCCAAGGAGGTTAATGCCACCTTTTCTATGAACATCTAGTTTAATGTCACAAACTAGTATTTGATGTAGAAGACAATGTATCGCAGCTTGGTGACGTCATGGATCGCCAAACGATTCTGGTCGATCTTTTGTGAATTAAATGATTAGTCAACCCAGGTTAGTCTATGTTTCCACAGCTTTTGCCAGTCTTCCAAGATCCCTCCGTTAATGTATCTTTGATGCATAAGGGCATGCGTTACTGATAGTGGGGGAAGTCTTTTTTTTTTGTCACTCATATTGGGTATTAAAACTTGATGTATTGCTCTTGAATATTAAATAGCCATGTATGTAACACCTGTATCGTGCCCATATATTTCTTTTTTCTTGTAGTTCAAAGAGAGAGATGAACTGGAATACATCTTTAAGTTTTGGCAGTCTCCAGAACCCAAGCTCTTTCCCATTGAAAGGTACTGGGATGTGAAGAATCGTCAGTCTTTGGGAAAAAGATATGACTCTAGAAGAGGAGCCTATGACTGGGATTTGAATATGAAGCTCCATGACCGTGGGGTAAGCCTCTTTTCTTCTGTATTTTTAAATCTCATATTACAACCTCAAATGAACACAGGTAGACTTGATGGTTTAGAAAGTCCCTCATATTTCACACACGGTTACATTTTGGTTCAATCGATGCTCGATTTAGATCGCGGAATTCAATCGTCTAATCGAAAATCGATCTTAATCGCATCAACATACACACCACATTGAGTTTGCGATTGTGGTGAGATTTCGATTCCAAAATATTACTAAAATCGTCTATTTTGGTATGGAAACGATTGAAGTTCAGATTGAAGTGGTCTATGTTATTATATCGCATTTAATCGATCCAGGAGAAACACCACAAACATCAACGATTATAAAACGATTTTGACACAATCGACGACGATTTTCCAACATGTCCGATCAAAATGCGATCTATTTTTCTGCCTTCATCGAACAATTATCGTCGATCGTACCATGTGGGCATACCTTGATTTTCGTTCAATCTATAAAAAAATTCATCTAATCGAGCATCGATTAAACCAAAATCGAACCGTGTGTGGCTAGCTTTAAGGTGTATGGGGACCCTTAGGCAGCATGCCTACTAAAGCTGGTCATACACTGCTCAATATTGCTGTTTTGATCATCTTAAAAATCAAAAGTATTGAACAGAAATTGTCCCCCATACCTGGTCCAATCGACCAAAAGCAATTGAAGTTAAACATAAAATTTATTGAAAAGTGATCGGACATGTTGGTAAATTTTAGTAACTGCCGATTTTCTAGGTATTTTCAATTGATTTGTATGCGAGCGTACAATGAAGCATGTGCACAGAACTCAGGAAAGAAATTGATCAGTTTTAAATAGATTACACTACGTTTTGGTACAGTTGCTCGGCATTAGACAGTCGATATTTTAATTGATTGTGCAAAAATCTATCTGTAAGGCTAGCTTTACACGTATGGTGTGTACTGTGCTTCACGGGTGTGCGGTTCACAATGCAGCATTAATAGTGTAAAAGAACTCAGTTGTCAAGTTATTTCACGCAAGTATTTCACCGCAAACCATGATTTGAAGTGTACTGTGATTTGCATTTTGCAGTTGTTGGTTGCTCTTGTAATTGAATTACCAATTTAATAAATTTTTATCCATTTATTTTAAAGCAAAAAAAAAAAAACTTTTCTGGACGTTACTCAGAATATTTATTGGAGACAAAGAAAGGGTTGGACTGCTGTAGACCTTGTTAGTAGGATCAAAGGTGCAAGCCCCCCATGTCCTGTCAGGGTACTGTATGTTAACCCTTGCACCAGTAATTTAAAAAAACTAGACGAGTAGCATATTAGTTACTGCGAGAGAGTGCATTATAGTGATAAACAGGATTTGTCTATTTTTTTCCCACAATAATGTAATATTGGCATCACCCTTACTCTTTTTTTAGGTCCATGGAAGAAGGAAAGTCTGTGATAAGATTACAGTGGGGCAAAAAAGTATTTAGTCAGCCACCAATGCAGTTTCTTCCACTTAAAGAGATGAAAGAGGCCTGTAATTTTCATCATAGTACACTTCAACTCTGAGAGATGAAATAGGGGGAAAGAATTCAAGAAATGACCATGTCTGATTCTTAAGTTTTAAATAAATTCTTTATGATGGAAATATAAGTATTTGGTCAATATCAAAAGTTTGTCTCAATAATTTGTTATATCCCCTTTGTTGGCAACGACAAAGGTCAAACTTTTTTGGTAAGTCTGCACAGGGTTTTCACACACTGTTGCTCTAAAGAAAACAACTGAGGCTCCATGCAAGATCTCGCACCGTGGGGTCATAATGATCACAAGAACGATGAGCAAAAATCCCAGAACCATATGGGGGGACCTAGTGAATGACCTGCTAAGAGCTGGGACCGAAGTAACAAAGGCCACCATCAGTAACGCACTATGCCGCCAGGGACTCAAATCCTGCAGTGCCAGGTGTGTCCCCCTGCTTAAGCCAGTACATGTTCTGGCCCGCTTGAAGTTTGCTAGAAAGCATTTGGATGATCCAGAAAAGGACTGGGAGATGGTCAGATGAGACCAAAGCAGAAAGAATGCTGAGATGCATCCAAAGAACATCATACCTACTGCGAAGCCTGGGGGGGGAGGGGGGGGGGCATCATGCTTTGGGGCTGTTTTTCTGCAAAGGGACCAGGACAACTGATCTTTGTAAAGGAAAGAATGAATGGGGCAATTTATTGTGAGATTTTAAATAAAAACCTCATTCCATTAGCAATGATATTGAAGGTGAAATGTGGCTGGGTCTTTCAGAATGACAATGATCCCAAACACACCGCCAAGGCAACAAAGGAGTAGCTTCATAAGAAGAATTCAAGGTCCTGGCGTGGCCTAGCCAGTATCCAGATCTCAACACCATAGAAAACCTTTGGAGGGAGTTGAAAGTCCACGTTGCCCAGCGACAGCCCCAAAACATCACTGCTCTAGATGAGATCTGCATGGAGGAATGGGCCAAAATACCAGTAACAGTGTGTGAAAACCTTGTGAAGACTTACAGAAAAAGCTCTTTTATCTGAACTTTTTAAATATTAAATACATTTTTATTCACACTTTCCTGATTGCATAATTTTAACAAATTGCTATTGACTACTTTTTTCATCTATTTTTTTTCTTTGGTATTTGAAGGCAACAGTGATTAATGCAATTGATTATAATCGTTGGAGAGATACAGGAGTTGCATTTATGATACGTGAAGGGATCTATGATGTTCCAAATAAAACCCTGGCTTCACATATGTCTGTGACACATGTGAGTAATACACCCTTTCCCTTTTAGATAAAAAAAAATACTTTAATATATGATTTTAAGTTTGTGGTCATAAGTGATGTTAAGGGATGGTCATAGCTGGTGGGAGTAACCAACAGGGCCCTGAACATTTTGTCAGGAAAATAGGAAGCTGTATTTATTAACATAAAACAGAGCCTTGAACTAAATACCGTATATACTAGAGTATAAGCCGACCCAGATATAAGCTGAGGTACCCAATTTTAGAAAAAAAATCTGGAAAAACTGAATGACTTGAGTATAAGCCTAGGGTGGGAAATGCAGCAACAAAGGCACAGAAACACACAGCAAATGTACTTTTGTTTTGAGGTGTAATTATTTAATTCAGAAGATTTGTTAGTTAATTACAAAGCTCCTGAACATGATATCATCACTAGAAGTGCTGGAGATGTAGAGAAGGGATGTGGGAACATTGTAAAGAAAAAAGTTTTGTTCTATCATATCAAGTTTTTGCACAAAATACGTTCAAATTTGACTTGACTTTGAACCTAATTTATGCAAAAACTACATATGCTAGAGCAATATTTTTTTTCCAAATGTTCCCACAACCCTTTTCTATATCTCCAGAAAAATTTGGTGATGAGAGCATGTTTAGGGGCTTTACAATGTACTCACAAAGTCCACCTACAAAATGCCGAGATTTCAGTTGCTGAAAAAATTGGCTTATATTAGAGTATATACGGTAAGTGAAATCCAATTATTGATGGTAGTGGTTCAGAGACAGATGGTTATGGAGTAAATAGTTTTGGATGTGTTTACATTTGAAGCAGGGGCTAGAGTTCAACCCTTCAGTAGGTAGTAAAAGGGAAGAATAGGAGGTGACTGGCTCAATTATTCTGAAATTGAGATAAGCAACTGTGGGTGTCAAATAATGCTAAATGTCAATTGTGCCTATAATAATTTACAAATAGTAAAGGATTTTTTAAAATAGAAACCAATTTTCAATGAATTCAAGCAGCTTTAGGGGTTTTTTCCACATCAGAACAATGCAATCTTATACTGAAACATGGGCATGTTACATAGGTAAAACTTGTTTTTAGTTTTCGTTTAGACTAACAAAGGTTATCTAATTAGAAAAGGGTAAAAAAAATTAAGTGAGATACCTTCAGGCAGTTGTTACTGGAAAATGCAATAGATGCAAAAGAACTTTTAGGTTTCTGTGTGTGTATGTATGTGACAGATGTTTTAGATGCTCTTTATGTTCCACCAATAGAGATAACCAATTACATGGATAAAAGTATACATAAGCATGCAAATATCATCATTTCTATTTGCTAATAGAAATATATAGGACACGGAATACTGCATCCCAAACAGCGGGTGGACGCTATGGACACGCACACACAGACGGGCCCATTACACCCCCTGCGGTTGCTGAGGCAGTATAGTGTAGACCCAGTCATCCTGAGGATGTTAATGTATTATTAATTTCTGTCCTGATTTGCTACTTGACAGAGAATTTGGATTATGCTACATCTTCCAATGATTGGTATGAAGTGTCTTTTTAAATTTCTGAAGCTGTAATAGATTTCCTAGTTAGATATACTAGAGATGAAATTCTCTTCCTTGACTGGCAAATACTGTTTATTATCTGTACACTTCAGTAAATCTATTGGGGCAAATTAAGCCATCACATCCTGTTTATCTAGTAAAGTAGAAAATGTCCTAGAATAAAAGCAGTTGGCAGATTAAGAGGCTGTAAAAATAGGCTGGGACGTGACTGTCGGGAAATGACTGCATGTGCTGTTCATGATTGTTATATTGAAACACCACCAAGCTGTTTCCAAGTTTATTCAATTACAAAGAAGGCAGCAAATAACCCTAAAATGTATCATGTGCTCATTCCAATGCTCAACATCTCTTCTGCTAATAACCATTTCATCTGTACAGCCTAACTTTTGATAGGCAGGTAATCTGTATCTGCCAGATATTTATGGACTGCCTTGATGTCCTCTGTAGTATTTGGGCTTCCGCATTACATGCATTGATTATTTGCATACAGTTGATCATTGTTAGTACTAACTAAAATATCTGCCTTGACTTTATTTTTCAAATATTCTAAATACCGTATTTTTCGGACTATAAGACACACCAGACCATAAGACTCGCCCAGTTTTTAGGGCAGGAAAACCAGCAAAAAAAATACTTAATAAATAAGTTTTCACATCAATTGGGTAATGCAATGAATTAAATTAATGCAATATCAAATTCAACCAGTAGATGTCACTAGCAGCAGTACACCTTCAGCATATCACGTCATTCTTCACACTGATCGGGAGGATGCCTGCCCAGTCTCCTCACTTCTCTCCTCTCCCTCCCTGGTTGCCTGTGTCCGTGGAGGAAGTGATTGCAGTTTCCACGGACACGGAGAGAGGGATTGATGGCAGTTCATCTATCCATCTCTTCATTGCTTATACCAGCAGGGCTCTGAGCTCTGTTGGCATAAGCAATTATACAATTCAGATGGGAGATCCCGACACCGGCTGGCATCTCTCAACTGACAGCTCCTTGACTTATCTCCTTGCCGGGAGAGCTGGCGGGGTCGCGCATTCGGACCATAAGACGCAGGCAAATTCCCAAATGCGTCTCATAGTCCGAAAAATACGGTATATGCTTTTCAGATGAGCAGTTCAGTTTTGCTTGTAAGGGAACAACCTGATTGGATAAATTTTTAATTTGAAAAACAAAGTCTGTAGGCACTGTACAAGTTTATGATCTTCTGAGAGCGTAAGAAAGGAAGCAACAGAAAATGACACATGCTACATAACTTGTGTGTACCAATCGGTAAATAAATGTAGAAATGTCTTCATGAAAAGATCCAATCAAATGGCAGTTACAAAGCCATCTTTCCATTTTGTCTCTCTCCAATCTGTTCTCTCTCTGTCTCTCTCTCTCTGTGTCTCTGTCTCTGTGTCTGTGTCTCTCTTTGTCTGTGTCTGTCTGTCTCTCATAAATTTACATTCTTGTTTTCATATATATTGCTGAACCTATTTAAAGTATAGCTGCCCCACTTTGTAGAGCTGTTGTGGTTTTAATAAATTCATCATGTTATTCCTAGCGATGTGGGAAGGTCCGTGCCCGAGGTTACTGGGGGGACATTACTACAAGTCCTTATATAGCGTATGGCATAGAGACTGAAGACAAGAGCTTGCTAAAGAAGGCCAATGGCGTGCACACAAAGGTTGGTTTTTGGTTTTGTTCCTATAGTTTTTTTTTATTACACAATATTATTAATGGCTTATCAATAAAAATGTAATAGGATAGACCGGGGAAATTATTATTTACCTGAATACTGTTCCTAGAGGCTCACCAGCTCACCGCTCCCCTAACCCTTCTCTACATCACCAGCAATTTTGGTGTTGATACCATTTTCAGAGGCTTTACAATCAGCTCACAAAGTTAGCAAGTCGAAAAATTTGACCATTTCTAAAATAGCAAGTTGCTACAAATATGAAGGTTATCTGATCTTTGATCTCTGTTATTTATGGTGCTCTGGAGATAATCTGGCTGGTTTTTATAATAAAGATGGGTTTACACGTGTAGATTTTTTTCTTCAATCAACTGCCAATTCGATTTTTGGTTCGATGTCATAGTCGAACATAGTTCACCCATTTATCGAATGTAACATTAGATTTTTTTTTGTTCGTTTCATCCCGATATCGAATGAAAATACATTCGGAATTACAACGACAGATACAAATTTAACAACATGTTCAATGACCTTTTGAACGATTTTTTTGTTTAAGGTCGAACAAAATTGACCATCGAACAAATTGGCCATTCTAGATTTTTGTTCAATCAACCAAAAAATTGTTTGTTCTTCGTTGATTGAACAAAAAAAATCTACACATGTAAAACCGGCTTTAGTGCTAGAGTTAAGGAAGCTCATTGCTGGTCTAAAAAAATTTAATATTTAATATTATTTAATAAAATGTCAAATCTATGGCATCAACATGCTTTGTGTCTGGAGAGTTGTGTCTGGAAAGGGTGCATTTACACAGTTAGATAGAAACTAAAGTAAGCATAATAATTAAATTGATGCATGCAGAAGAGGAAAGGTCCGTGTGAGTATGGTGGTACAAGCAAATAAGCAAAAGTTTTAAATAAGGGTTGTATGTTTTGCTTTTCCTTCCTGCATAGACTGCGCAAGATCTGTCAAAATTCAACGTTACATCAATGTTTCATGAACTGGCCACTGGACAGAAATATTCTCCACCAGTACAAAGTAAAGATGAGGCTGAAGACAACAATCCTTGTAATGTATCTACTGTAACAGGAGCTACTATCAAAGAAGAAGTTACAGAGAAAACAAATGGGAACACAGATCATGAGGATGTCAACCAAACTCCAAGTAATGAGCCTAAAAAATATAGGGCTTTAAAGCTGAACAAATCATTTGGCACCAAAGACAAAGATGCCAGTGTATAATGCTAACCAAAACTGAATTAAGTTTCATGCCTGTATTCATCATGTACAGTTAAGGCTGAAATGGCCGCTGCTTTCTGCTGGACCTTGACTTTTAGCCAGTGTTGCTGCATGGTTTCTTCAGTTTGTCCTAATAGTTTGCATTGAAAAACAAAAGCAGGTTTAAAAAGCAGGTTAATTATACATTTTATTAGCGAGTTCGTGGTGGGTTTACACATGTATAATTTTTCGTTCCATCAACGAAATGGCAAATTTTGTATTTCGACCTCGAACAAAAAATCATTTGAAAGGTCATTGAACATGTTTTGATTTCGAATGTTTTTTCATTTGATCATCGGGGATGGACAAACAAAAAATCTAATGTTACATTCGATAAATGAACGAACGATGTTAGACAAGTACATTGAACAAAAAATTGAATTAGCAGTTGATTTAAATAAATCTACACGTGCAAACCAACCTTTAGCCTTTATTTATACATTCTAAACCCGAACATGTTGCATAGATTTTTTACTGGGGTTTTCTGATTCCTACATTACAATTATACAGGGGCAATTGTTGGCACAATATAATCAAATGGGAGTTCATTATTTATATCAGCGGAGCCCCACGGATATAAACAATGAAGTGGCAGAGTTGGATGGGAGAGATGCACACTCCAGCTTTCGCACACAGAGAGCCATAGCAATGTGTTATCAGCAGGACTGGCTGCATAGGAGAGATCTGCCAATGGTTCTGTATTTACTCTGTGTGAATTAACTCATCTGCCATTTTCATTGTATGTACGTTGGGCACAAGCTGCCTACCTCAAACACAGCTCTGCCAGTCAGTGCTCGAGGCTGGGAAGCTGTCAGAGACCGCTTCTTCACCTCTTTAACTTCTGCTCTGCCAGTCAGTGGTCAGTGCTTTTGTTGATCTTGCATTATGAATAAGGTCAAGCATGGTATCTGTTCCTACCAAGCATACTGACACATATGAGCAGTGGTGCCATGATCTGGGCCTATCTAAGGGTTTTTTTTTTTGACGATTTGACTTTTTTACATAATTTAAGTTCAAAGTCAATTAAGTTAAACTTTGAATTTAGTTAATGAAAAAACTACATATGCTAGAGCAATTATTTTTTAAATGTTCCCACACCAATCAACTCACAAAGTCAGCTATTCAAAAATAATTCAACCATCGTTAAAAGTAAGCCTAGATTGCTGTGCCTGTAGTTATTAGGGATCATTGCATTAAGGCACCTGATGTAATTTACTATTTTAATCATTTAAAATAAGAAAATTCGTTGAATTATAAAGTAATTTTTCAGCATGTTCCTCCTTTGGCTGGCCTTTTGGCAAGGCCACAGGTATCTCAAGAACTGCTTGAAGACCAGCCTTGTTCACACAGGGTGCTTACTAAATTATCTGCTATTATTATTATCTTTATTCACAATGTGTCACATTCACTGCACAAAGTAGCTTGGATGAGCGTTTATGGCTTTAGCATGTTTTTCTTCACTTTTCAAGAGGGATTTCCCTTTCAGGGCATTCCATGTGTAGTATAAGGGGTACTGGCTCCTGTTGATCCCCTGGTGATGCTTTCTAAGCTTGGTCTAAGTATCCTCTCCTTTAAGGATTTTGTTGGATTGTGTGTGCATTTACACATCACATGCTCAATAAGAAATATATATATTTCATGTAATATATTTCATATGAAATATTGGAGATATAGCCTAGAGGTCATTCTTAAGTTTGACTTTCTAGTATTTTGTCTTCTTTGGTGCTTCCTTAACCAACTCATTGAAATGCAAATGGTAATAAATAAAAAAAAACATAACAAACTTTATTAGACTCAATGAAATAATCATGATTTGTGCCTGTGTTTCACTGACCAAGGTACTTGGCGCATGATTTAATTTAAGGGCCAGCAGGATGAAGATGGCTTTCTTAAAACACAAAGCCCCCCACCACCCTGTCTGCTTACATTTGGAAGGCATTATGCAAATATCAAAATGCCTGGATTTATGTATGTCAGCCTGGGGAAGTGAGTGGTCTTTGCAGAATAAATTTGCATTCAGATTCCCCTAGGTTATGTCTACATGACTACATGTATGAAAGAACAGAAATACATTGAATGAAAACCGTGTACATTTAGAAGCTGCAAATGAAACTTGAGAGTGAGCAATATAGACCTAATCTGTTTGGAATTCATTTTTTATGTTGTCTTTTCTAGATTTTATGAAGATTGACAATGTTGAGATACATTTTCTTCCCCTCAGCTGGGTCAGTGAACTTCACAGGAAAAGTACATTTCATAATTTTTTCAACCTAGTATATTTCTCTTGCAGGTAAGGAGGTTGATATTACAACTTTGGTCCTAATAATGTTTTCTTTTTTTTCTGTTTTACGTTTCTAAATACTTTACTTCAACTGTTATGAAGCTTTGTTAGTGATATTTGCCATGCTGTCAATCATTACAGTTAGGGCTGCCCTACACTGGTTGATGCCCGTAAGATAGATGAGCCATCGAGCTTACGCTGAGCCAGATATCGAAGGAGCTCTAGGCGCAGCACTGCTGTGTCATCGAGCTCAGCTGATAATTTAAAAGCAATGGCGATCGACCGTGACTTATAGTGGTCGTATTATATATGCGCTAGATAGATAGCCATGAATGCGCACGGTGCTCGAAGTGCCATCGCTCTAGCGCTCTATGCGTGTATGGGCACCTTAAGTCTCAACTCTTATATACAAGCTTATATGTACCTTTATGCCTTTTGAAGCTTAACATATACAGTATATATATATATATATATATATAAAGCTACAGTGGAGGAAATAATTATTTGACCCCTCACTGATTTTGTAAGTTTGTCCA
>CM070038.1:59600459-59611185 GCA_036250615.1 Ptychadena robeensis
CCAGATATGTATGGGTGGGCACTGGGCAGTGTGGGCGCACACACAGTTGGCACAAGGCTGGTGGGTGAAAAAAATCCCCTGTGATAACTAAGTGCCACCAGATATGAGCACTGGCAGTAGGCACTGTGTAATGTGGCTTGAACAATCACTGGTAGAACTATTCGCGGCGAACATCGGTCCATCACTACTCACCAGGTGTAAACCAAGGAAACCCCCCCAAGGGAATCAGGGGGGAAGGAAATGGTGCCAGCTGGCCTGTCCTGTTCATGGAGTCCCACAGCTGGAGCATATGAAAAATTAATGCAGACACCCAAACTGAGAGGCCTCTGTGCATACGTTGCAGCCAGGGAGCATGAGCAAGGTTTCTGCCAGCCAAAAACTTTTCCATGGATACCCACAATTTACAATCAACTTGATAAATCCAGTAAAGAATCCTTCACTGGCAACTGTGAAATCAGGGACTCCATATCATGCCTGGTGGGTAGAGCAGCCAGGTCTTTGTTATGGCCCCCATACATGCACAGATATTAATGGCCGACCGATTAAAAACGATCCATTTTTAAATCTGTCAACTGAAAATTGGTGCATGCCCACATGGTCCAATCAACTAAATGTGATCATAATTGTGAAAAAAATTGATCAAAACATGATCAGACATGTCGGAAAATTTTGATCGGTTGAGTACAAATTGAGTACAAATTATTTTGTAACCAACGGATTGATCGTTTGCATACTAATACTTCATTGTCATCAAATGACCATGCCCTCTTTACACAGCTCGACCGATTAAACAATCAATTTCATGGACGATCAAAAAAAATAAAAAATCTATCAAAAATAAAAAATCTATCAAAAATTGGTTATTCCATGTGGAGTATATTCTATTTTCCATCAATCAATCTCCAATTGTACGATTGGAATAAATTGATCGCTTTTAGTCTGTCGGACACTAAAATCTGTGTATGTATGGGGGGCATTAGTGGGGAGATCATCCAGGATCCTTTTAAGCTACCAGGGGATAGCGGCAGTCCCCTATGAAGGTGATCTGCCTGCAGAGCCGGAAGGCGAAGGGGGGCCATCCAGGGACTGCTTAGAGTCTGTAGTCAGGGCAGCTGTGTCAGTCTGGGTGGTTTGGAGTTTGTCATCATTGCGGGCGAATGCGGTTGCGAGCCTGGTGTCTCCATCCTGCTTCTAAGGAAGCCATTCAAGCCCCCTTGATAGTTCCTGGGGGTGCCCTGAGGTGCATTGGTGTCCCCTCTTACCCATGACTCGTAGAAAGGCTGTGGAACGCAGGAAAGCTTGCTGCTGTGCAGGAGCACACGGTGTCTGGGTCTTCACTTGGCCATTGCCAAGCCACGCCCCCTCCTTTTTTACTTAAGTACATTTCAAAACCTCTGCTTTTTTTATTTTTACTTAAGTAAAGCTGGGCATAGATGGGCTGATTCCTACCTGACCGCCCGCCGATCGGATGCCGTTCCTTGATCGGGTCGGCAGGGAATTGGGTGCACCAACTGGTCATATTGACCTAAAATCTGCCATCATGTCTGATTGCACAGTGATCCGACATAATGGATAATTTAAATTGGATCACACAAAGGGTGCCTAGCCAATTCTCGGCACTAGCGGCCATGCATCATGACCTCATTATGCCCACTAGGTTGGCTCAGCAGTCCACGGTAAATCGTCTATGCCCAGCTTAAAGGATTTCAATTTGTACCTTTAGATCTCTGTGTCAGATATCCTTAAGATCTACCAACAACTATGTAGTATGGGGTCCTCTGTGATTGAACACACATAGACTTGATTGTTTGTTTGTTTTGAGATATCTAAAGGTGTATGGGGACCCTTAATTTTACCAAGGCCATTTGTATTTGTACTTCAATTTAAGTAGAACATGTGAGTACGTTTGAGTACTTTTTAATTTTTTTTTATTTTAGTCTGATTACAATTAAATCATAAAAAGCTAAGCTTATGAAATATTACTATTTTTATTCTCTATCTGGCTTAATTAGCCACTAACTGGTATAAAAGCCCCTTATTTCTACACAAATGTTCTTTTCCTATTAAAGATATTAAAGATATTTTTTACAGTTCTATGGGATGTTTCCAGGTCATCAGGATATCTATCTAAAACCTCTTAGCAGCCTCTATTGGTAGACTAGAACATAGGAACCAGAGTCATGTCCATTCTCTTGGTCCCATATTTTGAATCATAATTTATTCGTTTTGCAAACTCTCAAGCTGGAATCCAACAATATTTAAAATACAAATAGACTTCCAATATAAGTAAAGCTGTCCATAGACGGGCAGATTCCCGCCAATCGACTGGGGGTCGGTCTTGCTCACCTGGCAAGATCGACCAGGAATCTGCCGTGTGTCATTAATTCCCGCCAATCCCATTACTTTGGATGGGGACAGCAGTAATGGCCAGCACACATAGTGTGCCTGCCCGATTCTTGGCACTAGTGGCCATGCATGATGAGGCTTTGGTCGATCTGCCAAGAAACCGGCAGCAAAACAACTCGTCCATGCCCAGCTTAATATATACCAACAAAATGATGGTCGGATTTTTCGACTTGCTAACTTTGTGAGCTGATTGCAAAGCCCCTGAACATTGTATCATCACCAAAATTGCTGGAGAAGGGTTGTGGGAACATTTAAAAAAAAGTTTTTCTCTAGCACATGTAGTGTTTGCATAAGTAAAAAAAAAAAAAAAGGATGAAGTTCAAAAATAAAGTCGATATTCCGATTTTCGAAATTTTGACTTGATTTGGACTTCATTTGTGCAAAAACTATTTGTGTTAGAGCCATACTTTCTTTTTTGTAGTATACCCTCTTCTGTACAGCTCTAGCAAGTTTGGTGTTGACATCATGTTCAGGGGCTTTGCAATTAATTGGAAATCATCGAAATCGCCTAGTAATTTTGGGTCATTAAGTTTATGGTAAATGAAAAGCAAACATTACTTTTGAATTCGGCAATAGCTCAAATCATGTGCGTAAAAATATATAAAAACTTCACATTAAGCAGTGACTGAAATTTTTTTATAATGTTAGCAATGCTGAATTTTGTGCTGTGTGTTTTTAACCCACAACCATCACAGCTCAGATACTTGTTTCTGGCCTGCCATATTGGACAAAAGAATTTGTGACACCATAGCGTGATAAGGAGGCCAGCAAGATAACAAGCTTAAGAGACCTCCTGGCCCTTACCTTACAAGGAAAGATCTGTTTTCCAAGTTAAGAGGTACTGATATATTCATTTCAGCTTCCTTCTCCTACAATCTTTGAAGAGAACACATCTGATACTACTTCTGAGAAGCTCTGAGAAACAGGTAAGCACTTTAACTTTATTTAATTATTTTTATCCTAATTAAGTAGTTTGTAAAGTTTTCATGTCCAAGTTTGGATTCCCCTAGTCAGCAATTGTATGAATTTACTGTGCAATGATTACCAAACTATTTGGATATGTTTAACAGGTGTGTGTGGATATCATTCAACATTTAAGATTTTTTAGAGTAAGCAAAGGCTGTTTCAGACAACATTTTGTTTTAGAATGAATGAAGTTCCATATGAACAATTTAACATGTGGCCATAAATACAGAAAGGTGATCATGTAGATAGAAGGGTCAAGTCCTAAAACTTTTGAGTTATTTGCTCATTAGAACGTATGTGGATCTGATTGTGGTCAACAGAAATAAAAAAGAGGCCAATACAATTGGAGAAAGTAATACTTCTAATAAGTGCCTGGTGTCAGTATTAAAAGGACTAATCATGTGGTCATTTGGAGAAAAAACATGACCTATCCTTGGTGTCACTGAAAGGAGAAAGGTACCCTTGTTGGTATCAGTGGAATTAACAATGTTGGAGTGAGATGTGTCAGTGCAAGAATAGTGCCTCATCGTGGATATCATGTCATATCATCATGT
This sequence comes from Ptychadena robeensis, assembly GCA_036250615.1. Taxonomy (NCBI): domain Eukaryota; kingdom Metazoa; phylum Chordata; class Amphibia; order Anura; family Ptychadenidae; genus Ptychadena; species Ptychadena robeensis. The sequence continues at coordinate 59,604,386 of CM070038.1, forward strand.
CAGTGGGATAATTAGGAGCCACGGGGCTACATAAAGCTAAAGAAAGTGAGACAATTTGGGGGCCACTAATGAAAATAGTAATTAACTCTCAATGTTTACCTGTCATTTAAATGTGCTAAAAAGTAAACAATAAATAATCTCAATGAGAAGGGAAATGTAAAGGAAAATTGATTTATTGATCAACTCATAACATGTACTCCAGTATAACAAAACCACACTATTGTTATATTGTTATTAAAATGATACAATAGTGTAATATGTATTACAAATTATAGTCAAATGATAGACCATGTGTGTGTATGTATTTAAAATCAGTGGAATCTCATTTATGGGTAAGCAAAACATGTATACTTATTTTGAACTGACACAGCTTCTGCTGCTCTATGGACGTGAGTCGTTAACCTGCAGGCTATTACTTAATATATCAGGCATTGCTAAAGCATAGACTTTTTCTCTTTTTTTATATTTTACATTTATGTACAACATTGCTGTAACTAGTGCTAGACAGGTTATGGCTCCAGAGATCTCCTGGAGATAGGAATCCTTCTAAAAAAAATAAGGGGGTTATAGGGCAGGGCATAAGATGTAGTAAAATTGCTGGCAAATGAAATACTTAAAATCATGAAGCATGCCCTGCAACTTAGACATTTTCCATAGAAGGCCGTGTCTTCCTTCATTTCTTAAATTGAACTTACTGTTACCAGCATACAGAGAATAATCCGCTCCATGAAGAAGCCCCCTTTAGAGAGCAAAACACGTCAGAGCCAGGACTATATTCATCTTTTCTCTGAAATAAAGAATAGTAACTATTTGGCTTTTTTAGACTGGAAGGGGTTATGGAAACCAGGTGGCTGACCCATACATACGGTACCCGAGAATGAAGCCATAATGCTGGCATGTGGTCTTATGAGACTGTTAATACCTAACCTGGTGGTGTTTTACAGAATTAATTATTTTATTTTGGTTTTGATAGTATTTATAACTGGTTGCCTCAAAAGTCGCCAAAAGGGCTTAGCCTAGTGCTTCTAGGATACCAAGGGGTTTTGAACCTAGGGTTCTAAAACACTGTTCTCTTTTTGTACATCACTTAGGGACTTAGGGATGTGGCACACATAATATATAATTAAACAAGTCCTCCATAGATACACCAACCCCCTGATTAGTTGCTTTTTAAACATGTGTCCTGATTTTTTTTATAAAAAGAAACCCTGTGTAAAGAACCGAACCCTGCTGCTTCCTCTAATAATTTTATGACACACAGTGGTGTTGCTGGTTCTAAAATAAGGCATGCATTCAAAACAGAATAATGCCCAAGATTAAAACTGTTCAGCTGCTGCCCGCCTTTACACAATAGTACCCTTATATAATGCTTTAATTCTTGTAGTAAAACCTCTGCCTATGCTTTTTGCCTCTAGTACATTCATACCTAGCTTGCTCTTCACCCTTTTCCCCAAAAATAAGGCATCTTCCGAAAATAAGGGACCCTTACATTTTGCCTAACACAGAAATATAAAGCATCCCCCCAAAAATAAGGCACCCCCGAAGATTTTGTACTGTTACTCTGGACAGGGGGATAAGAAGGGGCAATCAAAATTACACAGGAGGATCAGAAGGGGTTACTAAAATCATAGATCCCCCCCTCTGAGTCTCCTGTGCCATTTTGATTCCCCCCTCTGATACCCCCTGTGTCATTTTAAGTGACCCCCCCCCCCCCCCCAACCTGATACCCCAGTCATATATTCTTCTTTATGGAAAAATAAGACATTCCCCTGAAAAAAAGTTGAGGGCATCTTTAAGAGCAAAAATGAATAAAAAACACTGTCTTATTTTCAGGGAAACATGGTAGAACTGCCCTGCGTCTAGTAAAAAGGTGCTATCCGATTCTCTGAGCAACCGGTTGCTTCATTTAAATTTTCTAAGCCAGGCAGGCCTGCCAATGTATGTTGCTGAAACTCGTACCAGCAGAATTGTTCATGTCTAGAAAAAGAAGATGAAGATTATGGAGGTGGCATTGAGTAATCCAGGACAAGTGGTCACAACTACAGATATGTTTAAGTGCTTGGTTAAAAAAAAAAGTGTAGGGGAATGTGTCAGTTATTATTTATATAAATTACAAAATGTAATACTGCTTTAAATAATAAAGAACAAAATGTTTAACTGAAAATATATAATTCTTCAACATTCACTGGTCGAGACAAGACAATAGTAGCTGAGGTGTAATTTGGGTTTTCAAGGGGTTAGGATATGTAATTTGTTAATAATATATTTATTAGTTTTTTTGTTGGATGTGTCTGGTCGTGTGTAGCATTGAAGTTTTCTCTTTAGCTTTTGTATGTATAGTGTGCTAGGAATATAGACAACAGTCCAGAAGTTTTGTAGCATTCCAGCACGCAGCAGGTTGTACATAGATATTAATAATGTGATTGATAAAAGTTATTCTAGTATATGTGTCTAAGTTAAGTAATATTGCTCAATGTACAGTTATATCCACTGAGAACTTCTGTCAAATTAATACTAGGATTTGTCCACCATGTTATTGTGTAAACTGTTACACAGCAAATAAAAAAGTTACAATGTTACAAATATTTTCAGATGCCCAGTCTACTTTATAAGGGCTTGTTTCCATTATAAGTCGGGACCCCTACGCTAAGCGCATACGCTTAGCAGGAGTCCCGACGTATCCCACAGACTTTGCCTGCCGGTGGATGGTCTGTTTACACATCCGCCGGTGTAAAGGCTGAACGTACTCGACTACCGGTGGATCGGCTCAGCTCAATGAAGACAGACCCTCGGCCGAGCAGGTAAGTCTGTTACGTTGGGACCTCCCGCTAAGCGTACACGCTTAGCGGGAGGTCCCAACGCAATGGAAACAAAGCCTTAAATTTGAAAAAGTAAAAAAAAAGAAACCATTAAATTCTGCAGCTCTGTAACATGCACTGCACTGATGATGGCCAAGGAGCCTGAAACAGCTGTATGCAGTTTGGAATAAATGGCTCTGTAGCATATGGCTATATTTGCACTGTACACCAGCGGTTCTGGATGTGCATTTGGCTGATGGGGCGAAAAGGAATAATTTTCATTCTTCGCCCACTGTCCTGGAAACGGGGTTTCTTTCTACCTAAACTTTTAGGTTTTGTGCTGGATTGGGGCCTGTAAATACCTTCTGTTCTAAGAAGGCTTTGTTGTGCTATGCCCTGTCGAGTTGAGGGCTTTTTGATGTTCCTTTCATCCCTTCTCCCCATAACCTTCATGGTTACTTCTTTTGTGTTGTCCTTAACATATAGACTTGTTTTGTGTCTCGCTCGTCCCCCCCCCCCCCCCCCCCCCAAAACATACTTGTGGATCCTACCAGCAAGTATCTTTTTCCAAATTAAATATCCCTGTCCCATGGCCCCAGCATCATCAATGAAGTAAGGAATCCAGCAACTTATGGCGTTTGGCCATAACAACCCCTTGGTCCCGCTCCTCTGTCAAATTAAAGAACCCATTGTGGCCCATCAGTATGTTGGAGAGTTCGGCTTCCATTATGAGATGTGTTTTCGGACATGAGAGAGAAGGCTCTCATCACTGCTAATCACCCGAGTCTCGCAAATGTGATGCTTACATCCTACAGCCGCAAGGCGAACATGGGACAGATTGCAGCTGTATGATATTGTGCCGAGGCACTAGGTCAGAGAGTGGGAAGGGCGCGCTCAGAAAAAAAAACACCCCCCTACCGGTCAGAAAAAGATTTTTTAATTTTCAATTCCGGATCTTTGTAGTATCGGCTTTGCTGCAGACAATACTGCTGAGTGACCTGAGTGGTTGGTCCACTTCAAATTAACATTCTGCAGTGCAGTAAAAAAAAAATTTACACAATCCTCCTCCCATATGTAAATAGCTATTCAATGGTAATTTGTAAGTCTCCAGAAGTTGATCAGTGGGTTTAGAGAATGGGTACAATGTATAGATACATTTTTCAAATTTTCTGTACAAAACTATAGAGTATTATACAAAAAAATATGGTAGCTATGAAAAGTATATCTAAATCTATTAGACCATGTAACACAACTCTTGTCATAAGTTGAAAACCTGATTTTGTCCTGTTAGTAGCTTTATTTGTTTTCTATAGATACAGTGGAATGAGATTATCCACCCTCAGGCTGGATGTGTTTCATTCACACTTACCGTGCTGCAGGAAACCTGTGTAACTTTCACACTAGCCCTGCGCTAGCTTTTTCAGTAATGAGCAATACACTTGTATGGGAATCACGAGTACAGGGCACTGAATACCAAGGATACGGCTAGGGGCAGCAGTAGCGTTTCCACCAGTGCATCCCTTACTGGCCAGAAAAAGCACTGCAGCCACCTCAGATGTAGTGTAAAGGGCCCTTTCTTGCTGTATTATTTTGATTTCCATTTTATTTTAGCAAAGACAACTTAGTGTGCTGGGTTTTGGCTTGTTAAAATAAAGTCCCTCACTGCGGCCAATCCCACTCACGGCCCACAAAGTTGGGTAGAAATCTAAAGCTTAAACTTGTTATTCGGCCAGCAATCGGCCGCCAAATCAATCTAAGCCATTACGGACATGTCCATAATTCTTATAACGTGTACATTACTTTGGATACGGACCAGCGTCCCATCCAAAATAACTGCTGGCACACAAAGGTTGCCCAGCAGTGGTTGCCAAACATGATGACGGTCGATCTGCCAGGGGATCGGCAGAAAATCTAAAGTTGAGTGGGGGGCTTTACTCTTAAAAATGCATGTAAGGCTATGTTCCCACTTAGGATTCCAATACCTTCTTATGTATATTTTACAACAATTCGTATTTGCTTATTTTATCTGCAGTATTCCTCTATGTGTTGCTGGTCTTCATTTTCTCTATGGGTAGTCTAACCTACAAGAAACAGAGGAAGAATTATTAAGCAAGTTAAAGTAGGTGCACATATAATACAAATGAGACTTTCTCACATTTAGCAAAGTAATTGTGACAGTTTGTTGTATCTGTGACAGATTTATCAAAGAAATGGCCAGGCGAACAATTACATTTATCACATTGTGACTGTAGTGCTACCTTAGAGCAGCAAAGGTGGGGACGAAACATTGGGAAATGGTAGATATTGAAGAATTATGGATAACCCATAAAACATTACTGTCTTCATTACTTTCCTTTTCTAAAGCCTTGTTACAGATGCTAGATACATTTCCAGAGACTAGAGAATGAACAAGTGCTTATTCTTTCCTATGGAGAGGTGCGGGGGAGGACGTGGGGCCAGCATCCCCCTGGAATCTCCCATAGAAGACAGCAGACTTTAGCTAGGCGCACACAGGTAGATCTGTTAAAAGATTCAAGTACAATCAATTAACATGCGCGCTCACGGTGATTGATTGTACTCCAATCTGTTTACAAACCTACCCGTGTGTGCCTTCCTTTGAACAGGATCAATAGAATAGATTGAACAAGGTTCCAACATGTTGGCAAACCCCCTTCAATCTCCATTAAGCTAGGCACACAGGGGTAGATTCAATCAATCACCTTGTGAGTCTATATGCAAAGTATTGGAAGAGCTGCATCCTGCCTTCTACACAGCCGTCTGCTGTCAGTGTAAAGGGGGTGGAGCCAACACTCCTCACTCGGAAGCTGTGAGAGTGAGGCAGGCTGCTTCTTCCCAGCTTGTAGCGTGTTGTGATTCACAGGTGCTGCCAGCTAGGTACAACAGGTCCCTGGGGTCCCCATTGAACGGCAATGGATGTGACCATATGGTGCACATTGACTTCCATTCAATTAATCCCGGATCAATCACAGCGTGGTGACGTCACCACACTGTGATTGATCGTGGGTTGATTGCACAGGAATCTACCCGTGTGTGCCTAGCTTTTCTGTGGTGGAACTTGTTTGAAAATGATCCTTCTTTTACAAAGTTTTAGCTCATTTGCTTTTTGCAAGTCACTAGCTTCCTTACAATATCAATTCACATTTAGAAGACTGGCCCCACATAGTATGTTTAATTAAACCAATTAACATGAAGTACAAAAACCCTGAGAATGTTTTTTGTGTTCTGCTTAAAACAAAACAGCCACTCTAGTTATGATGAATACCATGACCTGCGAAGATATGAGCAGCAGTCACAGATTTATCAGCCATTTGAAGGGCATCAGTCCCCCATGGGTTGTACAAGCTAGCAAGTGATCCAGAAGAGTACATTTAGCAGATAAGAAACACAGCAGGGACCTAATGTCTCTTATCTCTTTGGAGCTTGCCAGCCAGACCAAATATAGAGAGGTGCAGGGAGGTCTGAAAGGAAATGATGGATGAGAATACACACGAAGTGTAATAGCTCTATTTACTGTTTCATTACACAAACTCTGTACTTATAACTCTTACCCCAACTTGCGCTCTGGCATTCTTGCAAGTTATACATGATATATGACTGCACTCATAAAAAAAATTTTTTGTTTTAAAGGATCTCCCATGACAGGAGGAAAACAACATTATCATCCAGTGTACGCAGTTTTTAAAAAGCAGATAATAAAAAAAAACAGTTATCTACACAGAAATCTTAGATAGAATTATATTACATTAGATCATTTTTGTTATAATTGGATCCAATGGTTTTAAAAAACGTCAGTCTTAAGCCTGGCATACACACGCCGATTAGCGGCCGATTTTGCCGCTCACTGACGGGCGTGCGCGCTCGCACCGTCGGTCGGCGGCAAAATTGGCCGCCAATAGGCATGTGCCCACATGGGGCGATAAATCCCTGTCGCCCCACAGCTCGGCCGGCCAGAGAACGGACATGCCGGATGTTCTCTGGCCG
>CM070038.1:59622701-59643057 GCA_036250615.1 Ptychadena robeensis
GGCCTGATTACATGCCTTGGCCTAAAAATGGTCCCCACGCTGCATACCGCATATCGACTTGAATGAATCCCCTGCCACCAACTAGGGTTCAAGCCGCAATGTTTTCTTTTCCATTCTGCCTGGAAAACATAAATTTTTCTGTCCGCTGCTACATTTTTTTATTCTACATTTTTTTATACTACATTTTAAAATTCGCCTCCCATTGAAGTCAATGGCGGGTTTGCGTGTTCGCCGAGTTCGCGAACTTTTACGGGAGTTCGCCGTTCGCGAACATTAAATTCCGGGTTCGAGCCATCACTATTTACAAATCTATGTCACCACGCTGTGATTGATCAGGGGTTGATTCTACCGGAATCTACCCTTGTATATACTGGGTTTATATACATAAATAAATAAATAACTTGTGTAAGTAGTTGTATTGGAATTGCTATAAGTGTCTGGCAATCCCCTGCATTCAGACTAAGAGAGGAAGACCAGAAATTGGAGACTCAGAAGTGTGAAACATATAGAAGGAGCATTACACATTTTGGTTTTGGTCACTTACAATATGTAAACTCACTGGCCACTATATTAGACACACATGTCCAACTGCTTGTTGATGCAAATTACTGTTCAGCCAATCACATGGTGGCAACTCAATGCATTTAGGCATGTTAACATGGTCAAGACGAACAGCTGCAGTTCAAACTTCAAAATGGGGAAGAAAGGTGATTTAAGTGACTTTGAATGTAGCATGGTTGTTGGGGCCAGACGGGCTGGTCTGAGTATTTCAGAAACTTCTGATCTTCTGGGATTGTCACACACAACCATCTCCAGGGATAACAGAGAATGGTCTGAAAAAGGGAAAACATCCAGTCAGCGGCAGTTCTGTGGGCACAAATGCCTTATTGATAGTGATGGCTGAATTGCCCACAAGGCGGACAGTTCAGCGGCGAACATGGATTTGCCCTTCTTCTCGGCAGCAAGCAGTATGGGTGTTCGTCCCGCCCCGTTCGCCGCCGAGAAGGAGATCTCTATTCTTCCTCCGGCAGGGCATGAAGCCAGTCTCCTAGTGAGAAACCGGCTCGAGAACAGGAAGTGACGTCAGTGACATCACATCCGGCTCCCGTAACCAGGAACTATGAGTTCCAGGTACCGGATGTGACGTCACTGACGTCACTTCCGTTTTTTCCGAACAGGCGGATGGCGAACTTCATTAAAAGTCCAATCCGCCCATTCATGGATGGACCTGGCCGATGTTCGGCCATCACTACTTATTGATGCCAGAGGTCAGAGGTAAGAAGATAATGGCCAGGTTCGAGCTGATAGAAAGGCAACAGTAACCTTATCACAACCAAGGTATGCAGAAGAGTATCTCTGAACGCACAACACATCAAACCTTGAGGCAGATGGGCAACAGGAGCTGAAGACCACACCGGGTGCCACTCCTGTCAGCTAAGAACAGGAAACTGAGGCTACAATTTGCACAGGCTCACCCAAATTGGACAGTAGAGAATTGGCAATATGTTGCCTGGCCTTATGAGTCTCGATTTTAGCTGTGACATTCAGATGGTAGGGTCCAAATTTGGCGTCGACAACATGAAAGCATGGATCCATCCTGCCTTGAATCAACAGTTCAGGCTAGTGGTGGTGGTGTAAAGGTGTGGGGGACATTTTCTTGCCACACTTTGGGCCCCTTAGTAGTAAGAAAGAATGTTTCCAGTACCTTGTTGAATCTATGCCATGAAGGATTAAGGCTGTTTTGAAGGCAAAAGGGGGTCCAACCTGGTACTAGCAAGGTGTGCCTAATAAAGTGGCTGGTAAGTGTATATGACACTTAATTAATAATGAAATAGTGTGTAAGCTGGCCTGGCCATTTCACCTGTCGGTGTGTAGTATTAACCAAAAAACACTAGATGGCGATGTTGCATTGCTTACATTCTTTGCATTTGCTATCAGCAATTTCTATGTGATATGTGCAGATGCACAGAATGTCAATACTAAGATGAACTTGTTCCTGCATACACTATAATACACATGATACACATGATATAAGTACATCACACTATTTGCTGAGATGCATAAAAAAGAACCTTTACAAATGGTTATGCTGTAAATAACATTCACAAATATTTACATTCCATTCCTTGGACGTTGCATGGACCTACATTTCTAAATAATCTATAAATAGAAACTGTATTTACTATTATTGGAGCTATTAAAGGTTTATTCTAATATTGCAGATGCTACCATAGTCCTTCTTACCGCTCTAATTTGGGGTTGTACTGGCTGGAGCACTTAAAGTATTGTTGGGGGGGGGGGGGGGGGGGGGGGGGGGGGGGGGTATTTGCTGATGTTTATCAGCTATTGGAGTTTAAAAGGGAAATGCAATGGTATATGTGATGCATTGCCACACTACATTCTATGTTTTCAATACAATTTTTATTTTTAACAGGGTACAATAATGTGAAATTCAAAGAATAAAATAAATATATAAATTTAATCTTACTAGCATCAGCATGAACCAATAACATTACTAGTGATGGCTGGACTGTCCGCAGTACGGGTGTTCGACCCGCCCCATTCGCCGGCTAGAAGAAGTTTATTATTTTCTCACTCCAATCTCTACCAAAAAAATCGGCTTTAAAAAAAACGGAAGTGACGTCGGTGACGCCACGGACAGTAATCAGAATAAGCAACTGTGCATTCCATGTACCGTGTGGTTCCATGTGGTTTTCCGATTCAAATTCCCCACAAACCCGAGAACAGGCCGGGACTTTAAAGTTCCCCAGGAACAGACGGACTTCGGACTTTTCCACTTGTTCGCCCATCCGATGTTCGGCCATCACTAAACATTACTAATATGAATAACAACAAAGTCATAACAAATATAAAACATTGTAGTATGTTTCTTAAATAATGTCACATATTTAAGCAATTGCATTTTAAGTGCAAATATTATAGTGAATCATAAATTCTGGTTTCCCACCTACATGTTTTTTTTTAATCACGTCTGCTTGTGTTGCTGTAAATGTTTCCCCTCTACTCCTAGTTTTGAAATTACCACTAGAATGTGAAGGAATCTTGACATAGGAAACCACTAGACAGGAGTTCCAATTCCAACATCATTCTTCACAGTGGCGTAGGAACCACCATAGCTGCCATAGCAATATTATGGGGCCTGTGGCCACAATGGGGCCTGCCATTCCTGGCTGCTTCTTTTTTTTCCTTTACAGATCGGGCCCCCCCATCAACTTTAAATCCCTGCATGGTAGAACCTTGACATTTTAGGGGTTACCAGTGAACCCCTAAGTCTACTTCTTTGCAAAATGTCATGCCCCTAGCTCCAACTCTTCCTACAAAGAAGTCAGCTATGAAATAATTCTTCCACAAGACCATAATGGCCTACTATGCTACATGCTCAGGGACCTGCAATTTTGCATGGATGTAGCCTCAGGGGTTAACTGCTAACCCCCAAAATTTCAAAGGTATACTACCCATACACTTGGAGTATGAACTCTTTCTTGCTAAACCTGACTCAATTCCATCTTGCTAATGTTTCTTGACATCTAATATCGGTATCATTTTGTTTATGTATTCTCAAGCCACACAGTGCATAGTGAGCAAGAGCACTTGGATTATGAAATTAACTCTTTCTTGAGTTCATAACTTGTTCAAGATATATGTGACCCGTTGAGCCGATATGTCCCTTTTCTCTGCCAGCGCATAGTGTGCAAGAGCACTTGAAGACATTGGTCAAACCTTAGGAATATCATTGGAAAAATGGACTGGCAGGCAAGGAAGACATTTAGTCCTTTGGACACATTCCATTCCAATGTATCCCAGTCCAGGATTTACATTTACCTTGCAATCCTATCATCATTGTACCTTTACTTTAAAAAATGTGCATGCTCTTACTAGGCAACTATCTATAACAAATGTATAGTATGTGTTTTGAGCACAGCCATCTTTATTAAGAAGAACATACTGCTGACAGGCTCTGTAGTTATAGCTACATTCATTCACATAGAGGTATACTGTTGTCATGTATGTCCCTCATTCCCATAAACATACATACTGCTGTCATGTCTGTCCCTAATTCTCATAGAGATATAGACTGCTGTCATGTCTGTCCCTCATTCTAATAGAGATGCATACTGTTGTCATGCCTGTCCCTAACTTCCTTAGAAATACATGCTGCTGTCAATGTGAGGAACTATCTATAAAGGGGGCTCTGTTTCCCTTTAATGGAGGCTCTCTGGCAACCTCCAGGGGGTCTCACTGACTATCTACCTATAAGGAGTGGCAGGTCAGGGGGGGGGGGACATAAAAAAATTGCTATGGGCCCAGTGATTTCTAGCTACGCCCCTGATTCTTAATAAATAAACTTTAAACTGTGCACTCTACTAGACCCAAGGAAAGTCCAAAAAAGAGATAACAACAACTGCAGTAATAATTTGCTAGGAAATACATTAATGTCTAGACCCGGGGTACTCAATAGGCGGACCCCGGTACGGATCCGGACCGGAACAGTGTCACATGTGGACCGTCGGCTCATTCCTCCCTCTACACTCACGAAGCGAAGGAGAGGAGCTAAGCAACACGACATCCGACCCCCCCCCCCTACTCCTCCATCCCCGAATGTCAAATGTGACAGGCAGCAGGATTATGTGTTCTCTCTGTCTAATGCTTCCTTGTAACTCCTCCGCAGCTTCGTCCTCACCAAAGCCAATCAAAACGACAGGACACAACCCTCCCCTCTCTCCACTGCACTGTGAAAGGCGAATATTCGATTAACATTGTCATAGCATACAAACCATGTAGTATATTCATGAACTTTCAGGGTCAGTAAAGCTCCCCTACTACTACTTACAACCCCAACGTTTCACCCTCTAAGCTACAATCACTTATTATATGTTAATTTCAGCTTAAAAGATCCAGCTATTAAATTAATTGCTTCCCTATGAGCATTAAAGCACTCTGCTGCAATACATGCTTCACTTCTATTTTGAAACATACTTTAGAAACTCTCCATGGTAGAACCTTGACATTTTTGGGGGTTACCAGTAAACCCCTGAGACTTACATCCAATGCAAATTTGTTTCACGGTCTGACTATGAGGCACAATTCTTCAGACTAAAAAGCCCCCTATCATATGATGCTTGGATTGTCATCCAGTGGTTAGGATGGACGCCAAGTTTTTTCAGTTTTTTGGTGTAAACGCACTACAATTTTATGTCAATGGGATAGGATAACCGCAGGAAAGGATTCATAGGATAAACAAAGGTGGCAGGAGAGGGATTGTCACGCTGTAAATACTGATCCAAAAAAGGGGTTGTTGGCGCATTCGTGGGTGTGAAAGTCAGGAGTTAGGCATAGGTTAAAGGCCCTCCGAGCTCCGATGTCTGCTAAACACCCTGTTATGAACACAGATTCAGGGACCCCCATCCGCTAAGCGTATGCTGTTCTACAGCACTGAGCCTTTCCGCTGTGCAGGGCTCTGGAACATAGTGAAGACGTTGAACCTCCTGCATCGGCAGATGGTTGAACACAAAGCAATCTGCGAGCATGTAAAGTCTATGTGCTACCACCAGCCCTTCAGCGACTGGTCCAGGGGCTGGTGGGAGGGATTGACGGAAGCCTGCCGGATCCAATAGCGGATATGTGGAAGTTAAGCAGGCCTATGAGTAAGTCTGATCTACTGAGGATGAGATCTGGGGGTTAAAAACAATTAATGGGGTTACATTGACCCAAGAGCCAGCTGGTGACCTGTGGATGGAGATCAGTAATCGAGGCTTAAGAAGGCTTAATCAGGAAACAGGGAGTGTCCATCTGCAGCGCCTCTACCATGCAGGAAGGCTGATACGCAGAGGACAGTTAGGACGAGACAACACCGTACATATGGTGTGCTAACCAAAACACCATCTCCTGGGACTCATCTGAGAGTGCACTAAAAAGGTTTGTTGCACACCTAGATAGCATTCTCTGGAGGCCTCAGAGGCATGGGAGGGACGGAGGAAGGGGGAGGGGGAAGGGAACCGGCAGTTGGTGCTCAGGGCTAGTGGTAGGGGGCCTGAAAAAAATTACCCTAGTATGGGGGGGTCCCGACATTCTGAGGGCGGCGCCGGCACAGGAAGGTAATAAAAGCTTGAAAAGTTTAGATCAAATTTCCTAAGGAAGCTTGGTGAGCAGAAAAAAAGTGGCCACCCAGGGTCCTCGGTCCTCCTACCCCTTTCACCCTCTACGGCCCCAAAAATCGGGAGGTGCCCCTGTCTAAAGTAATACATAGTTTAAGCTGGTCCTGTATAACCTACAGGGAAATATTTATCTACTAAACTCAACTATTCAGGCCTGTCGGCCGGACCTGGTCACGCATCTGTGAAACTGCCGATCCGCCAGCTCCACGTAAACATTCCAACTCCGGACCCTCGAATGGAAATGTGGTAAGTGGACCTTTGAAATTTTTATTTGAGTAGCCCTGGTCTAGACTTATAACATTTCAGTGAAATATAAATATATAATTGTAATATTATTATAAACAAATACAGTACAGTCTATATTTTACTTGAACTAAACGAATGTCTGCCTAAAAGTTTCAAGTCCCTGACATGGGGCTAAATTTGAAATTAGGAACTTTAGTTCTTATCTGTATTTCTGTAAAGAAACTATTCTACTCTGTCTTTCTCAAAATGACAACCACATCCTTAGAGGAAGTGCCTACCAGTAGTAAAAAAAATAAAACAGAGTGTTTTATAAGATATAACAGGGTCACAGTTTCATATCTGCTTCTCTCACTGCAACTTCCCATGTTTTTGTTCATGTAAGATAGCTAGTATGAGAAACAGTTTTTTATTATGTATATGTTTTTTTGTTATTTTATAACTATAGTAAAAGAGTCAACCACAATTAGAAGATCTTTGTTCTCAACGTTTGATGGGCTGATCTAGAAGTTTTATAATGAATGCAATTTCCTTCTACCCATCGATATATGTTCATCATGGAATCGGAGGAGTCACATGGTTCCCCTGTAAACGAGTTAGGTTCAAGATAGTGAACTCAGCACACACACATGAATAGGTTAAACAGTTAAACTTGTACTTGCGTGTAATGCGAACCACAGGGTATACAACAATTTGGAATAGGCTGTAGCCATTCCATAGGAACAGTAAAGTCCAATAATCACCCTTCCCTCAGCACCCAGATGCTGTCCCCCTGTCCCACAATGTCAGTGCCGGTAATCACTGTGCGTATCTCACTGGTAGCCAGGGACTGGTCCACTCTGCAATGTCAGCTGGCAGCTGCAGTTCAGTCAACACACCAGATCTTACCCAGAGCAAATTGTGGCTGACACTAAGCAGATTTTTCTGCCTCTGAGCCAGCTCCACACTCCGACAGGCTGGGGGTCAGCTCTATCCTTCACAGAGCCCATGCTTTACTTTCCTACTTACTTTGCAAAAGGCACCAAAGCCCTAAGCAGGACCGTTTCTCCTGCTTTGCAAAGTATGCAGATGCATAGGCCCCTTTGGACTACTAGGGGACCCCCAAGCTCTGTCAAAATGCACTTCCCTCTGTAGAATGACCACAGATTTGGAACTCGATGGGCTAGAGACCCCAAATTTAGCATGGTTGCAGATGAAGACTATATCTACAATCCTTTTTTCAATAGAGATGAATGGAAAACCCCCTCTACCAAGATAACTTTCCACGGTCACTGTGAATGTCACTATAATGGGTGTGCCAGCATATGATGTCTGGTGTCATTGCAGGTCTTGTTAACATAGGAGTACGCCCAGCATCCTTCAGTGAGCATAGTAACTTGCTTCAGGTAAGCCTGTTATCTCTGCTCTCATAAAAATGACCTGTATTATTATCCAAGCACCAGAGCTGACAGGCTGACTTGTTTAGCATCAGGGACTCGTCGAGGGACCATTGCCACTGTCGGGAGAAGATTAGGGCATGGGACAATATCTATTGTGTAAATAGTATGTTGAATATTAGAAAATTGAAATACTTTTAACTATCTGTGAGATTTTTATTAACACCTAGAATGTGTAAGGGTTAGGCAGTCTGCCTCTGCAGACTTGAGCGGCAACATGCCATGTGTAATGCTGCAGCAGTTAGGTAAAAATGTTATTAAAATTAGATTAAATATGTGAACTATATGGAGGACTGAATTGGCAAATAGATTTAGAAAACACAAGCTGAAAGCTCTAAAAATCATGCATCAATAATATTGTTTTTGATATTTAGGTTGAAGACTTGAATCGGAAGATTTTGGACCTCCGAGGAAAGTTTAAACGTCCAGCACTGCGGAGGGTGCGTTTGTCAGCAGATGCTATGATGCGGGCACTTCTGGGCACAAAACACAAAGCAGCCATGGATCTGAGAGCCAATCTCAAACAAGTCAAGCAAGCAAAAAAAGATGATACAGATAAGGTAGGGATTTATTCTACATAACTTTATGTGCAGTAGAAAAGGACAATACTGTTTCAGCCAATCAAACAACTGTAGCTAATTTAGATTAACACCTTTTTCTTATGTAGCCAACTCTTGACATTTGGGACTTTGTCTAGAGGTGCAGTAACCAGGCTTCTTTATCCTGTTTAATAGACTATATAGTTAAAAAAAATAAAGCTTTAATAAGTGCTATGTTTAAAAACCTTAGTAATAATACACAGTGTATATCTCCAGGAACCAAGATACTTTCATGTATCAAAAATGATAACTAAACCCTTATGTGATGGGCTATGGTACCACCCACTTGCAGGTTTGGCAAATTGGCAAGCTTGACAGTTATCCCTTCAATTTAACAGTTTGTATTAAATATTAGAATCATTGTAGAGTTTGATGTGTGTTCAGTTTCTTTTGTTTTAGTAGTTTTCATAAAAAAAAATTAGTTTAGTTTGCTTTCTGTTTAAATATGTATGTCAGGTATGTCCAAAATGTATACAGCAGTGTGTTATGAAAATGTATAACACACCCCAAAGTGCAGGGAAACCTATGTTCAATTCACTGCATATAATGAGATACAGTGTCAAAAACACAATGCAGTGCGTTAGGTGTAAATGAGTTGTTACACTATATTATAAAAAGGACATCATCAATTAACTGAGGCAAAGAGATATCTGCAGTCACCAGCTGGAATTCATCTCTTGTAACCTGTGTAAACCAAACACATATAAATCTTGGTTTTAGAATACTTAGTTCACCATCATTGCTATCTGTAGTTCTTGAATTTTAATAACCTAGAAATATTACTTTTACGCTGTGCTATAGGATATACGGGAAGTTGGCGACTGGAGAAAAAATGTTGATGCCCTCAGTGGTATGGAGGGCAGAAAAAAGAAATTTGAATCCTCTGGAGCTGTACAGGCCTAAAAGGTATAATTAGAGTACAGAATGTATTGGGTGAATTTGTATAATCCAAATAAAACAGCAAGGCAACCTGGCAACTGCTATTCATTCTTTTGTAGCATATGTTTTTAGAAGCTTCCCGTTCAGCCTGGTATAGTATACAATCATATTTCCTGCTACAGTCTTTCTAGCAGAATTGTGGGCGGTGGAATCCCCCCTAAAAACCAATAGAAAAACCTTACAGTTGTGTAACAATCAACTAGAAAAGGTTTCAGTTTCCAGTTGCGAACAACTGTAAAGTAAACAAAATATCTTTCTGGTTCAATAATTTGTATTGAAGAATGCAACATAATACAGCATACAAATAACACAGCAATCCATATAAAAATATGAAATGTTACAAAATATATAAATATAAAATGGCTCTCCATGTGCATTAGGAAAGTAAAGAAATGGACCCAATATAAAAGCTAACAATACACCCTGAGAGACCTTGAGAGTAACATGGGGTCTCAGGGTTTACATGTTAGCTAAGGGATTCTCTACCTTCACTTTTCCCAGCATGAGAGAACTGAAGAGCTAGAATTAGAAAAATGGAAGGGTACCCACATAGAAAAATGTCCCTGCATCTTCTAGTGTTGGCTGATTCTCATAACGCACTCCACAATAGACTAATTTGAGCAATTTGTGTTCATTACAATGTACATGCCTACCCCCCCCCCCTTCTTACTATAAAGTACTGTATTTTTATTCAAAGCAGTTTTAATATAACCCCAATGTATTTTAAAGAGAGTCAGTGGATGTATGAATTGAATGTATGAATAATGATAATAATATTCATAATGTGTCAGTATTATATAAATAACAGAAATGTAAGAATAATCATATAACCTTTGTTGTTTACCTCAGGTCAATTGCTGGATCATACATTATCATCCTGCCAGGACACAGAGCCTATTTTGTGTAGGTGTTTTTCCCCATCGTTTTAAAAGAAACTCCATTTACAAATTACATTTACACACTTTTTTTGTCTATTCAGTATCAACAAATAAACTTTTTAAACTTTTCATGATTTTGTGTTTCACATTCTTACAATTTGCTGATTAAAGGAAGTACAAATGTTATGTGTCCACATCAGTCAGGACCCCCTCCGCTAAGTGCATTGCTTGGTGGGGATCCTGACAGAGCACATAGACTTTACCTGCTCGGCTTATGCTGTGTTCAGACATCTGCCGATGCAGAGACTCAACGTACTCCACTTGGTTCAGTCTTGCATCGGCCGAGCGGCGCGGCGCTGTGAAAACACAGCATCGGCCGAGCAGGTAGGTGAATGTGTTCCGTCCGGACCTCCCACTTAGCAATACCCTTAGCAGAGGAGGGTCCCAACGGATGTGGAAACCCCCACTTAGTTCTGCATCTTGAGCGTAATCCTATATATGGCTTGTAAACACCTTACCATTCTCCAACAAGTATTTCTCTAATAAACTTTTCACTTTAACTTCAGCTTAAAAAAGAAAAAAACTGCTCAGTTTAATACAGGAACTACAGAAACAAGTACTTAACTTTCACCTTGCTGTGGGGAAAGAGGTTATCAGACCAAACTCATGTCAGGTTTTTTATTGCTAACAATAAAAAATATGAAAGAATAAAGGAATTAACAAATGTAAGAATTAAGGAAATGTATTGACTTTTCTGAAAGTGCATTTATAATAAAAAGCTTAAAGTAGCCAAAACTATTTTAGAGCCTTTTTAAGCTGCAACCAAAGTGGCTGCAATGCAATTTCTTCCCAGTAAAGCACACAATTGTGGTAACCGCATCCATAACGGTAGAAAACTCCATGGTTTTCAGTGCGCTGTGCTTGCATCTGCCATGCAAGTTTATGGGAGATGCTTGCACTGTACCTGCAAAACTGCATGCTGCAGGGCTTTTTCAGTAATGCAGGCCATTGTGCATTATACCAGAAATGTAAGCACGAGGCTTGTGTGAAATGTTTTGTTAATGCCAGCCTAAAGTTTGGTCTCAAAAACACTGAAAGAATGTGTCTTCACTGGGACAAATACTTTACCCCTAAAAATTTTATTTTAAATAAAGGTTTATTTGTACTGTAATATTGACAATATCATAAGGCTCTTCTTTCCGTTTCCACATGACTACACTACTAATGTTTCACATTGTCTGTAAGGGGAGTTCATTGGTGTCCATTTGTTCATCTACTGGTCCTGAAGATTTCAAATATTATGCCATGATGTACTGAGCCAGGAACTCTGACTGCAATACATTTAAATACGAATCATGGTCTTGTAAATTCAAATGATATCATCCTACTATCCTGTTTTCTACTTTAAAAATACTACTTTACTTGTAAAGAGGCAACCCCCTTTAAAATGTGTATACTCTCACAAAATGCATTAAAAATCGTTAGGAGGCCAGTGTGAAAGGTACACAATTTTCCTATGAAAACACTGCACTGCAACTACAGTGCAGCTAGAATAGAAAGGTAATAAATCTGTAAGAAAGTTCTAAAAATGTATAATTTGGCCTAGAATGCTAAAATGTCTTATTTGGCCTAAAATGCTAAAATGTTATTGTCACTACAATTGCTGAGAGGTAAATGGGGGTTCTATAGGAACAAGTGAAGGAAATAGAAAATAAAGTGTACATTTTCCATTTATCAGAGTCAAATTTAGACTCCCTTTAAATGGGGGAAGTTTTATTTAAAAGCTTTTAGCTTAAGGGTGGGTTCACACTAAAAAGGGGCAATAATCCTTCTAAAAATGTTCCTATAGCTATAGCAGCAATTATGGAAAGTTATATCACTTCAATGCCATCCACAGCTTGAGTTAAGCCAGGTTCCTCATTCTTTGACAGTGTGATCCACTGGTTGATTTTTAGTAGAGTATTAATTCTCATGACTATGAAAAGACTGGAAGGTGCTGAAAGTTCCCCTGAGTACAGACCACATACCAACCATTGTCAGCGTTCTGCCTGCAAAGATCACAGTGTAATTGTTTCCAACCAACAGCTGATTGAAGAGAGAAAAAAAAGGACAGTGAACAATAGATAAACATTCCACATGTGATACGTTGCTATACTACAAAGATTTTATCTATTCTTGCTGGTAGAAGTTTGTTTCCAGTGAAACAAGACATGATAGCTTATCATTTATTAGGATATTTATCAGCCAGCAATTATATTCATTTATCTTAGATGTAACATTTCAATGTTATGCCTGGCATACACACGCTGATAAGCGGCCGATTTTTCCGCTGACCGACGGGCGTGCGCGCTCGCGCCGTTGGTCAGCGGCAAAATCGGCCGCCAACCAGCGTCGTCCCACAGCTCGGCCGGCCAGAGAACGGACATGTTGGATGTTCTCTGGCCGATGCAAGCCGATGCCATTAACTTCAATGAAGACCGGCGTCTTCATTGAAGCTAATGGTCGGCACACAAAGGGTGCCTGGCCGATTAAAGCAGCCCCAGAATGCACCAGAATGCAACGTGATGACGTCATCTGAGCTCGTCTGTCTGCAACCGTCTGTGAGTGTATGTCAGGCATTAGACATACATGTGTTTAAAGCTGGGCATACACAGCTTGATTTCTTAATATATTCTAGCCCAACCAAGCCATGTGCGCATTCACTGAGCTTTATTGTGCTCAAATCTATAAAAAAAATTGAGCCATCCAGCCTTCCTTTGAGTGGGATCAATCGATCCCGCTCAAAGGAGCTCGGTCGAACCCTGTTTTTCACCACTTTGGATGGGGACAGAGTTGCAGAAGTGCTGTGGCACGATATTGGGCCAGCTGGTCCACAGCGCGATGGCATCATCACACCAGAGTCGGGCTTCCTCGATCTGGAGGAAAGTCGAGCCGTCTGTGCTCGGCTTAAAACTTAGTAGAATAATATCTGTAAAATTCAACTGTCTATCTAACTTTACTACTTTCCCAACATGTAATAAGCATGCAGCAAGCACAAGCAAAAATCCTGATCTACATGGTTGTTCTAGATCAGTGACCTCCACAGTACTAAAGCTATTAAGAAAAAAAAATTTCATGATGATAACTCAGCAGTGGCCATCTCCATACACTAAATAGGAAAGTATTAATAAAAACATCTTAAAACCTGTACTGTATGCAAAATAGATACAAATATTACATTTACTGTTCTAGATCAGTGACCTGCACAGTACTAAAGCTATCAAGAATAAGTATTTTTATGAGGATTACTCAGCAGTGGCCATCTCCATATCCAAGTATTTAATAAAAACATCTTAAGGCCTGTAATGTATGCAAAATAGATACATATATTACATTTATTGTATTCTAAAAAAACATTGAAAGAATATCTCCTCGCTGGGACAAATACTTTACACAAAAATTTTATTTTAAATAAATGTTAACTATAAAAGACTGTTCATAACCAGTTAGTAAAATATGATCTAGTTGTACATCATGATATCATAGAACAAAAATAATAAAAAAAATAATAACCATTCCCTTTTATTGTGGACATCATTGCAAAAAAAGCCAGCATCAACTATTATTGACAAATCTATTATTACTATTATGGACATCATGAGGCTCTTCTTTAAGTACCTACATGACTACTTGGTAATACTAATGTTTCACATTGTCTGTAAGCGGAGTTCATTGGTGTCCATTGGTTCATCTCAGGGTCCTGAAGATTACAAATGTTGTGCCTTGATGTACTGAGCCACTGCACTGCAGTTTGGCTGCAAGACAATAAAATACTAATAATGATCTTCTAAATTCTAATTATATCATCCTACTATCCTGCTTTCTAGATTAAAACATTAACCTATGCACAGCAACTACTTTACATTCTACAGAAGCAAAGCCCTTTAAAATGTGTTTTAAAAAAAGACTTGCTAAATGTAGTGACCTATAAACTATTGAGATTAATTGATGAGTTTGCATACTCTGAAAATAGTTGTAATATAATAATACTTACCTATTATCCAGTTTAATCCAACAGAATACTTACCCAAAGCCTGCCACTGCCATTTTCACTGAAAAGGACTAATGTTTGCTAGCCTTCCACATAAGATGGAAATCCCATGCATACCCCATAGCATGTATTGGTTTCCTTGGTGGTCGTTAAGATCTTGCAAGACTCCCTAAAGCCCCCCATAGACGGGCAGACTCCCGGCCATAGTTGTAGCAGACCAACCTGCGTGAGCGCTCCCGCCGATCACATCAAGGTTGGTCTGCCGCAACTATGTGGGAGCCCACCTTGAATTATGTAGAAAAAAAGCCGGCAAGTCGGGTCGCACACGGATCCGACATGCTGTTTTTTTTTCTCTACAACTGCGAGGCAGAACAGCTGCAGCTTGTAAACAGGGAGGGGGAGTCTCCTCCCCCTCCCTGTTAATTGGCTAGTCGGACGGGAGTCCTGTGTGTCAGTGGAAGACACAGGATTCCTGTCCGACATGTAGCAGACTGATTACAGCGTGGTGACGTCACCGCGCTGTAATCAGTCTGCTAAAGGTCTGCCATAGACCGAGGTGTCTATGGCAGGCTTTAAGGCCCCCATACACCTTTAGATTCCTCCATACAATTTCCATGAGACCTACCAACAACTATGTAGTATAGTGACCTTCCTGATAGAATACATAGTGATTAGAAGGTGTAGAAAGGTCCTCATATTACATGGTTTTGGTAGAAGAAATGTTGGTTGTACAGAAATTGCATGGTAATTGTATATGGTGTATGGGGGGCTTTAACGATAATACCCCTTCCCAGGTTTCTCTGACCATAGCAGTAATTGAAGATCAGTGCTGAAGCAGGAAATCAATGAGGGTTGAGACATTGCATATATGTATATTCTTTATGTACTTATCTTGTGTGTAAAGTTCTTTTTTGAGTATAGGTTCACTTGAAAAAGTCCAGGCAAAAATGGTATTAACCCTTGAAGTGGGAACGCAGTGCAAGGGTTAAATGGTTATATAGGTATAGGGGTTCCAAGAAAAGGGATGTTCTCTTTTCTTTAAGACCTTAACTAGGCCGCCATAATATGCCAAGGGCTACAGCCCTCACTGAATGAGGCTTGGTAGGTTTTATTGAACACCCTATATTTTGCATGAACATTTAACCATTTCAATGAGAGAGGATTAAGAGCAAGGGTTAATAAAACACTTACCCGGAATTCCACTTTAATGAAAGAACTTGGATGTTTCATTCAGGCACAATGCTACAGATGTATAAAAGGTTGTTGGCCACATTATAAATTTGCCCCTTTATCTTGGTTCGGACCATTATTCCCCATGCAATTATTGCTCTGTTTTCATCTCCTCACACTGCCACTCCTTCATGTAACAGCCATTTTCATTGACAATGCTTTTCAAACGGCTTGCCCCAGCAAGTTAAAGACTTGTCTCTTGCCAGTGTATTCATGGTATTGTATAATATATAAAACACTAACAAAGTAAGCTTTGTGTTTTCATCTCATCACACTGATTAGTAGGCCCAAAACACTGTGAGGGTCATCCAGAGTGCACACATTTACTACGATGGAGGTGTATCCATAGTTTACTTTTCCTTTTTTTAAAGAAAGCTTTGATGAAAGAAATGTGGAAATGTAAACTTAGATATATGTTAGTATGAATGAAAGATAAATAGATAAATTTGTTGTGAACATTTACAGAATGCCAAACAAGATTACAATTTTGTTGCCACTCTGAACAAAAAAACTCTAAATCAACCAGGTTGATTTAATTTCTAGACCTGCTGCCATTTTATTGTGTCTATGTTTTAGCTACCCCAACAAAGCAAGGCACCAAAGGTTGAGGTATCGAGTTGAGGTCAGGGCTTACTTCAAGCCAGCCAATTTCCTCCACGCAAAAATCGCTCACCCATGTCAAGTATTTTAACTGTTCCTACAGGAAGCATATAAATTGTCCACATTTTTAAAACATTCAGAATTCCTATCGCCAAAACCAAGGGTCCATGCCCAACTCCTAATAAACAACCCCTGTGGCACAATGCATTCAGACCATTCTCATGGCATCCACCAAGTCTGGGTCATTGGAACCCTTTACATATAGCTTTCTATACACTGTTATTCAGCTCATCGGAAGCTTATGCAAAGTTTAGAGGTCTGTAGCTGTTGCTTCTGCAAAAAGTAGTAAATTTTTTTTAACAGTCTGCCCCTTAGTATGTACTGACACTGCTCTATAATTTTACCTGGCCTACAACTTCATGGCTAAGTTTTTTATATTTGTTACAATAAAACTAACAGTTGACTGTGGAATGCATATCACCAAAAATTTTAATTAATGGAGTATTGAACAGTTAGCATCATATTAAATTACCATGATGGAATATATTAAGCTCCTGTGAGTAATCAATTATTTTACAAATATTTATAGAAACAGTGCATATGTGCTTAGATGATGATTTAAGACACCTTTCATAAACATCATATAGGTGATTGAAACTAGAGATGGTAAAACAGATTCAAAGTTCAGTTCAGAAATTCTGCAGGATGATTTTAAATTTTATGTCGAAGGTCAAACTTTCACAGTGAAGTTTTGACTTTTTTATATTTCAATTTTAAAATATATTTTTTTACATTTAATAACTAAAACAATTATAACATTTAAACTGAATATAACCCCCTTCATGGAAAATGTATCCCTGATCTATAAAGGGCAATTACACACTATATGCGTTTTTTGAAGGCATGTGTTAATGCATATATACATTAATGCATGCATTTTGCACATTACACATTTGTGTGTGCTTTCTTGAACAGAGCATGAAAAATGCATCAAAAGTGCAGGGCATTTTATAAAAACCACAGTACTGTATAAACTCATGCGTTCAAAAAAAAGTGTGCATTTATAAAACAAATGCCATGCAGCACGTTAGTGTGAAAGGGTCCCACAGAGTTAAAAAATACATTAAATAAAAAAATGCTATAAAATTAATCAATTAATTAAAATAATGAACATACTGACAATGTTCTCAATCATAATCCCTTCTTTGTCCTACAAAGTCCACACTGAATGGAGTACAGGTCCCACGGGGATAGTCAAAATTTCACAGTAAACTTGAGGCCATGCTTAAGTTTACATTCGGCTACACGGCAACCACTGACCACAGACACCACCACCTCATCCATGCCAGGGCCTGTGCTCCATCCAGTGCTCCATCAAGACAGAAAGGATTACTGATTATTATTGTTTTAATTTCAAGAGGGAGTGGTCGAAATTTTTGTAGAATCAAATTCTACAAATGGAAATCCACCATCTCTAATTGGAACACTGGATTTCAATGATTTGGAGGGGTGTATACAGTGTATATTGATTATTATTGTTTTTCTTCCTCCTACAACCTAAACAATTTCCTGATACCTGAATATTAATTTCAACTAAATACAGTGGTGTGCAAAACTATTTGCCCCCCTTCCTGATTTCTTATTCTTTTGCATGTTTGTCACACTTAAATATTTCAGCTCATCAAAACCCGTTAACTATTAGTCAAAGATAACATAATTGAACACAAAATGCAGTTTTAAATGAAGGTTTACGTTATTAAGGGAGAAATGGCCCTGTGTGAAAAAGTGATTGCCCCCCTTGTGAAAAAATAACTTAACTGTGGTTTATCACACCTGAGTTCAATTTCTGTAGTCACCCCCAGGCCTGATTACTGCCACGCCTGTTTCAATCAAGAAATCACTTAATAAAGAGCTTCCTGTCACAAAGAAGTAGACCAAAAGCACCTCAAAAACTAGACATCATGCCAAGATCCAAAGAAATTCAGTGAGTTGGCCTTTCCATGTTCAAGACGCTGGAGGCATTTGGGATATCGGGGTCCATATGCCTCAGCAATAAAAGTCTGTATCAGACACCCAGCCGCATCTATAAATTACCAACACAATATTATAAAGGGGTTAAAATTAAAATATGGAGCACACGACAGGGATGCCCGTGTCTCCGTTCGTGTTCGTTCTGTCATGAGGTCATAGTCGGCACAAATACGCGACTCAATAGACATAAAGGGGGTGGATGTTAACAAAATACATATAAAATCACAATGTTTGCAGATGACGTCCTTGAAGGACACACCTTGGACAACTTCGCCACAAAACCTCCTACAACTCTCCCAAACCCCAAATTATAGAGAATATAGTAGGGTCTCTGGTTATAAAATAATGCAACTAAAACAGAGGCAATGGCATCTTAATATAAGGAGGAAGGAGCTTCAGAGCCTGAAAAATTAATTATAAATGGGTTATGGAAAGATAAAAGTATAAAATACCTAGGAAGTAACAAAATGTTACAATGAAGGGCTATATAATGGCATTACCCACCCCTGATTGAAGAATAAGAGCGGACAATAGGGGTTGGAGACACATAAAATCTCATTGATGGGCAGGATTATTAACTCAGTTAAGATGTATTACTACTCCGAAACTCCTTATTTACTTTAACACACTCCTATTAAAATCCCATATGGAGCGCACTGGGGGAAAATACAACAGATGTTCATGGAGTACATATGGTCACATAAAGTACATAGAATCTCAACACAACAATGTGTGCTAACAAAGCGGAAGGAGGATTTGGGGTCCCAGAGGTGAAAATTATTACCCTGGCCACGCAGATGAAATTAATCAAAAAACTGGAAGATGGGTAGAGTTAGTGGAATTAAATGGGTCCAGGTAGAAAAGAGTGGATAAAACCCAAAAACATGGAAGGGCTGGTGTGGAACATGGTAGCTGGAATGGGATGGAAGGGGAAATACAAGGCTATTGGGGCCAATGAACATCTATGGTCCGTTGGGAAAAAAATTAAAAAACATTACAAACTGATAAACGATCCAGCGCAAATGGAACCAATAATTGATAACCCTGGGATACCAATAGTCTGGACCAAGAACAGGAGGCAAGTTGTGGGGAGGAAAGGGATCGGACGGGTTAGGGACGTAATTGATCCAAAGGGGTTACTGCGATCATATTCCGATTTTAAATTGAAGTATGAGAAATGCAGAAAATGGAAATGAACACTACCCGTACCTCCAGCTATGCCACTTAACCTAAGAGTCCAAAAAAGCATGAAGAGATACCACACACTAACAGGTTTGAAGGTTCTGTAGGAACTCAGAGAATAAGAGGAGGTAATATCATGGGTATATAAATGCTAAATGAAGCCAAAGAGATAAAACACGGCTGGCTATATACAAAGTGGGGGAAAATATTAGGAAAAGAGCTAACAAGGGAGGAGTGGAGGCTAATATGGAGGAGTGCAGGGAAAAACCTCATATGTACAATCAATAAGAAAAATTTTACAAAATTATACATCACTGGTATTATCACGGCCTAAGCTAAGTTACATGGCATGTACACGATCCTCCGATAAAGTGCTGGCGCTGCCAAATACAGAAGGGGACGTTTAGAACATATTTTTTGGGAATGCCGACAGTTGGGGGACCTTCTGGGAAAAAAGTGATAAGAAATATTGGAAGCAGTATTGGGAAGTAGGATATCAGTAGATATCGAGGTGTTTGCATTCTGGGGTATGATAAAGATTTAAAATATAAAACACAAAAAAAGCTGATGCGGCATGTGCTGACGGCAGCAAGATGTTTGATTGCCAGCAAATGGAAAAAACGAAGCCCCCCCCACTACCCCAGGACTTATGACAAAAAATAATAGACTAATTAGAACAAGGAATACTGACAGCTAGAGTGCGGGAGACTACTAAAGAGTTTAATGAGCGGATGGGTATGGGAAAAATGGGAGAATATATAGAGCAGATGGAGGTAAAGTAACCAAGGCGAAGATGATAAAAATGATAAATAGTAAAATAAAAAAGTACAGGGTTGTTGTGTGTGTGTGAAAGGTTGGGTAATGATTTATTTTATGTAATGTAATGTTTATGTGCCTATGCAAGAAGAGGGTACATGCGATCAAGCACATGCTATATGTGATAAAGCAAGAATAATATAGGGAATGCAATTGTATGGTGGTTAACAGAAATAAGTGCCAATGTGGACAAAGG
>CM070038.1:59643082-59653200 GCA_036250615.1 Ptychadena robeensis
AATTGTTATATATGTGATAAAATAAGAAGTAATAAAGAGAATTTGTCAAAAAAAAAAAAATAATTAGCTAGTAAATACATTTAAGGGATCAATTCCCCCACAGTGAGGTTTTTATTGGTTTTGGAAGAACCTGTAGTTACCTTATGATATCTTATGTGTTTTCAGGTTTGTATCTTCTGTTATGTGTATATAATTAATGTGTTTTGTATTTCAAAAATTTATCAAAAGGAGTATTCAGAAGGGTGTAAGGCAGCACTGAGGTTTAACATGCTAAAGTTGCTCAATGACCGGGGACAGAGCTGCACAGGTCATACATGTGCGAAGTTGCATGTGCGAAGAGGTTCTATGTCTCTATTTTTTATGTCTTTCAGATGTTTTTAAGGGTGTTGGACTGAAAAACACACAGAAACCACATCAAAATGCGAGCTTTACACCCCAGAAAATTTTACAGGAAAAGGACACTCCAAAACATTTTATGAGAGCAGGCAAGCTGACGCTCTAAAATATTACATGTGAGTGCATGCTGTTAAGCTGATGCTCTAAATCATTACACAGCAGTGCCTGCAGTAAAGTTGATGCTCAACAACATTATACGGCAGTGCCTGCAGATGAGCTGCTGCTCAAAAACATTACATGCGAGTGCATGCTGTTGAGTTAATGCTATATAAACATTAGATGGAAGTGCCTGCGGGTGAGCTGACACTCTAAAACATTAGATGACACTGCCTGCAGGTGAACAGACACTGTAAAACATTAGATGGAAGTGCCTGTGGGTGAGCTGACACTCTAAAACATTAGATGACAGTGCCTGCAGTTTAGCAGATGCTGTAAAACATTAAATGCGAGTGCACACTGTTTAGTGCACCCCAAATTTTTGAGTTGAGGGCCTGCACTTGAGCTGACCCTATGAAAAAAAGTGCAAGGAATCTATACACTCTGGATGAGGAGGAGAAATGAAAAGTGAACCACATATATTGTATGTTGCATTTTAATGTCCATTAAAAATAGTTTGTTAATTTTGACTTGATTCAACCTGTCAGTATTGCCATATTGCCAGTGGACAAGCGAGCACGCTTATCTGTTATAATGCCACCAGCAGCACTGAAAAGACGCTCAAAAAGCTTGCCGCAGGGCAGGCCAGCACCTCCAAGGATTGGAGACTTGGACACCCAGTAGTTGTACGGCATTGAGGGATCATTTAAGACAGTGACACGATCTGCCATGTATTCCTTTACCATCTTCAACAACGTTTCCCTCCTTGTACCACTGGGCCGTGCTTCAGGGTAAGGTTGCTGGCGGGGTGTCATGAAACTGTCCCATGCCTTGGATAGTAATGCCCTGCCCTTCAAGGGTCACAGGAAAGGCAGTCTAACATTAGGTCAGCCATGTGTGCCAGAGTACTAACAGGCAAGATGTCGATATCTTCTCCTGCTCTTCCTATCCACGCTGAACAGATGGAATTCAACTTACATGGGTACTACTACAATCTGTAGCAGAAGCAACAGTCTCCATTAGCTCCTCCTCCTCTTCATGGTCCAAGACACACTGTAAATCCAAACCGTGGGTGGTCTCGCAATCACCCTGCGTCATCTTCTAAATTTGCAACAGTCATATTCATTTTTTAAATAGTCCAGAATTGTTTCTGGTGTTTGACTGACACACAATAGGCCCCAACAAAAGCATTAACTTGCCTAAAGTAAATGTAGGCAGAATTCAGCGATATTATATATATACTGTATATTCTGGCGTATAAGACTACTTTTAAACCCAGGAAAATCTTCTCAAAAGTCGGGGGTCGTCTTATACGCCAAGTCCTGAAACTTCTGAGCCAGAGGAGTCTGCCTATCAGACATCGGAAGCACCCCCTTATACCCCCTCCCTCTCTCCCTCCTCGATGTGTGAAACGAAGTCAACATGCTCACTAAGGGCTGTAGCTCCAGTGGCTGAAACTAGTATTGCAGCTCAAACACATTAAAATACCTTCACTGTATCATGTGACATGATATCAGTTAAATTTTTGATTGCCAAAATTCTTTGAATTAAATGTATACAAGGTAAACATTAATATGAGAGGTTGCAGCTAGGGTGTGAAATTAGGAATGTAAATTACTAAAAAAAATAGGACTCTAAGGTCTTGGATATCTGGGGATTGAAAGTCAGTGTATACATATGTAAGGCCATGTGTCCACTGCTGTTCCTAGATCTGGCCGAAAAAATTACACACACCGGCACATTGGAAGGGGTAGTCTTATACGGCGAGTATACCCCAAACTCTATATTTAAACTGGAAAAGTTGGGGGTCGTCTTATACGCCGGAAACTACGGTATATATATATGTTTTTTGTTTTTTTTATTTATGAAGATTGCCAAAAAATACCTGATTTTTTTCTAGTCAATTGGCAACAGATGCATTATTTTGGACAGTCCCAACATTTTTTAGGATGTCTGACTAGATTTGTTGCAGAAAGAAGCACACACCAAAACCAGTATATAGTGCCCAGTTGAATGTCTATGAATTATTAATCCCTGTTACAGAACTATATAGGTTGCTGTACAAAAAACACAGAACCTTGTATAGTGCCCAACCGAGAGTGAACTATGAATCCCTGTTAGAGAACAACAGTATATATGTAGCCCAAAAAAGGACCTTGTTTAGTGCCCAGCAAACTTGTGTGCACACTAAACTCTCCCTGCCTATACGCCACTTTTCCCTGCCTCTGTCTAAATGTTGAAAAAGCTCTGGGGAGGTCTGGGGGCACAGTGTAAGTTGGAAGTGTTTTAATTCGCTGGTTGGTGAATGGCTTCGGCTGATGTTAGTCTAGAAAGAGCTAGAAAAAAGCTGACTAAACCAGCCTGAACACATTCCTAAATGTTAGTAAATTTTCTATTCATATAGTTAGAACATAAGGTGCTCATAAACTGTGCATACATAATACAGTCAGTATAATTTCCTTTAGCGATAGCAGTATCTATGTAATAGAAGGGCCTCACGTGCTGATATAAGGCTGGTAACAGATAAAGAAGAGTGTTGTACCATGTTAGCCATCGATGAAATAAGCTTTTTCAATTTCTTCAGTTAGGCAATAAAAGGTTAAGGTGGCCATACTGGGCTGTTTTAATCATTTTGAGGTCACCGGTTTATTGAAGTGCGATCAATCAACGATCACGTTGCGATCAGCGGCTCCTCGATTGCAAGGGCATTGACATTGTCCATTTACATTTTATAGCTTATGGTCAGCTTTATATACTTTTTATAAAATAGCCTTTTTGAACCTTTTACTCCAGATGAACCCTATAAATTCAGACTTTACAATTATGGTTAGAAAATCCCTATTACAGGCAATTTAAAAAAAACATTGGTTCTATTCAGCTAGCCATCAAATGGCATATAGTCCAAGAACCATGCAGGTGCCAATAAATAGATGTTCTATTAGCCACAGTTCTAGGAGACCCGAGCGTCTTTCAGAGCATTGCTTGGGTTACAATGTTAATGACTGGAATATATATTTCTTGTTTTAAAAGCCACCACGTTTATTTATTAATAGCCACCACAGTATCATCATAGTTTAATCAGAATAACCCAGATAAAAGGATGTGGTAATTAGTTTGTTTTTGTGTATATTTATGTAAATTAAATAAACAGATTTTGGGGTCCCAGGATAAATTCAGGTCAGGTATTATACTCATAAAATTTATCACCACTTTTGCAAAGAAGTTTTACAAAATATACTCTCACAAGAATCTAAATAATTGTACTTATGGTTTGTGAAGTGTTGTTTGCCTACTGTATTTACTGCTGTTCCAATTATATTTACACTTTGTACACTGTTGTTTTCTAATCAGGTTTAATCATAACATTGGATTCTGATGACTAATAGCATTGCACATGCAGCTTTTCACTCATACCATTTTGATACAAGATATCTCATTTATCCATTTCAATCTCAGTGTACAGAACAGTGGTGTCTGGTTTCTCCCAAAAAAATCTAACACTTGCTTTGAACAGCCCCACTACAAAACTGGTATTAGAGTGCTTTTTTTGCCAGTTCATTCCATTGCCACTGTGAATACATCCAGGAGGTAAGTAAAAAAAGCTTTATATATTTTAACAAAAACAGCAAAATTCTTTCATCATATATATACTCACATTTTAAAATTCTAACAGAAACACAAAAACATTTAATATTTATATATATATATATATATATATATATATATATTTTAGTATATATATTTAAATATTTTTCTCTGGTTTACCTCCTGTTACTAGAGCTACTACAGCAGAACAATAATACAAATAGTGCTAGGCAATCACTATTTGATGTGATTCTCATTTGTTTGATGGATATTATGGTCGTACTTTCAAGCACTTAGTTGCTATATTAATTTATGAGCTTTGTATGCATCATCCCCTTGTTTCATAATCCATACCTTCTTTAATCAATTGCATGTTTTCATTGGGTCAGATATCTGATTGAACAAAAAATAACTTCAGATGTCTTTCATCCTGATTATATGGCTTTATATGTGTCCGATTGTAGCAATGCCAATATAGTAATGTTATTGTATATGTATTGTATAAATCCTAGCAACACACTTGGAAGCAACTGATTTAACTGAGAGCCCTCCACATCCTATCCCAGGAAGAGTTACATTGTGTATGCTGTGCAGTGCAGAGTGCTCAGTATACATGAATGAAACAAAACAGTTATGCACACCAGTCAGGACATACATATGAATGCTATATGTATACATTTTGTTTTACAAATAAATCTTTAGAACACTGCAAAGTATTCCCTTAGCACTGCAGGTTATCTGAAAAGACAGCCCAGGTCTGGTCACCATCATGAATATAACTGCAAAAAAGGCAAGTATAAAATAAAAAGGATAACATACACTTAGGGGAGTGTTAAGGAGGGGCAAGTGAAATGAGTCCACTAGGAGGGGGAATCCTAAGTACCTATGATAATATTTGCTAAAACTCCAAACTGTTAAATAAAAGTGGTTGACCAATAATTGTTCTATTACACATGAAAAAGCCTATAAAACAGATAAATCACCTAGAATAAAGATTTAGCAAAGGATCTAAAAGGATAGAGCATATATAACACAACTATTATTATGCATAATTACAAAAACATAGATAATACAATTATTTATTCATTCAAACAAAGGTGTGGGACCTTTAGGGGTAAATTTACAATGTCGTTATTTGAACTACATGTTTTAAAGATTTCCAGATGCCCATCAGTGGCGAAAAGCCTTAATGATGCTTTAAAGCTAAGATGTTTTTACACAATGTACTCTAGTCCAGTGGGGGGAGAGTTCAAGCAGGCACAGGAGGTCACCTGACCCTGCCTGGAAAGGTGAAAAAAGTGAAAAAAGCTCTGCAAAGTGCTGCAGTCGATAAACTTAAGACCAAAGGACCCTCTGAACGCGACAGAAGGCACTCTAAAAACACACTGCTTGATTAACAACAGTACATTTTCTGTTCTTTAAACAACCTAATTGACTTCCATTTAAACTTAAAGCAAGGTCATGTTCTGGTCCAAACATTTTAAAAAACATTTTTCAATTATTGATTGTTAATTTCTTTGACTTTTAACAACCCCTAAGATTGGGTAAGAGTTCCAGGAGACCTTTATTCATTCCATATGGTAAAGAGTAGCATCTTTTCTTAAAGAGGACCTCTGTATCTTTAATGAGCCTCCTACCCACAGGTCAAGTTGTGGAGTGAATCTCAATGAGGGTTCTCTTCTTCTGATTAAGATGTAGGGTCAGAAGAGGGTGTTGTGTACGCTCATCCCCGCCTTGCCTTGCTGGCCACTTCTGCCAAGGAAACTGGTATTGCTTGGAGGTGGGGTTCTAAATATTGATTAGGGGTGGTCCTATTGCAATCCAAAAATAACATCTAAATTAATCAAACATAGAGGCATATGAAGTTGCAAGTGCAGTGGTGTTAAAAAGTTAAATTGTCCTATAATGTCTTATCTCTTGGAAGACAGGTTTCTCTTGACATTTAACCTGCCACCCTCGGCTGTAAAAATTATTCTCAAAAGCTTTGCAGAAACTGAAAACACTCATGTGACCATTGGAGTAACATGGGCCATTCACTGAGTTAAAAACATGCTCAAAAATCATTTGTGTTAATCTAGCTTTAATATGAACTAAAACCTTCAAAATTAAATTGAATAAGAAAATGTGTTATTGTAAAAATATAATTTTTATTCATTTACTGCATTTCGCCTTTTATGGTAGGAATCAGCATGGCACATCTTGCCTCCTAAAAGCATTTGTGAAAATGTGTGTAATGGTCCTATTAACTTTTTTAGCCACAGCTCCAAAGGTATACATTCAGCACAAAAAACCCTACTTCTCATTAACATAACTACAACAAGATGAGCCATGCTGATTTTAACCCAAAAAACTTAAAGCATGCTTATACATAGTATTTAAATTTTGTTTAGTTTCCGGGTGTGTACACTGATGCAACCAACTTATTGAAGGCTTTATTTTTTTTTGTATTGAATTGTACAGGTTTTAGGTCAAATTTAATGGTGGGAAACATTTCAACCTTAAAAAAAAATTGTATATAGGATCGAGTGACGTCGAATCACTATATTATGGGGTGGCTAGTCCCTGAGACTTTCACGGCACAGACATCAACAACACGGATGTGAAATAAATAACAATATGATTTATTGGTAGGCACATTAGGCAAAAAAAAACCCATTAATCACAAGTCCACATAGATAAAAACAATTGACGCTTCCATAATGAATTTTTCGGTGTCAAGTCCAAGGTAAGTTTATACCCAGTAGGTCGTACCCGACACGTTTCGCCCATTAAGGGCTTCATCAGGGGTAAATCGGGGTTGAAGTAGTTCATCAAGAAGCTTACGTAAAAATATGTCTTATGTATCCTGGAATATATATAAAAATACTGTTAGTGCATATCCTGTATTAAGTCTATTCTGTCCAATTATTGTGCCTTCCAGAATTAGGTGGCCCCAAAGGGGTCATTCATACTCAATTAATTTCACATTTATTTCATGACTTCAACGTGTCTGTTATTTTACATCAACTTTCAACCTCAACCAACTTTTATCAACATCAACCAAAATATCCAAAATATACAGAGAAATATACAAAACATAGGTTGCGGTCACCCGCTCAATCGCGTACCTGGGGAAAGAGAGCAGCCTGGTCCTGTGGACGGTCCTGTTATCATATGGGTCAAAGGGTCTGGTTCAGAACATAGAGGTTATAGTGGTCCTTCCTGACGGCGCCTGGGTTCCACACATACGCGCTCGGGGTCCTGCAACTAGATTATACCTCCTTCACCTTCCCCCTGTCCATGGGGGGTTGTCTTGGGGTGTCTCCCCCAATGAGAAAACAAGGGCGGCAGTACACCTGTGTGACCAAATCAATGGACAATCAACTGGCGGTCATACGCTCGAGTGATTACGTCTAGGACGAGGGTGCGTGTATTCCTGGGGTGGAGTTCATTGGTGGGGTGAGTGGCTAGTATGTTGATTAGGGTAGACTGATATCTAGTCTGTAGGTCACATGGTCTGAATCCTCTACCACTCCCCCAGAATGGTCTCTTGTACTACCCTGCTCGTCCCCCAGAATGGTCTCTTGTACTACCCTGCTCGTCCCCTGTCTGTAATGGTCAATATGAATTAAGCGAAGGGTCACTTAAATGCAGCTCGTATAGTCACTGATACGTTTCCTGTCCACATTGGTCCACAATAGTCATGTACAAATCAGCACAGGTTACCTTGAAAGGGTTTATCAGGATGAGACGCACGGCGCCCGCACAAGGAGGAGGTGGTACCCGCCCCCTGGGAGGGGGGTGGGACCCCTCCTAATGAGCACTGATTTGCTTCCCTATATAGGGGAGGAGATGCCTGTCTAGGACCAGGCATGCTGGCTGGGGAGTCCTGTGTGTCTCCCTGGCTCTCCTGGTATCCCCTACCCCCAGATACACGGACGGACAGGGAGGACTGGAGCGACTCTGAATATTGGACGGCGCACTCATCTCAACAGGACGCCCGTGGAACGCACTTTTTCATTGACCTGACCACGACTTTGGACTGGGACGTCCTGATAAAACCCTTTCAAGGTAACCTGTGTTGATTTGTACATGACTATTGTGGACCAATGTGGACAGGAAATGTATCAGTGACTATACGAGCTGCATTTAAGTGACCCTTCGCTTAATTCATATTGACC
The DNA here is from genome assembly GCA_036250615.1 of Ptychadena robeensis. Classification (NCBI taxonomy): domain Eukaryota; kingdom Metazoa; phylum Chordata; class Amphibia; order Anura; family Ptychadenidae; genus Ptychadena; species Ptychadena robeensis. Next base: position 59,651,320 of record CM070038.1, read on the forward strand.
ATTACAGACAGGGGACGAGCAGGGTAGTACAAGAGACCATTCTGGGAGAGTGGTAGAGGATTCAGACCATGTGACCTACAGACTAGATATCAGTCTACCCTAATCAACATACTAGCCACTCACCCCACCAATGAACTCCACCCCAGGAATACACGCAACCTAGACGTAATCACTCGAGCGTATGACCGCCAGTTGATTGTCCATTGATTTGGTCATGCAGGTGTAATGCCGCCCTTGTTTTCTCATTGGGGGAGACACCCCAAGACAACCCCCCATGGACAGGGGGAAGGTGAAGGAGGTATAATCTAGTTGCAGGACCCCAAGCGCGTATGTGTGGAACCCAGACGCCGTCAGGAAGGACCACTATAACCTCTATGTTCTGAACCAGACCCTTTGACCCATATGATAACAGGACCGTCCACAGGACCAGGCTGCTCTCTTTCCCCAGGTACGCGATTGAGCGGGTGACCGCAACCTATGTTTTGTACATTTCTCTGTATCTTTTGGATATTTTGGTTGATGTTGATACCGATTGTTTGTTAAATAACAGACACGTTGAAGTGATGAAATAAATGTGAAATTAATTGAATATGAATGACCCCTTTGGGGCCACCTAATTCTGGAAGGCACAATAATTGGACAGAATAGACTTAATACAGGATATGCACTAACAGTATTTTTATATATATTCCAGGATACATAAGACATATTTTTACGTAAGCTTCTTGGTGAACTACTTCAACCCCGATTTACCCCTGATGAAGCCCTTAATGGGCGAAACGCGTCGGGTACGACCTACGGGTATAAACTTACCTTGGACTTGACACCGAAAAATTCATTATGGAAGCGTCAATTGTTTTTATCTATGTAGACTTGTGATTAATGGTTTTCTTTTTCGCCCAATGTGCCTACCAATAAATCATATTGTTATTTATTTCACATCCGTGTTGTTGATGTCTGTGCCGTGAAAGTCTCAGGGACTAGCCACCCCATAATATAGTGATTCGACATCACTCGATCCTATATACAATTTTTTTTATGAAATAGGAGAGAAATATTTGATCCCCGTTAGGGAGTGTATAATTGCCAACATCCCAGGTAATATTAGAAAAGAGAAAATAAATGCACCCGATGTGGCAAAGGAAACAGTCCTTTGTCACCGATTTGAGGGACTTTCAAGGCAATAAATGTAGATGCAATTTACAAACGCAAAAAGTTTTATATAGTAGCAATCAAAATTTCAAGGTAACGTAAGCGAAAGGCAATATCTTATGATCCAACAATATAGTTCAAGAAGTCATATGTCGTTAGTCTCAAGTCTCGACGCATTTCGCGACTTTCACTCGCTTCTTCAGGAGAGAGACATTTATGGGAACCACCTTGAATCATTAGTCACTGGGGATGCAGAGGAAAAAAGGGGTATAAAAATACGTATAATTCCCCTAGGGGGTAATGTGTTATATTGTATGAGTATGGCAACGTTTCTAAATAGAGACATATTCCATTTACAATACCCACTGTGGCATAGACTGTGCACTCCTGGGCTGGAGCTCCCTCGGTCCGGTACAGCACTGTTTGGGGAACGGGGGGCAGACAGGGCGGGCCAAACCCAAGCCAGAATTGCTGAATCTAAAGATTGTAAGTAGAGGGATTTGAAATTAGAGCAGTGGAACAAAGAAAGGGGGGCAACACAAAAGATGGAAAAAAGGAAAAGAAGAGGTAATACATGTGAACTTATTGTAGTGACTGCTGATGTGAAAGTTAAAGTGTAGAGTGTTGCTCATGTGTGAATGAGTATGTGTGAAATGTGTGTGGGGAAATTGAGGTAAGTGTGGGAAACAGTGGGGGAAATGGCCTACTGTGAATGTGGGGGATAAAGTA
>CM070038.1:59668555-59688379 GCA_036250615.1 Ptychadena robeensis
AAAGAGGATGATGTGGTCAAAATACTCATTTGTCTAATAATTCTGCACTCCCTGTATATTAAGCATTATAACAATTGTTTTAATTTATTTTTATAACATTAAATACCACAATGAAGTAAATGTTATCTACTTAAGTAACAATTTGTTTACCAACATTTGTATTGAACTATTTAACAACTTAAGCTAAAATTAGACAGGTGATCAGGAACGTGGAGTTTCCACTTCCCAAGAACTGCTGCCAATCCGCAGAAACAAAATGTCATGTTTAATAGGGTGATTGCCCATAGGTATAACATGGTAATTGTAATGGTTTATAATAGCAACTGCTGGCCAACCACCCACACAATATGTACAACTGATATACACAACCACCCACTTTCTGTTTTCAGTGCAACTGTCTGAATTCAACCTAAAGACCCCCATACACCTTACCATCTTACCATACAATTAATGTTTAATCCACTTTTCTTCCATGTAAAACCATGTAATATGAGGACCTTTCTAAACCTTCCATTCAATATGTATTCCATCAGGGAGGCCACTTTACTACATAGTTGTTGGTAGCTTTAATGCAAATTGTATGGAGTGATCTTAATGGGGGGGCTTCAAGATTCTGGTAAAGAATAAAATAAACTGGTTTATTGGTATGTAATACATTTGAGTGAATAAATAATGAGGTTCAATTACAAAAGGAGTTTATGGTATTTACTAAAGGTATATACGGTCCAATTCGCATACCATTTTTTTGGCCAATCGACCGGCATGCATGTTTATGCCGATCGCTTGGCGGTCGCTCGGTCAAAATTCGGGTGCGCTCACCTGGACAGATCGTCCAGTAACGTACCGCAAGTCGTGGTAGTCCCCATCCAAAGTATTGTCCAGCAGACAAAGGGTGTTCCTCTGAATGACGTTATCACGTCTGCTATCGGTCTCCCGAGAATCCTGCAGCCATCATTGCGTGTTTGGGGGCCTTTAGTATTGCAGGAATATCTATCAACAAGTGAGATAGGGAAATAGGAAAAGGAGAAGGAAATATAAAAGCACATCATTTTTAAAAATGTATTGGATAACTGAAAGTGATTGGATGATTGAACTCAGCAAAACTTCAATTCGATTGGTAGTAAACAGCCTATATTAAGATTATGTTTTTTTGAATAAAAGGTATTAAGTAAATTAATTAAAAATGTTAATTTACTAAAGGTTTACCCCAAATTATAAAAGTGAATTGTCATTTAACATGGGACTTTTCATTTAACCAAGATTAAATTACTGTATCGCCTTATAATATGACCCCCAACATTTCCAGTTAAAATATAGAGACTACCCCTCTTCCAATGCACACCAACTACATTTTTTTTATGCCTACTATGACTTTCAACCCCCAGATCTCCAACACCCTTGGAAGTCAAATCTTTTTTTTTGGATTAGTAATTTACATTCCCATGACACCCCTTTCTGCAACCTTTCATAGTTATTAATGTGTCTCTGCAGTTATCCAACTGACATAAATTGTATACATTTAACAATAGAAACTGAAAGAATGTAAAAATTTATTTTTGCTAAATTGTCCTGGTTTCAAAAGTCATCTTTTACGCCAGAAAATATGGTACCTTTAAAAGTCATCATTGCATTTGTAAATCAACCCCTGTCAAAAAGAGTTGGAGATAACAGCATGAGTCTATGTGAAAATCTGACTCCAAGGCAAGGGCATAAGGCCCCCATACACCACATACAATTACCATGCAATTTCTGTACAATCAACTTTTCTTCTACCAAAACCATGTAATATGAGGACCTTTCTACACCTTCCAATCACTATGTATTCTATCAGGGAGGTCCCTATACTACATAGTTGTTGGTAGATCTAATGGAAATTGTATGGTGGAATCTGAAGGTGTATGGGGGGCTATAAAGCATACAAGATAGACACCGGAGTCTTAATTTAGAAAACAGACTAGTTGCTGGACCAGTTATACATGGGTCGATTATTTTGCATTCAATTTTCTTTCGATTGTCGATTTAAAATCGGTCAATTTTAAATCGATTCCACAGGCATTCATAGGAATCAATACCACTTGTACGTTCAACCAAAATATATCAACATGTCCGATCAGTTTTTGATGTATTTAATGTTCAATTTCGATTACTTTTGGTTGATCGCACCAGGTGAGCAGGAGTCGATTTCCATTTCATCAACTTAAAAATCAATCATTTTAGGTCGATTGAATGCAAAAATCTAACCGTGTATGGACACCTTAACTCAAAACATCATTTGATTTGTGCTTGTTATAATCCATATCTGTATGGCTAGCTTAAGGTAGGGTGATATTATCCCTACCTACCTACCTTCTTCCATTTTCCATGATTATCTTGCACCTATGTGATATGTAATAAAAAACAAATGGTTTAATTTTTCAAAGGCTTGTTGATGAGATAGGAAAGTAGAGACTAGGGAAGTCAAAACAAAAGCAGACTGATCTTCAGCCTGTTTTTTAAACAATTCTAAATGTTGTTTTAACCTAATTTCAATTACCAGTAATTATTTTGTTTATATTAGTATGTTTTTGCTGTAATTTTTTTTCAAACTCATCAACACAAAAATAAATAATCTACTTGTTTTTTTTTCATCCTATAGGGAACAGCAAGAGGGTAAGTTTGCACTCTTGCCTATTTAACCACACATGCAATAAACATGTATCTACTATGGTAATAGGTTGGTAACTTTATTTCAAGGTTAGCTATCTTTAGTCCACTTGAGCCATATCTAATCCATGTTTTAATATAGTGTCAAAACATTATTGCATGTGGATCTGGCCATCAAAGAACATCAAAGAGTCTTCTTTAAATGCTCTTAGTTTTTTTAACCATCTGATGAAATGAGTGGGAAGAGTGCAGAGAAGAAATAACAACTAAACAAGTATGCATTAGTTCTATTAGTTTTCGATTTTTTTGCTTATTTAGGTGGCCTCTCCAACTCCCACAGCTCTGCAATTAACCAACTGTATTTAATATCAAATATGTAAATTGCCAATGATGACTATAATTTTTCTCATGGGAAGTTTTTTCATTTGTGTACTTACTCAATATCTGTATTGTAATGTAAGGTGAGAAGACTAGAGCAAAAATTTTCCCAACAATCATCCTACCTCTTATTACTCTAGATACACTAAACTGAACCACCCCCTGCAACTATTTTTTGTCATAATAAACCTTTCCCATTTTAATGATATTCCATTTTTGAAAACAGAAATTTATTATTTTTATTTTTTCCTCTGTTGTCAACTCAAAAAGAAGAGGAACAGGGAGAAGAAGGTGAGATTACAAATTACAATCTGGCATTTTTTTCAATATGTATACATGAAGTTGGGCTGTTATACTAAAAGACTTAAAGCGTACCAACTAAAGACTGTATCTGTGAAATTGCATTGATGGTATGGTGGCAATACTACCTGTCCCTGCTAATTCACAAATCAGTATCATGTCATTACAGATACCATATTCAGGGGCTATGCAATTGTTGATATTGCTCTGTCATCCATTCTTTAGGAAATTGGGGGGAGAGCTCTAATATTTGTGTGTTTAATTGAGCAAATATATTATGCAAAGCTTTATAAAAATAGGGAATTCAGATAACAAATGAAAGCTTGAGCATAGTATATAAAAAGTAGTGGATATTAGACTAGCTTTTGATGATGGTTAAGAGAGAAGAAGATAGGTGATGGATGGGTTAATGGTGGATACTGTGAGAGTAGTACGGTGTAGCAATTGGAGTAGAAAAATTAAGAGTTTAACCTCCCTAGCGCACTGCTGAGGTACAGATTTCTGTACCAAAAGCACACCATAGACTTTAAATGGAAAAAAAGTTTTTTACATCGTAGACGTGTAATTTTCTAAAGTATGTCCATACAGGAGTCTGGTAGACATCTTGAGTATAATATCATGTTCAGATGTTTTGTGAATAACTCACATCACATAATGAAGATTTCAATAATTCACTGTATCAGGTAAATTAGCACTGCAACCACTAGATGGCAGTGCAGATGTGCCAGGTTACATAGGAGAGCATGGGGGGGGAGGGTGATCCATTCTCCTGCAGCTGCCTCTTCATTAGTTGGGAGACACACGGATCAGTGGGTTTGTGCTCCTGTGGTCCTGATCTCTACCTGACTAACCCAGCTCGTCCATTGCAGTTCTGACAGGTCAGAGCAGGACGAGCTGGGAGCGTCAGGAACGGCAAGGGGGTTAATATGGCATAAGAGCCAGCATAGGTTCAATGCTTAGAGAAGGTGTTAGTGAAGATAAATACTTGACAACAATGAAGCTAGATCGACTTTTGCTCGATCATCGCTGATTCAAATGCATCATGCGATTTGACTGTCAATCAAGTGCTGAACATGAATCGATTGTACTACCACACAGTGTAATCAAGTTATTTATTTAGTTATCGTACTATGGAGAGCATGCGTATTACATTTGTTCGTATAATGATCATTTGCATTATGATTATTTGCATAATAAGAACAATCATAATATGAATGATTGTAGGTATGCTGGATTCCTTCGAACTGAAGTCAATCTAACTGAAATATCAAACTTAGCATGGCCAGATTAATGCAGTTTTCCTTTATAATATTTAAATAAGTAACTTTCTGCAGATATCTTGTATGATTGTGTCATAGCTGATGGCAAGTGGGGTGTGGAGCGAGGTACGTAAGGAAGAATGTGTTAGGGCAGGAGTCGGGAACGCCATATATTTAAAAACATGTATTCTATGAGAGCCGGAAGTGATGTCACTGATGTCAATTCCGGTATGTGAAACGCAGTTCTTCCCCGATCCAAATGCCGCAAGTTGCATCATTGACGTCACTTCTTGTATGTGAAGCGGGGTTTTTCCGCATTCCAGGTCACAATATAATAATTTATGGTGAATTTGAACCCCCAGACCAGGAGCTGAACACAGAGGCAAGGCAAATGTGTGTCAGGGGTGGCAATGTAAGTAAAGTTGACAATATGAAGGATTGTGGCAGACATTTGTGGAAACATGTCAAAATATGAGGAAAAACATACATTAAAATTAAGGCAGATGGATGTCAGCTAAGAGTTATGGCCAAGTTGCACAGATCCGGAAACAGGTGTTCCTAAGAATAGAGAGCTGTCATCTCTCTCACTAACCTCTTTTACCCCCACCCACACCAACCATCAAAAAACTTGTGTGAACTTAAAACTTAATGAAAATACACTTTACTAAATGTACACCAAATGTGCATGGGTAGCTTTAGAGTATAGGGGCCCAGAGAGCTCTAAATAGTAATTTAGAGAAAGAACTGAGTTGACGTTGAGGGCCACAAGTGCGGCCCTTGGCATCAATAAAAGGCCACACATAAAATCTATACTGACTTGTATTAGCATGTTTTAATGAAGGACAGCAGATATAGATAGAAGACATTGTTTTTCATTTTTAAATAATAAAACTAGTTTTATATAATACTTCAAGAATAAGGGAAGACTGTAGTATGGTAATGCACATTTTGTTTGTTATTTTGTCATATAAATAATCAAAGGTTATGTGCCTCATAGGTATCATTAAAGCCATTGATGATTTCGATGGGGCACAAAACCATAAAAGTTATGTGCCACAATAAATATTATTCGATCACCCTGAAGACTCATCAGTGGGGGGGGGGGGTCGACAGGTGAGTTCCTATGCCCTATGCATTAACAGTTAGGTTTCAGGGGCCGCAAGTGGAAGACTAAGGTGGCCCCCGAAGAACACCCAAAGATCCGCATGCGGCCCGCATGCAGCCCCCGGGCCTCAGGTTGGGCACCTGGGTCTTAGCCTCATGTTTGCTTTAAAGTTTACTAATTTAGTTGTGCTTAGGTTTATTTTTTTCCTATATGCAAAAGTTTTTGTCACTCACTAATAAACCAAGCTGGGTTTAGGGAACAAACGTATTTAAAAGCTGGCTGGATCCAGCATAAAAAATTTGAATACACATCCCTTGGCAGCATCTACCCAAAATATAACTAACCATTTTTGGTGGGATAACCCTTAAATAGCTTATACCAATGGAAAACAATGGACAATGTGCTGTAACTCAAAGTTGGCTATCAAAAATCTAATTTCAGAAGGTTAATTTAACAAAATAAATAAAATCTGATCTCTGGTAGGGTCACAGCATGTCATCGCTGTTTAAATAGTTGCAGTGTTATTTGAAACATAAAAGTATGCTTTGACCTAAAAGCTGTCTGCACAAACTGTTTAACATAATGCTTTAGCTGCTTTTTCTCTAATCTTCTCCTTTGTTGTTGCTGTCCCTGCCTTTTCTCTGTGTTGTGAAGTGGCTGAAGAGCCTAAGCCAGAGGTCGCAGGTATTAATATCTGCTTTATGTTTTGCCAAATCATCTTAATGTATGTATTAATTTAATTACATGTGATCATCAAGCTTTATTAATAAGGAAATGCAATGATTATGTATAAAGTCCAGTAATGTCAGCAAATATAATATAATGTACTTTTTGTAATCTGTCTTTTGTCTGTACAATAGATTCTACATTTGATTCAATAAAAAAACATTGAACTTAAAAATATGGGCATTCAAGACCAATGATTGATTTATGTACGCAGTGCATATATGGAGTATGCACAACAATGTAAATGATATAAGCTGCTATAGAAAACAAAAGGAAGTGCTTTAATTGTTGCCATACACGATCCGATATTTCCGTTCAATCGACTTAAAACGTTCAATTAAAGTCAATTGATTGACCAAAAGCGATCAATATGGAAAAGAAAATCAAGCGAAAAGTTATCTGACATGTTAGTAAATTTTCGTCGATCATACAAGTTTCTGACAGGTTTTCTACACATTTGCATTCCATTGTACTATGGAACATGCGCATCAAACTGAGGAAAGGAATCGATCGGTTGTAAATCGATCACACTGTGTGGCGGTACAATCGGTTGATGTTGTATTGACAATTGATTTTAAATTGCGCAACAAAATCAAATGGCTATATAATGGATCCGTGTATGGCAAAAGGCCCCTATACACCTTACAATCTTACCATACAATTTCTGTACAAAGAACTTTTCTTCTACCAAAACCATGCAATATGATAACTTTTCTAAACCTTCCAATCAATATGTATTCTATCAGGGAGGCCCCTATACTGAATAATTGTTGGTAGATTTAATGGATATTGTATGGAGTGATCTAAAGGTCTATGGGGGGGGCTTAACTTTACCCCTACTAGGGACTGAAGAAAAAGTAAGCAACCATGAGTGTATAGGGTGTGGATTGGAACAACCTAAAATGAAGTAACATGCCATTTGTCCAATCTCTAGTTGGCTTTTATGAAGGTAATTAGGAAAAATACAATATATTATTGTGCAAAAACATTTATGTAACTTAATATAGTAAGTAATAGGGACTGAACAAATACATTTGCCAGCTTCTAAACACTTCTTTATATTTATTGGTTATTGTAATATTGATTTATAGTTCTTTAGATCTTAAACTCCCATGTGAAAAAATATGTAAAACATTTTGAGAGTAATAAATTATATATTTAATTTGATATGTATCTGGAAATTGTATGACTACATACAGCTGTATAGTTTGTTTAAACTGTTTTTAATGGATAGTTTTTAAATTAATAAATAACATTTTTGATTTCCACTATCATCATGCTGTTAATGTCCCTGTAAATATTGGATGTAATGATATAACCATTTTAAATATACATGATACCATTAAATATAACATATTTTATAATTGTATAATTAATCTGCAAATTGAATGTGTATTGAGTTTGTATATATAAATATTCTTTAATAAATCAGCCTGCAAATGTCATAAGTAGGGTTGCTTGGAATTTTCATCAATTCAGTCAATTTGGCTCCACAGAGGCAAAGATGTTGATATAAAATTTACACAAAAAAACAGAAAGCTTTTCATTTGGGTTAAATATGTAAAATGCTGGCACCTATACTAAAAAAACAACAAACATAAAACATTTTAAAAAATGTTTATTTAAATAAGTTATAAAAGATTTTCTTACCTTCATTTAATTATTTTATTTTACTTAAAGCTTTCTGATTGTTGCTTCTGTTAAATTGCTGCTTGTGCTTCTTTCTATGTTCATCTATGTTTTTGCCATTTGTTTGCTTGATGTTACAAAAGAATATGGAGAACACATAGAAGGTAACCTAACCACATTAACTTACATCTTTACATTTCATTGTATCTAATTTTACAGCAGTACTAGCACTGGAGATGGAAAGAGATATAAACTTAGAATGCAGTTTAAATATTCATGTAAGTTTTGTGGTGGAGTTGGCTTTAAAGTGTTAAATGTTTTGTTTGTGTTTCTTGCGTTACTCAGTCAGGATGACCAATGAAACATCTACCCATTTTTTGACCTTTGCATTATCAAGCTTAATACCTTTTTTATACAATCAATAATTTCTATTTCAAGTATACCTAAACAAAAGCTGGGATTTAAATGTGTGGAAGATGCGGCCCGTTGTTTCCAATGGACTATGACATGTTGTCTCCACATGGCTGGCATTGCGTCTTATAGAACAATTCCCAATAAAAACAGTTTTTAGGCATTTAGTACATAGTAGATATTTTATGAGACTAAGTAAAGCCAACTAAACCAGAATTGCTTACAAGTACAGATCAGTCCCTTCAAATTATTGGACAGTTTAGAGTTTCAAATTAGGAAAAAATCCCCTTTCATAGAGTGTACATACACATTTAAGTCTAGAGGTTAAACCATTATTATTATTATTATTATTATTATTATATGTTGTATATGTCTGATAATTGTAACATATTTATCCATTTTCCAGAGAAAATATTTAAACATAAGGAATCCTTTCAGACGTAAATACTGTAAATGAACAATGACTTCTTACTGTTACTTTTCATACTTCAGCTAAATTCAGTTACAGATCTTCAAAGCATTTATTTCCATAAAATTACTTTGTAGTTCTCTCTTTAGTGGTGGTTGGCTTGTGGCATGTATGCACAGTGATAAATTCAGATTTTTTAGATCAATGACAATGTCCAAAGGCAATGTTCTACTTTCATTAATAAGTTAGTTGAGTAACATTTCTAATCAGGTATATTTAAACAGCTACCACTCCATGGCAAGGATCACACACATATTTTAGTGGCTCTTAAACAGACAGCCAGACATAAAACTACTGTACTGTATTCATACCAAACTCGGAGGACCATAGTTGGACAACATCAGAGACCTATAATTTTTCTGGGGGCAGATGAGTTTACTAAAATATTTAGTAGAATTCCAAACAAAAAGTGGTGTAGGATAGGGCTAAGAGAAGAGGATATATTAGCATGAGAGAGCCATGACAAATCTCAGGTCAGGACACATAGCTTGCCTACAAATCGACCCAAAGGGGGGCTTTGGAGGAAGTGAACAGGGGAGCCAAATTGGCCATCTGTGCAGCCTTGTAGTACTTGCTGAGTTGAGCCACACCCTGACGTCTGTGTGCATGCATGGTACCCTGGTTGATACGTGGGCGTTTGGAGCCCCAAGTGAAGGAGACAGAATTTTAAGTAATCAGCAAAAAAAAAGGGAAAATATTTTGGGTAAAAAGTCATTTTGAAGGCGTTGATCCTGTCAATCCAGGAAATGTAGAGAGGGGACCAGGTGGTCAAAAGGCATTTAGGTGTTTTAAAAGCAAGGAGTTAGACCAGGGGAAGATAAGGTGGGAAAGTATAGCCATTATACTAGTGGAGAAAGAAAGACATTAAGGGCTAAAGATTTGAAAATGTTGACCTGAAGGCTTGAGATGTTCACAAATTGGTGCAGTAGTGAGAAGAGGTTGGGAAGGGAAAGCAGGGGGGTCAGTATTCAAACCCAGGGATACTTCGGTGTCTGGCTCCAGCTCTGTCTGCTAAACCATCTGAAAGCCTGATTATGCATGCATGGAATCCCTTGGACTAAGATATGTGGTACCTAATTCTTGTTGAACCCTGAATCCTTGGCCCCTCTGATGGACTTTCTATAAAAGACTTTAATTTCACTTCCTCATTGCCAGATTATTGTGCTCCAGCCAATATCTTGCTTCTTGCTAATTCCTCTTGTGCTCTAATTCCTCTTGTGCTCTAAAGCTCCAAAACCATTAACCCCAGCTTGTCAATACGCACATTAAATAAAAACACTTGTAAAAACAGTAAAATAATGTTATCTGTAATCATGAAAAAAAATTATTCACAGTAATATGGAATGAGTAATGTCAAACCTTTAACCTCTGCCATTAGCCGTCAATTGCAAGCAAAGTAAAAACACACTTTTGCATTCAAAATAGAGCACAATCCACAAAATCAGACAATTCCAAACCATCCAAGTCACATACTTTGCATTAAAGCCAAAAACATTAACCCATTTACAAAAAAGCCACTAAATAAAACAAATCAATCGTTATGCCCGAAGCTAGTATAGGCGCAGTTTGATCTTGGCCGGGAGCATAGCTGCAGGGTCAAGGAGTTTTTCTGGCCCGAGTTTTCTTGGTGATGCCGAAGGGGGTGGCGCAATAGAAAGTGGTGTGTAGTGAGCTGGGAGTACAGCAGGAAATCACGGCAGAGTACACTGATTGCCCAGGAAGCGGCTTTTTGCACCACGGCTCATTTTGGTACTGCACAGGTTGCAAACTACCACTCTTTTGTCGTCTGCACATTCCTTGAACCCCAAACTGAAAAGCACCTTCCCCTTGGCAAGGTAGATTTCCACATGAGGTGCTCAGTGTCACAGTTGCAGGTCTGTTTGGTGTGACCCAACACCACTCCCTCTTCCAGCCTGTTGTGGAGCTGCAGATCCCTCCCCCTCTGAACTGCAGTCCTCGTTCGGCTTTTCACCTTTCCATGATGGGTCAGTGACCTCATCGTCCACCACCTCCTCTTCCACTTCTTCAATCTGCTCATCCTCCTCACTTGACCTTAACATAACCTGAGTGTTTGGCAACTGTGTCTCATCATCATCCACTTTGTGAAGGAATGATTGCTGATCATTATCTTCTTTCGACTTCTGGAAGGTTCAAGAGTTTGGGAATCAGAGCACAATATCTCAGGTCCCTCCTCCAGCAACCTGGACGAGAGGGCCAAATGTAATTGTGGTGCTGTAAAGAGCTCCTCGGAATATGCAAGTGTGGGATCACTTGTTTGGCAAGCCTGTACATGGTGGGAGGAAGGATGATAAGAGGGAGTTTTTGGTGGACCAGGCTCTTGTCTACAGAGAGTGGACCTGGTGGAAGAGAGGGTGGTGCTTAAATGACTGGAACCATTATCTTCAGCATTCCAACCGACCAACTGTTTGCACTGGCCTGGCTTGGAAAATGTTGTCCTGCGCTGCCCAGATAACTTGGACATGAAGCTGGGTTAAGTGTTTTTTTTTTGTTTTTTTTTTCTGGTACACTGGCAGCAGGCACAGTTTCCTGGGCCCAGGGCCACTTCCCTGTCCCTTATTGCTCACCTTCTTCATATTACAAACCGGACATAAAACTGAATATTGGCAGTCCATAATTGTTTTCTGATGTCTGACTGACACACAACAGGCCTCAACAAAACCAGTAGCTTTGGACGACGGGAATGAAAGTGCAATTCAGCAACCTTTAAATTTTTTTAAACAGTTTAGGTGTGTAAAAAATTACCAGCTTTATTCCAAATAACTTTCTACAGTCAGATTGATTTTTTTTTTGCCTGTTCACAATTTTTTCTGCTGTCTGACTAGATTTGACACAGAAAAAGGCCATAACAAAAACAGTGTATTGTGCCCAGATGAATGTCTGTGAACTATAAATCACTCTTAGAGAACAATATTTATCCACAAAAAAGCCCTGAACCTATAACGTGCTCAGCTTAATGTCTGTGAACTAAAAATCCCTCTTAGAGAACAGTATATATCCACTAAAAAAGCCCTGAACCTTTATACTGCTGAGATGAATGTCTGTGAACCAGAAATCACTAAAACCAAAAAAATTCCCTGAACCTTCTATAGTGCCCAGTTAATGCTAATGAAAGATTCCTTAAAGGGACTTTTTGGTGGTTTGTTGAATTTCAGCAACGTGGAAATGTGCAGGAAGCAATCTCTCCCTTCCTAACTGCTTCTGTCCCTGCCTCTAAGTAATCCTAACAGGGGTGGTCCAGGTGCTATATAGCATCTGATCATGTGTTGCACCCAGCCAGTCACTGTAATGCCAGCACCAAAGATGGCTACAGGCATTACAATGAGGGCAGTACGTACCTGCGTATGAATACACGTGGTGCTTGTTAGAATACCGCCATGATACGAGCATACCAATGCTTAAGCAGAACATGGGTGTAGGGTAGTGAACAGTTTATGCCCTTTGTCTAAGTTGAAGATATCAAAAGCATCATCAAACCAATGGGTTACCCAGTCAAGAACTCGCAGTCACAAGCAGTAAAAAGGTCCCTTACATGGAGGAATCCATTGGAAGGTCACCAACTGAAGGCCAATCAGGGGAATTGGGTATGTGGTGGTTGTAGGTTTAGCCTATTTTTTAGATTGAGAGCTTTTCACATCATTATCTACAGAAAAAATAGGTTGTCATTAAGCTGTTGAAAAAGGCTGTAAATTATGGCAAAAGTGATCTGAAAACTAATATACCACTCATTTTGAATGGATTTTTGTTGTGTGAACTGCAATAAAAACGATATCAGTTCAGAAATCCTAACATAACTTTATCTCTTTTTTAAACAGAGGAGGAACGCCCCAGGCCAAGGTGAGAATATTTACATTTGTCAATGTAAAACTGATAGATTAGATTCTTGGCATCTAATGTATATCATTACATACAATAATAATATGACTACTAAAACCAGTATGTAAACACTTTACAGATTAAAACATCTTTTATTGTATGTTAATGTACATGCTAATAAACTTTTGTTCTGCGTAAAATCATTTGTTCCCCTGCATGTTACTGCAGAGGACTAAAACACACATTCTGAATAGCACTGGATGCAGACCTCATCAGTCTCCTGTCAGGAAAAGGCGTATGCACTTTTTTTAGGGGTAAGGCAAGGTACAGCTACACTTCACTTCTAGGGTTTAATGCTCTTTAAGGGGACAAGTAAAGAACGTTAATTAATTGATACCTATACCTTGCTCTGTTTTTTCTCCTCTCCTCATGTGAATTGCCCCTTATTGGCTGCTGAAGGTTGAAAAGCACTCCCCACTGCTCTGTTGATATGTATTCTGTATGGTGGCATATTTAGGTAAATTATAAATGTCAGAGGATATTGGTCATTTACTTGGTGATGGCCCCATTGACTAGTCTAAGGGCACCTGTAATTTGTAACACCAGTGGTTTCCAAACGTATCTTTATAGGAACATTATCGAGACCCCCACCTATTCAAACTATACCGGTTCAGAATGAGGACCAACGCAATGCTGAAACACAGAGGTTTTTTTTAAGGTAAAAGATGTGGTAGCATTACTACTAGCATGTCCGTTATGGCAAAATAAAACACACCATAGCCGCAGCGCGCCTAGTGTGAAATGGCCCTCAAACTTTATTTGAAATACAACTCTCTTTTTAACACACACCAATCATACAAAGACATACATCATATATACACACACCAATCCTACAGAAACATGAATGCCCTCTGTCTGCAGCTTGTTCCCCTAGATTTGTCTTCCTATTTGTCCATCTCTCAGGCTTGTCTGATTTGCTGGCAGTTGTAGGGGAGGGTGGGTTGACTGTTTGCAAAACCTACGGGAAGAAGATAACTGACAGATCTCCCCCCCTCTCTCTCTGGCTGACAGCATGATTCCTCCATGCTCCTGCCCTTCATTTTGGGAGCCACTGTGTTACACTAACATTGTTGCTGGAACAGGAATGTCTAAATGTCTAAAAGAAGTGTTTTCATTGGCCTCTGAGCTATAAAGTAAGGTGTATTTTTTACATGTGATTTGACGCATCCATTAAAAAGCACCTGCGTTGTTATTGATGTCACGTGTTGCATCATGGCCAACAATGAGCCTGTGGAGACAGGCACAATGTAAACAGTGGGCCATGTCTGCCAGGTGTCAAATTTGACACAGTGGAGACAAGGTCTTAGGTAATGCGTCCACTGCAGACAGGACATTTCGCATTCAATGCCACTTTTTTTACAAGAAGTCCTGCATTATCATTGCAGCTGTCATATCAAAACTGTGGTTGTGATATCTGTTGTGATATCTCTATGATAACATATGTCTTAAAATATATCTTTCTTAAGCTAGCCACACACAGGTTAATTCCCGTGCAATCGACCTCTGATCACATCACCACACTATGATTGATCGGTGATCAATTGAACGGAAATCAATGTGTACATGGGCACACACAAACTGGAAAGAATCAGCCTGCTTACACAGCTGCCTCACTCACACAGAGTTAGGAGTGCTGGCTCTGCCCCTTCACACAGAGGACGGCTGAGCAAAAGGACTCTTGTCTTCATGCAAAGTAATGGAGATTGAACTGGGTTTTTTAACATATTGAAACCCTGTTCATTCGAGTTTTTTTGAGCAGGCTCTATTGATCCCGCTCAAGGGAAAGCACACACAGGTAGGTGTGTAAACAGATTAGAGTACAATCAATCACCGTGACTGCACACGGTGATTGATTGTACTCGAATCTTTTTAAAAAGTCTACCCGTGTGTGCCTAGCTTAAGTGTTTCTTGTGATGAGCACTGCCCCATGAATTTAGTTTAATCTCCTGCTCATATGACACATCCCTGTGCCATAATATGCATATCAAAGGGTCTGTGGAGCGCTTTCAACCCAGGCCTAGCCTTACCCTAACTCAGGAAGTTCCTGAATCTCACGCCTTCCATTTATAAGCCCCATTGTGAAAGCTGGGGTGATCATCTGCAGTCTGCAAGGGTGGTCACCCCAGTCAAATAAGGCAATTAAGATGAGCTATCTGGAACCCATTAATTTATAAATGTAATGTTTCAAATATAACCCAGCCATATCCTGCTTGGAATCTATGGACTCCATATTCTACGGTGATGAATAAACTTCATGGTCCGTAAAAATGTATACTTGCGGAATGAAATAATGATGCAAACCCACGGGCAATTTGGGAGATTCACCCAACATCATAATTCATGTAAAGCCAGCCCCCCAACCCTGCTACCATTGGGCAAGGTCTGGAACTCTCACCTTCTTCCACTCCCACCATAATAAAAACCCTGCCAGCCTATCCGATGAGCTCTCTCACTGATACCATCTTGTAACTAAGGACAATGTATGGACCTTTGAGCACTGCAAGGGAGCCCAGTGACTCTGGTGGATAATATGGACTTTACCAGCAATCCAATTGACTTACGTATCCTCTCACTTTTTCTCTATTTTCATGCTTTTGCTAATGTTCTATTGAACTATTATTCTATGGTCTGTTATTGTTCGGTTGTAGTTCATAGATTTTTTTGTATTTTTTTATGCATTGTTTTTGTCTATTTTCTTATTAAACACTATAAAACGTGTAAGCTGAATCTCTAAATGTTTTAAGTTGAAATAGTGTAAATCGCTAACCTGAAATACTACTCTGTGATTTCTGTGGCAGTGGATGACTCAATAAAGCAGAAATACAACTGTGGTTGTCCAGGGTAATGGTGTTTGCTTCTTTCTAAGCACATGATGGAAGTCTACCAGTAAAGGTGTGTGTGGCAGAGGCTAATCAAGTGGTTCCTCTGCCCATGACAGCTCCCCTCTCAGTCTGCTGGTGTGTAGACCTAGCAGAGCGTGCGCGAAAGTCTTTGCTCGGGTTTGCGGTCTGAGAGGGCGTTCGTCACAGTAGGGACGCACCCAGGAGTAGAACGAATGAATAGCTGGAAAAAGTCATTTGTGCATTTTATGACATCTGCATTTCATGTCATCTTCTTATAGATTTTCTTTCATGCTCAGGTACTATTCCACCAGGCTTGATGATAATGTATTTCATGAACATTGTACATACTATTTTATTGTATTTACAGGCCAATGATGACACAGCTTGTCCTCCCTCCCAAAATACCAGAAGGAGAAAGAGTTGATTTTGATGTAAGTGTTTATTTATACATAAGATTTTTTTATTTTAAACAGTTACTTTCACATGCCACATTATTCAAATGCAAGCATGTATCTGATAAGAAGCTAACCAAAAACACATTTGATCATCTTGTGCAATTTGAGTTTTAACAATCAATCTAGTATTGATTGATGGTACTACCCCACAGTGTCATTTATGCAAAACAAATTCCTTTCCAACAACACAATACAATAGATTCGCCTGCATGGCCAACATTGGCTCAATAATGTGTTTTAATAGAGCATTTGATGTTTTTGTATCAATGTATCACTTTTATTATTCATTGCTTAACAATATATATTTAATAGTGTTAACATTTTGTAAATATGACATTTTATATTTATCACAATATTACTGCATGCAGAAGGAAATCATGAATGCAAATTTCCAGAATTTAGGTGCATCATGTGATCATGGTATATTTCTTCACCAACAGGACATCCATAGGAAGCGTATGGAAAAAGATCTCTTAGAACTTCAGACGTTAATTGATGTCCATTTTGAACAACGCAAAAAGGAGGAGGAAGAATTGATTGGATTAAAAGACAGAATAGTATGTATTTTAAATCTTCCACCACATTGCATAGTGGGCTGCCTATGGTTTTCAAACTCATTGGAGATTCAGTTTTATAACCACACCACTGATGAGATCATTTGGTTACTAGTGATGGCCGAACTGCCTGCAAGGCGGACAGTTCGGCCGCGAACAAGCATGTTCGCACTCCTTCACGCCGGCGGACAGTACGGGTGTTCGACCCGCCCTGTCCGCCGGCGTGAAGGAGCCCTCTATTCTTCCTCCGGTGGGATCATACGCAGCGAGATCCCGCCGCAGGAAGAATGTTTCCACTGAAGACCGGGTAGAGAACCCGGTCTGTCAGTGGAAAGCCGGCTCGTAAACCCGGATGTGACGTCAGTGAATCGAGTTTTCCGATTCTAATTCCCCGCCTAGCAGCGGGGAATTAGAATCTGTCCGCGAACGGGCGGACAGCGGACTTTTTTAAAAGTCCGCTCCGCCCGTCCGCGGACGAACATGGCCGAGGTTCGGCCATCACTATTGGTTACTGACTCTACATTTTTTAAACAGACATAGAAAATGTGTATTTGATAAACATACTACTACTACTTAGCTATCGACAGACCTGATAGGTGTAAGGGTTACCAATCTTTTGAGAAAAATATTACAGCATATGTATTTGCAATATTTACAGCATGAGAAACCTATATAGGATAAAAAATTTAAGTTTTTGCTAAAGATGGACCAGGCTGGAACCCCGTCAGATTATCTTTTCTGTGACTCCATTGAATGTTTTCTCCCATGATCTGTTCTATAAATCAGCAGAAGAGGTGAGTTTGAAATTCCAAACCCGAGTTCCAGATAACATTAAAATCATGAAAATAGTTTTAATTTATAACTCTGTTTATTAAAAAAAATACACTTTATATGCCTTTAATGGAAGGAGTGTAGAAGGGACAGTAAGGCTGGGGAGAAAATGATGGATGTCCTCCAGTCCAAAAACAAGGCAGGTTCTTTCCAACTTGCTTCAGTGTATAAAACAGATATTTATTAATAAAAAATAAATGAATAAAAAAATACATTTACATAAACAAATTAATTACCTATCAGATGTAATGAGAGAAACAAGCTCCATGATCCTAAAAACAACATACTTACCTTCTGTTCTCTTGCACAGCCATCAACACCGCTACTGGTAAGTCATCTTCCTTCTGACTGCCGGAAATTCCATGCTTGTGCAGCAGCTTGCATTGGGGTGGTTTATCTTTGAGTGTGTCCTTGGCCTCTCAAAGCCAATGTGAAGAACAGCAGACAACAGGTCTGCTTTAAGACATATTGTGCAATGTTCACAAATCTAAAAGGAAGCTTTCGATTGACCACAAAAATCTATCTTTCGGAGTCGATCAAACAGGAATTAATTTCTGCCCACCAGATTTGGTCAACCCAAAGCGATTGATATCTAACATCAAATCAATTGAAAAATGATCAGACATGATCACAGGATGGAGACCAGGGTCCCCATCCAAAGTATGGAACCGGAAATGATTGTGCATTGATCCGATGAACGATAGTTCAGCGATCCAGGATGTCACCATGCTGCAAATACACAGGTCAATCGAACGGGTATTGACCCATGTTTGGCCAGCTTTAAGTGGAGAAGAAAAAAGTTTGCTTTATGGTAAATTTAAAAGACTTAAAATCTCTGTAACTGAAGGAAAATGGATCATACAGAAAGCATGTTGCTCCTAAAAAAAAGTTTGGATGTGTTTCTAAATGTGCTATGTTATTGTAAATATATTCTGCAATAGTCATGTATAATTATGTCATGTAGGAACATCGCAGATCTGAGCGTGCTGAGCAACAGCGGTTTAGAACTGAAAAAGAGAGAGAGAGACAAGCCAGAATGGCGGTAAGATGAACTTTAACATCAGTATATCCCTGGACATCTAATATGACAACATTGGATAAACATTTGTAAGTCCATATATTAAGGATGGATTATTAAAAATTTTAAATATTAACTTGAAGCAATTTCTAACTGAATCTGGTTTTAATGCAAAAACAATTGTCAGAAACTGAGGATATAAAGGACAAATATGAAACTTGGGTTCATGTATGTATTTTTACTTCTGTATTCCTAGCAATGCACATAAAACTATACTTTTTATGTAATCTTCTATTTTTTAGGAAGAAAAAATGAGAAAAGAAGAGGAAGAGGCTAAAAAACGTGCTGATGATGATGCCAAGAAGAAAAAAGTACTTTCCAACATGGGGGCACAGTTTGGAGGTTATCTGATGAAGGTAAAGCATAAATTTTTATGAACCCACCTTTTGTTCTTGTTAGAGGTGCAGTGTTGATTGTGAATATTCTAATTGCAAATTGTTATTGCGAACATTGAGATTTGCTACATCAGTGCCTAGATCTACTGTGCAACTAAACCACTAAAATGCCCAAAAAAAAATGTCCCCAATAACCACTTCCGGTACAAAAAGATCCTCTCTAGTAATTTTGACCAAGTGGATGCTGATGGAATTGTTCCCATTGATGTAAGGCAAAAAAGCTCACATTTTGTAAAATGTTCAAAGGCTCCTTTTATTCTAAAATTAACTAAGTTTACAAACAAACAGATCACAACTCCTCTCTTATGCGTTTCACCCATAAGGGATTATTCATGTGTAAGAAATATGCCTATTATGGAAAATAATAATCACGCCTAATTAGGATATGAATATTAATACAATAATAACATTCCTTATGTAGGTTCGGAAGGCGGCCGCCAGAAAAAGTTACACAGAATAATTGAGTAAAAAAAACATATATTGTGTACAATATTATAGAATGCTGCAACAATGTATACATAAACATAAAATAATACATGAAAATAATAATTGGGCACACTATGAATCATACATTATCATGTATACCTGACTTGGTGGACTGGCTGGGCTTCAGTTCTGTGTGGACGCCTATGCTGTGTCCTCCCTTCCTCTGCTGATCCTGCCTGCTGATCTCTGCCTGCTGATCTGGCTGATCTCCTCTCTTATACCCCAAATCTCTTTGAAGTTCCTCTATCTCTCATAAGTATGTGAAACGGAGATTCCCAAACTTGTATTTTCAAAAGAGGTATTTTGAAGCCAAAAGAGGTATTTTCCTGTCTTACTGGATAACAATGAGTTGTGAACTCCATGCATAC
>CM070038.1:59703260-59721984 GCA_036250615.1 Ptychadena robeensis
GAGGAAGAATAGAGATCATCTTCTCGCTGGCGAACGGAGCGGGTCGAACACCCGTACTGTCCGCCGCCGAGAAGATGGGCGAACATCCATGTTCGCCGCCGAACTGTCCGGCCATCACTATTAGCCACAAAGCTTAGCATCTGGGGAGGGCAGGAACTGAGGCCACTGTGTGTGGTGGATAGGGGTACTGAAGCATGGCACAGGCTAGAAGGCAGCATCTTACCTGGCAGGTGATCAGCGACTTCACCGTTCTGCACAGATCTGTTGTGATCAAAAGTTGAGACAAAGTTCACTGGTATTGAATAAAGAGATGTCCACAAACTAGTCTGCTGTAAACTGGGGTCTCACTGTACTAGGCAGAACAATTTGTACACACTTGGCACACACAGAGATAGGGTACAGTCTAAAAGTGTCCATCCACGGCTCGATTTGTTAAAAGATTACAGCACAATTGAGCAACGTGCACCTTCACTGCTCTCGATTGTGCTCTAATCTATTAACAAATCAAGCCGTGGATGCCTTTCTGTCCGGACATGTCCGTAAATCCTGCAAGAAAGTCATTCCTTTGGATGGGGACCAGGGTCCTCATCCATAGGATTGGCCAGGAATCAATTGATTGCCGCATGGTGACGTCACCACGCTGTGCTCGAGTACCCATTGATTGGACAGTATCAAAGCGCACTACTGTAGGTGCCCTTCAGTACCCCTTTGATACTGTCCAATCAATGGGTACTCGAGCACAGCTTGGTGACGTCACCATGCGGCAATCGAGCCTGTCATCTATTGAGCGCTGGTCGGAACGTGAATGGAGATAACCACACTGGGATGACTCCTCTACTGCATGAGAAAACACATTAACTGTTTCATGGCCAAATCCATTACACTACAAAGGTAGGCTTCACAAAACTATTGGCAATATAGTGTATATAAAGTAGCAAAGTTAAGTTTAGATAATAATGCAGATAATAATGCAGTTACACACAAAGAATGTAGAGATATGAATGCCTGGATCTACACAACTGAAAGTTTACATTGTTGCCCAATTTTCTCAAAGCTTAAATGCATGCAAATATTAGTGGCAACAAAAAATGCAGTAAAAATGTATTTGCAATAAAAACAATGCTTCTTTTAACACCTAATTGTAGGATTAGGAGATATGGACCACACAAAAATGTAACAAAGTTCATAGGGTGTTCTTCTGCATCCAGGTCCAGTTTGGCTGCAAACATGACCTGTATTACAGCTGCAGCTGCTCCTGTTTAAAATGATACTTCCTGCAAACATCTACAAGTGGAAATGAAAATATGAAATGTATTTATTCTTTCACTAATGTGCAGATCCAATGTGTAGCCTTTGATCTGCATATATTATGTATTTTAAATAAAGTGTGTTTTCCTATGTGTTACTTTTTAGTGAGGTCTTATTGAAATTAATTAGTTCTTTTTTTTTCTTGTGAAAATTGATGAGTATTATAAAACGTGTATTTTAAACATTGTTTCATTTGTTTGTTTGTTTTTTGCCACATCAACATGTCAAGTAAAGCATTGTATGTTCTAGAAGAAAAGCATGCAACATTTACATGCATGCTAAATCAATAGCCTCAGAGCTGTTATACACCCATTCATACGTGTGCTCTGGTGATATTATTTATTTAATTGTCAGACCTTTCTCTTTAAATTTGTAATCTCTAGTCATGACCAAATTGGTTACTATAAATTGCCATGAATCTAGCAACACTGTGGTGCATTTGCTTGTTTGTGACATTATCTCCAGGGTACCTAACTACCACCAAAATTTCCTTGAAATGGTCAAATAACTGTTCATGGTAAGCTCTCAAACCTTATTGAACATTTGTAGAACCCTGCTATCAGCACCAAGTGGAAGCCTTAAGGCCCCCACACACATACCGATTGGGGGCCGACAGAGCAGGTCCGATCAGCTCTGTTAAGCAGCCTGATGATGTCATCACGCTGCATTCCCGAGCTGACAGCATCGGCCGGCACCCTTTGTGTGCCAGCCATTACCTTTAATGAAGACACCGGTTTTCATTGAAGTTAACAGCATCGGCCGGCATTAGCCAAAGAATATCGGACATGTCCGTTCTTTGGCCTGCCGAGCTGTGGGGCCACAGGGATCTGTCGCCCCATGCGGGCCCCCCTGATCGGCGGCCAATTTTGTGAGCATGCATGCCCATCGGTCGGCGGCAAAATCTGCAGCCGTTTGGTGGGTGTATGGCAGGATTTGCATACTCCTTGATTGGTCCATCCAGCCACTGCCTGGAGCCATGTTACCTCCAGGCTTTGTACAGTGCATCCAGAAAATATGCACAGCGCATCACTTCCACATTTTGTTATGTTGCAGCTTTATTCCAAAATGCATTTAATTTTTTCCCTGTGAATTTTATACAAAACACCCCATAATGCCAAAAAAATGTGCTTGAGAGTTGGCAAATTTATAAAAAATAAATAAACCACATGTATTTTCAGCCATTGCTTAATACTTTGCAGAAGCACCTTTGGCAGCAATTACAGCCTCAAGTTTCTAAATATGATGCCACAAGCTTAGCACACCTATCCTTGGCCAGTTTCACCCATTCCTCTTTGCATCACCTCTCAAGCTCCATTAGGTTTGATGGGAAGCGTCGGTGCACAGCAATTTTAAGACCTCTCCAGAAATTTTCAATGGGATTCAAGTCTAGGCTCTAGCTGGGCCACTTATGGACATCCACAGCCTTGTCCTGAAGCCACTCCTTTGATATCTTGGCTGTGTGTTTTTGGCCGTTGTCCTGATGACGTTCAAGAGCCCTATGGAACAGGTTTTCATCCAGGATGTCTCTGTATATTGTCATCTTTCCCTTTATCCTGACTAGTCTACTAAATTCCTGTCACTGAAAGCATTCCTACAGTATGATGCTGCCACCACCATGCTTCACTGAAGGGATGTTATTGGCCTGGTGATGAGCGGTACCTGGTTTCCTCCAAACGTGATGCCAGGCATTCACACTAAAGAGTAAAATTTTGGTCTCATCATACCAGAGAATTTTGTTTCTTATTGTCTGAGAGTCCTTAAGGTGCCTTTTGGCAAACTCTGCCATGTGGCATTTACTAAGGAGTGGATTCTGTCTGGCCACTCTACAGGCCTGATTGGCGGATTGCTGCAGAGGTGGTTGTCCTTCTGCAAGGTTCTCCTCTCTCCACAATGGACCTCTGGAGTTCACTCAGATGGCTGGCCTGCTCTAGGAAGAGTCCTGGTGTTTTTTAACTTTCTCCAATTACGGATGATGGAGCCACTGTGCTCATTGGTAACCATCCCCATATTTGTGCCTCGAGACAATCCTGAGGTCAACTTTGACTTATATAGACAGGTGTGTGCCTTTCCAAATAATGATCAACTTAGTTTTTCCACAGGTGGACTTTAATAAAGCCCCAGAAACATATCAAATATGATCAAGGGAAACATTATGCACTTGAGCTAAATTTTGAGATTCATGGCAAAGGTACCTATGTACATGTGCATTTTTTTATACATTTTCCCAAGTAAACTTTTTTCACATTGTCATTATGAGGTGTTGTGAGTAGAATATTGAGGAAAAAAATAAATTCAATACATTTTGGGATAAGGCTGTAACATAACATAATTCTAGACTTGAGACCAAAAAAGAACCTTAACCCTCTGGGCGTTACGAGCTTTTCGTGCCGAAAAGCCGTTTCCCCCGTAATCGCAGGAAAAACACTGCACTCCGCAGTGATTGCCGGCTCTCCGCCCAACCCTCTACACACCGCCGGTGTCAAATAGGCGCCGACGGTGTGTGGAGAGGAGAGCGGCGCCCCCTCCATTAACATGGAGGTGTATGGCGCCGCCCCCCCCCCACCCCCTTCGGTGTCACAGATGACGCCGAAGACACGGGGCCGGAAGGGCTCCGTGTGTCTGCGGCTCTTCTACAGAGCCGCAGGCACACAGAGAGGCGGCAGTTGTGCCCGATCCCGGCACGGGCGCAGTTTGATCAGCAATCAAACTGCGCCCGAACTGAGTTCGGGCAAACCGCCCAGGAGGTTAAACTGGTTTATTTAAACGCCTAATCTTAAGCCTGCTTGAAAGTCGCCTTTTTCAAGAACACTTGAAGCACCATAACCACTGCAAGAACTTCCAATAACTAGGGATTACTATTGTTAACTTTTCTGTTTGTGAAATATGCCAGACACACACACATTCTCTTTGCACATTTTCAACACACACCAGAGACTTTAACTTACAATAGATAGAGCATAGGCAACAGAATGCAGTCAGGCCTAAACTGGGCACACATGGTTTGATTTTTCCGTTTTATCGACTTAAAGTTCGATCGTATTTAGTTGATTGTTTTAAATTTTAATAGTTTTTACCACCACATATGAGAGATTCAAAATGGATCAATTCCTTTCAAATGCCCTGTGCACATGCCCCATAGATTTGATTGAAATACCTAGAAAACATGTCAGATACTTAAACAGTCAACTGAAATTTACCAACATGTCTGATCACTGCTTTTTCACAAAAAAATAAAAAGAAATCTATGTTCAAACAATCGATTTAAAAAGATCATATTTGAGTTGATCAAATGGAAATATTGAACCATATATGCCCACCTTAACACATAGCAGAGCTGGGCTCTCATCCTCACTGAGCACTCAGCCAGCTCAGATGTGACTTAGTAAAATGAACATGTATCCCACCATGCAATATTAACATTTATACTATCCTATCATTTTCAAAATGTATCTGGATCTTAAGCCACCCATACACATATATAATTTTGACATCATCACGAACAGCCGCTCCTGCCGAGAATCAGCCAAGCACCCTTTACAACACGCTGGTCCCCATCTAAATAATCTAAGTAATTACATCGGTTTAAGGAATAAGGACATGTCCATAATGGCTTAGATGGATTTGGCGGCTGATTTCAGCCTGAAATAAAACTATAAGCGCTACATTTTTACCCGATTTTTCGGCCCAAAAATCAGGTGAAAATCTAAGTGTGTATGGGGAACTTTATCTTTGCTATCATAGCAATGTCTTTCAATCACTTCTTCCACCTGGATACATTATTTAAAGAATGCAACCCCTCTCCTGCACATATTGCTCTCTATCATGTTACTGATTTTTTCCCCCACATACTGGTAGGATATATACTGAATGCCTCTCCTACACATACAGTCTGCTCTGTCACCCTCTCTATGATTTGCTGCCCATCTTGCATACTTATGCACTTCTTGAACAACATTTGATATATATGTTGCAAATATATGTGAGAACAATTATATTTGCCTAATGAAGTCTTCTTCTTACACACAGCAAGAAAGGGGCAGGAAAAGGCCGTGTCGGTGGGCGCTGGAAATGAGCAGCCATGTTAATTGCTTATTATCCCTGATGTAGTGGACATTCTTCCATCGTGTACTCTCTCCTGGACTGTCTTTAAGGATCAACCTACCAATGTTTTATGGAATCAGGGATGCAAAGAAAACAAAGTACAAAGAATCCAACAGTCCTGAATGTTGCCTGCTAAATAAAGGAAGCAGTAAAAAAGCATGTGTCAATTTGTGTGTTTAATACAATATCATATTTGCAGTAAACTACAGCCTTGTGTTAAAGCAGGGATTCCTAAACTGGGTTGCGCAGCCAAGATGCCACTTGGAGCCCTCTATGAGAAACCTGCGCTGCCACCAGAGACAGGAGAGAGAGGTATACTTGTCTGTACACTAGCAAAAGAGGCTCTTTCTGATCCCACACGTATGGAGAGTCACTTTAAGCTGGCCCTGGGCAATTACCCTTGAATGTCTATTTACATATGAGAGTAGGGGTGAGTCTCTGTCACATAATATATTCATGGCAATGTGGTATGTACATTTCTGCAATTTGTGCCAGCCTAATAGCCACAACTCACCTATTACCTACCCTACATATAGCACATTGCACCACAACCAATACATGGAGTCTCTGTCACATTATAAATACAGTGAGGGAAGCAAGTATTTGATCCCTGCTAAAAAAATAGTCTATAACTGTAAAGGTGATAACTGTAATAGTTTATAACTGTAAAGGTGGTAACTGTAATTATCTATAACTGTAGTTGTAAAAAGCAGAAAAAAAAAAAACTTCAAAAACCAAGTGCACAAAAGTCAGAGGTTGATGTGCTTTGTTATAAGAAAAATTTGTATTTGATCCCATTGTAGACGCTGACCTAGTTGATGGCATAAGATTTGTTGTCAATCCAGAGGTCAGACATTGGCCACCAGGCTTATACACATCTCAGAAGGGATGTGATTCCGCATCTCTTGCAGAATTCATCCAAATCAGTAAGCTTTGAGGCTGTTGTTTAGCAACTCAAACCTTCAGCTTTCTCCGCAGATTTTTTATGGGATTAAGGTCTGGAAACTTGTCAGGCCACTAAATATCCTAAAATTTGTTTTTCTCGGGCCACTAATTTTTTTGCTTTGATCATTTTGTGTCATTGTCATGCTGGAATAACCATTCTGAACCATTTTCAATGTCCTTGCTGAAGGAAGGAGGTGCTTGATCGTCCTTAGTTGCAGTGAATGTGTTCTATCCCCCTAGCAGAAAAAGACCGCCAGAGCATAATGTGTTCACCTCCATGTTAGATGGTGAGGTTGGTCTTCTTGGGGTCATACAACAACAAACATAGAGAACCGAATTAACTGGGCTTTCAAGGCACCAACAAATGTTATAACAATTTAAAAGGTCTTTATTTGATTTTGACCTACAATCTCATATTGCAATAAAAACAATCACTGCTGATATGATAACATGTATCACAAGTTATGGTACACATATTTGCATGAGTCCATTCCTCCCCATGAAATCCCCTGAAATCATTGTAGTTTTGTGCTGCTTTGTCACTATTCTCATGATCCTTGCAACTGCACAAGGTGAGATGAGATCTTGCATGTAGCTCCAGACCAAGGTAGATTTGTAGTTATTTTGTGTGCTTGGCAATAGTCTTGTAGCCCATGTTGCAAGTTTGTGTCACCTTGTGATATTTCTTCAAGGCAATCTGAGGCAAAACAAAATTAAGAAATATAAAGATGGTTCTAAAAACAAAATACAAAAACACACATACATTATATTGTATATTACTTACCTGTTAGCAGTAACAATCTGGGAAAACTGCCCACCATCCATAAAAGAACATACTTACCTTTGTTGCCCCTGGCGCCAGCATCTTTAGTACTGGCAAAATTAAGCCAACTTTCTCCATTCTTTCTGGTTTCATCCTCGAGTTGCTGGAGCTGCAATTTTGATATTGGCCACCAGATGGAGAGGTGACATGACAATCCCATGACATGACAATCCACGGGACTGGGCAGGTGCGACTTTATACAGCCACAAAGGCACTTGGTACAGATGTCCCAGGTCCCTGGGGCTAAATGATATGGCGCCTCGTCATACCAGGCGATCTCAGAAAAATGGCCCCTCCTGTTGTCTGCCAGCAATCCGCCCATGCTGCTGCCGATAATGACAAGTGATGGTAGGTCCACTTTAACTATAGTTGCCTATTTGAAGAAGCCTTTTCCTAGTGGCACCAGTTGGTCTCCTAGGAAAGAGAAGGCCAGCTGCCTTTGGCTTATTGGCCCATAATTGTTTAACCCTTAACCCTATCTTAACCCACTCACCTGTCCCGCCTCGCAGATCGCAGAATTGCAGGCATCGGCAGACTCTGTGAAGCTCCAGCTGATGCAATGTAAACATATGCCACACTGCCATCTGGTGGCCAGTTACTGTTACTGGTGTTACAAATGGAAAATAAGTTTTCATTCCATGTACTGGACCCAATATTAATAAAGACTTTTTTAATGCAAATTTATTTTCATGTTTGAATCATAAGAATTGCCATGAAAACCCATCCTGTAATAACAATAAACCAGTGTTCTCTTAAATTTATTGAGTTTGTGGCACAAAGATTTATCCTGTTTGATTAATTTCCTATGGGCAATGGTGCTTTCACCATATTTTTCTCATTTAGAAAACTCCACTATCTGACTTTGCTTTTAGAACCTTCAGCTCTTTACTCGAGTCAATATGTTTTTCCCATTTTTGTTGATAAAATAATGTACCTCTGCTTATACTTTGGTCGGCTTATACTCGAGTATATAAGGTAAATACTATTAAAGGCATTGTGTCTCCCCCTAAACTTTCTGCCACATGGAAATACCTGAACTTTGATTGCACTTTTAGAGAAGTATGCATCTGCTTTACAAACCAATTTTGCATGTGCGCTGAAAATACTATAGATTACATAGATATATTTGAATAACAAATGTTAGAATTCAAGTTTGTTTTCTGTAAAGGCATACTTTGAAGAGCTGACACATATGAACAAACTCATTTCAGTATGTTAAAAATACAGAAACAATAAATACTGCTGAAGTTAAAGTTCAGGCACGGCCACAGGCCTGCAATCTAAAACACGGCTCACAATTTGTTTGGATGGGCGTGATCAGGAAAATCGCCATTGATCTCCTCCCCGCGATTAGAATCGCTGGAGATTGCTAAAATGGAGATATAGCCTAACTGATTTCTGCACCAGCTGCAAATTATGGCTATGTCCCCACAATAGCGATTTAAGCAGTGATACCAATTTTTCGCGGCCATGATCGGAAGCGATCCGGGCGTTTTCAGGCACGCCCGAATGCAACCTTTAGTTGAAGTGGGGACAAGCACTTAGGTGTAATGAGCCATGAACAAGAGGTGCTTCTTACTCAATCAGTCACAGCTTTATATTTCTTCTGAAAAGAAAATGAAAAGGCTTTAAAAAATAACAGGAAAAGAAAATGGAAAAGGCCTTAAAGAATCTCATAGAGTTTTTAGCCATGCTACTTTCTGTGAACCTAATAGATATCCATGTGGTAGGACAGATAGCTGTCACACCCTCTTCCATGACAGACTACATTTCCCAGCATACCCTGAACGTGGCCACGTGTGACGCCATTACGGCTGGCGGCACAGATCATAGACGTAAAGGGCGGAGGAGAAGAAGGGAGACACATAAACAGAACATGGCGGAGGGGGCCGCTGCCGCTGCGCAAGCGAAGGAAAGGCGGAAGGAGCAGCTTCGTCAGTGGGCTCTTTCTTGCACCAACCAGGAGGCGGCTGAGCCCCGCTGGCAGCGGCGGAGGAGGAGGAGGAATGTGGACGGAGGGGGTACACGGGGAGATGGGGAGTCTGGGCGCACTGTACGATTCGAAAGGGCGGCGGAGTTTCTGGCTGCCTGTGCTGGAGGGGATCTGCTCGAGGCAGAGGAGATGCTTCGAGGAGAGTATGGCAAAGAGATCATTGACAGTACCAACACAGATGGCATCAGTGCCTTGCACCAGGTGAGAATTGATTCAATTGCAGAGCCCAGGTGTGACCAGCTACTCGTGTACACTGCTGTAGTTGCTTGTCACATGCAGTCTGTCCATTGATCTAATGATGCTAGAAATATAGTGGAGTACTGGTGCCCAGATAAATGTTTCACCTGCAGAAGGTGGGGCTGCCATTGCACTGGTGCCCAGAAAGGTTGTGCAGGCACCAGATGAGAGCTGCATGGGACATGAAGCCTAAGTGAAGCTGGGACAAGGTGAGGATGGCAAGGCCACTCAAGTGAAGTTGGCATAGGCACAACATCAGCCTGTCATGAGTGCTGGTACAGACACAAGGTGAGGCTGGCATGGGCACTGGTTGGCACAAAAGTTGTCTTTAGTTGGCACAAAATCAGCCTGCTGGGACAGGCACAAGGAGAGTCTGGCATGGGCCCTGGTACTTATCTGTAGCTGGCACGTGCATTGGTTCCCTAGTAAGGCTATTGTGGTTACTTGTAGTTCGGCCACACTAGCATAACAGTGGAGTGCAGGTTGTGAGTCTCAGATTAGCTCTGTGATTGTCTTACTGCTAATCCCAGAGTCACAACTTTAGCCCCTTCTAAGACCACGGGTTTGTGGTATTCTTCTTGTTCCCACTTCGCAGTCCAGTGTTTGTATCAGATCTGACAGCAATACCAAGACTGGTAGTGGGGAAAAGATTGCTCACTTACTCTGTATCTCCATATATAGAACTGATGAGTAAGAGCTAGTGTTCTAAGTTTGAATCTCGGTTTGGGCTTGTTCTCCCCGTGTCTGGGTGGGCTTCATCTCGGTACTCTGGTTTGCTCCCACACTCCAAACACATGCTGCTAGGTTAATTGGCCTCCCAAAAAGAATCTTCTATGTAAGGCTATGTACGTTGATAACCCCTTTGTTAATCACGTACCTTGACGGGGACTCAGCCCATCCATAGTAATGCAGTAATCAACCTCCGCCTGGCGGACCAGCTCAATGTTGTGAAAGGCATGTATATGGATAGGCCGTGTCAATATCCGGGCAAGGAATGCAATTAATGCAGGGGGTATCAGCGCAGCCCATAACGCGGAAACATATCAATCGTTACATATGACTTGGGGTATGTCTCCACTGTGTTATTGGCTCCGATTACCTGTCTTGCCACCTTCTGCAGATACGCCGGAGGTTGACTTACAGCAGAACGTTAACCCCTGCATTGGTGGATCGGCTCATGCCATGTGAACAGAGGATCCACTGGGCAGGTAATGTGTGATCAGTAGGGACTCCCGCCAAGCACATACACAACGCAATGCAGACATGGCTCTATGTCTCCACTGCATTGTGTGCTCCGTGGGGTCTCCCAACATTAAACGCAGTGCTTGGTGGGTACCAGATGGAGCAAATACACATAACCTGCCCAACGATTCCTCCAATCACACATCCGCCAATGCAGGAGTTCTGCAGGATGTTAACACCTACATCGGCAGATCAGCTTAATGCCATATAAACAGAGGATTCGCGGGGCAGGTAATGTGTATGTGCTCCGTCGGGACCCCCGCCAAGCACTGCGCTTAACCCAGTGGAGACATAGCCTTAGACTGTGACATATTACTGTCTTGGTAAAATATACATGATTATAGTAGGAACATCAAATTGTAAGCTCTCCTAAGGCCTAGTTTCCACCCAAGCTGTTTTCATCCGGATGCACGCGTACGTCCGTGCGTTTGGATGAAAACTCTGCAGCCCCCATGTGAAAGGATGCGGTCGGTTGCGGTTTCCGCACGAGAACGCTGAAGCTAGCATTCGGAACCGCATCCACACTCAGCCGCACCAATGGAGCCTGGCTGATGGTTTGCCTATGGATGCGGTCAGAGGGGCGGCAGCCGCGCGGATACAACCGCGGCAAATCGCACACGTGGAAACAAGCCCTAAGATACAGTGATATGACTGTAACCGCTCTATAAAGTGCTGAGTAATATGTTGGCACTATATAAATACAAAATAATAATTGAAATTGTCCTTTATGACATGTGTTCTTGATGTGGAACCCATTGTGGAGGAGGTATAGGCACACCACCAGGGTGGATAAAAATCGATTTTTTTAAAAAAAATCAAAAAAATCTGATTTTTTTTTAATTTAAATCGGATTTTTAAAAAATAAAATGCTTTTTGAGGAAAAAACATTACCATCCCAAGGTTATTCCATGATGAAATAAAGCTTAGTTTATGTAGAATAAGGCTGTATATGTTTAAATGTTTTGGTAAATAAATTCCATTAAAAACATCCCAAAAACAACAGACAGAAGTTGATGATGGCATAAACACATCACCCAAAATTTCCCCTGGAATAGACAAGGGCGAGGGGACAGGCCACTCAATATGTAAAAGCAATACATTTATTATACACAGTGCAAAAGATGAAGTAATGACCATCATATCAATCACAAACAATGCAGAATGCTGCGGATGTCACATCTGTACACGTAGACAATTAAAATAGTCCAAATGGCGCAAATTTCACCCCATTTCGTTGAAGACTTCTTCAGGGGTTACGATATGTCATTTCATAAGCCAAATCTGCTTTTGTGTCCCCTCACCCTTTTTTTCAAGGGAAATTTTGGGTGATGTGCTTATGCTGTCTGTTTTTGTAAGATTATTGGGCAGTTTCTCTGCATACAAGATATTGTCACAGATGCTTGGCTTACTTTCTCAGTTCTCAAAACTAAGTGAAACAGAAAAGTTGTCCAAATATGAATGATTCACCTAAACTGGGGATAAAAAAAACTAATATGAAAAGTTGTTGTTCTAAAAATCTTCATCTACTTGCATTTTAAAGTTATACCAGCAAGAATTATTGATTTAAATCAGTTTGATTTAAATCAAGCCTTACAGACTAGTGATATAAATCATGATTTAAATCGGTTTGATTTAAATCAAATCCACCCTGCACACCACCAACCAAACGAACACATTGCAAAGTCAGCAGTATTACCAACCCAGCTTGTTTGAAATCTAGTAGGATGGAGTCCTATTGTAGACAGACTTGTGCTGTTATGAGGGGTGTGCAAGTTGTTTCCCTTGCTCACAAGGCCAGGTTTCAACTTTTGGTTCTTTCTAAGATTACTTTTTTTGCCACACTCAAATGTATTCATCAGTCCAGCTCTTGTATTGCAGCAAAGATCACAGACCTCATAGATATATCTTAATTGGTGCCTGGACGAAGCTTGCAAATAGTGTCCAGGAGAGGATGGCAGTGTACGGATTCTCTATTAAAAGGTGAATGAGATACAATAGTTCCCTGGTGGTACCAGTATCCAATGAGCAGGTAGAATAAGATACTGTAGTGCTCAGAAGAGGATGGCAGGGTACTGATTACCTATGTGAAGGATGAATGGGATGCAGTTGTACCCTGGAGAGGATGGCATGCTACAAATTCCTTATGAGAAGGCTGAATTAGATATTTTAGTGCCCAGGAAAGGATGGAAGTGTACGTGGTTCCCTGAATGGGATACTGTAGGATGGCATGTTACTGGTTCCCTGTGAGAAGGCTAAAGCCGATACCGTAGTGCCCAGAGGTAGATGGTATATGGGTTCCCTATGAGAAAGCGGGTAGTGCCCATGAGAGGATAGCATGTTGCTGGCCTGAATCGGATACCAGGAATGTGTAACCCCGCTCGGTTTACACACCTTGAGCTGGTGATAGAAAACAACTTTCTCTAAAGCAGTGGTTCCAAACTTTTCTTGCAGGGCCCCCCTTTTCTATTTAGGAACATTATCGAGCCCCTTACCCATTCAAACGCAGGTTAAGAATGAGGGCCAGTGATCCCCTGAAATACTTCCCTGCCTCCCCGGGGGGGTCTGCCCCCCAGTTTGGGAACCACTGCTCTAAAGGGAGCACCATATGCTATTACGCCAAAAAGAGCATCTACATTGAGGACCAACTTGCTTGTATAGTAGTAGTATAGTATAGTATCTGTTGCCTATTATACACTGAATGGATAGCATGCCCCTGCTTACAGAGGAGGAGATTTTTATGCTTCAGTGAGAAGTTCTGGTGATGAGGTGTTAACTCTTTAAGACATGTCTCTGGTGACTGGGTGAGACCAGTAGAAAAGCATTGACCAGATGTGAGCACTTTGGTGTATCTGCTAATGAAGTAATTTATGTTAAAACATTATTGTTGTGTAACAGTACAGCAAGCATGTAAAAACTCAAATTAAAGCCCACCTCTTGGTATATGTTCTGAACATTGCTAAACTTTGTCCTAAAAAAATTATGTACCCTTGCACAGTGACACAGCAAGTGTTAAACCTAGAGGTTGAACATGGCAAGTTATTAACCTCTTTTCCTTTGGTCATGACAGTTGGCAATCTATTCTGTTCCTCAACACTCCAAGTGTTGGGGTCTCCATCTTCCTCAGATCCCATGCCTCTAGTCCTGTGTCCTGCAGTGCATGTAATGACTGAGTACTGCGACTGGGCAGTGACAGGGGAAGGCATAAGGCCCTTTTCACACAATACTTGCAGAGTTATCATTAGCATTGTGCTATGCGTAATGCATAATAGACACGCTTTTGTATGTAAATGTATAATGCACTGCTGTTTCCAACACAAATGTTTCCCATACACTTCCCAATGCAGTGTGTCTGCTAACGTATGCAGTGTGTTGTGTGTACACAAAGCATCATAATTAGTGCTTAAGGTTTTATTTCCATCTCCATAGATGAAGCATTTCATCCCACTTTTGTAGTAGAGCGAAATATCCAAGCCCTTTCAATTTCTTTTTCCTCTATTCTATTGTCATTTAATACTTGGTGACCTCTCTTCAGGAGAGTGCAGTCTGCAGTCCCCTACACAAATTCTGGCTGTGATATGGTTACTTCAGTCATATAATGGATAAGAGCAATGTCACTTTTTAGCCACCGACATTTGACAACACAAGTAACAAGTAGTTTAAAAATGTATGGGTACGGCTAGAACCAATTCATTACATGTTCAGATGCTGCTCTTAAGCAAAGGTCTGTAGGTGGGTGTCCTGTGCAATGCAGAGCCATAGGCTTTTTGTAGTGGCGGATGGCTGCTTTGCCTCAGGCTTCTTCTTAGAGAAGCAAGGGTCAAGAACAAGGGACCGGTCCAGGACAGGAGGAGCGGGAGAGGGAATACAGTTTGAGTTGCTCTCCTCTTTAGTGCCATAGAGCTGAATAAGCATTTGACTCTTCCAGTGGGCTGGGGGATTATAACTACCCAGTACTTTAGGTTTAAAATATATAAATGAATTGTTAAATGTTGCTTTATTAATGACCCCGACTGTAAGGGAAGCTTAAAGGGCAATTTGGGAATGGCTGCAGCACATTTTTAGGCGCGTCTGCACCGCTCCCATTGAGCCATGTCCATTGAAAGTGAAAGGTCAGACGCAGTGATGCCACGGTTTTTAGTCCACTGACAGCAATGGATTGAAAAAAAACATGGCGAAAAACCCATGAGTAGACCACGGATGACAGTGATGTTTGTACTGAGTTAAAGACAGGCTGAAGCTGTTCAGTCCTGATTCTTGCTCAGTGTTTGCCATAGTTGATGGTCAGGTTGTGGGTGTTTTGTGGCTTACTGGTTTCTTCTTGCTTTGTAGGCCACGAAGACAACGGTTAAAACGGACAAAAGCCCTGTTCCTAAAAAGAAGTGTGCTTCTTGTAGCGTAAAGTTGACTAACACCAACAGGCCCTTATGTCCCAAGTGTATTGAGACACTAGTTAGGGAAGAGGGAGCCTCTGCAGCAGCAGCCTCTGGACGGGAGTTGCTGTCCGTGGTTAAAGAGGGGCTCTCAAGCACCTTTACTTCCTTTAAAGGGCTGCTTGAAGGTCTCCATCCTCAGCTATTGTACCAAGGGGACTTGGTCCCCAGGGAGTACCCAGCTAGGAGCGAGGCAGGAGACGTTGACTCACTGGCAGAACTTTCAGCGGTAGAGTCCGCAGGTGAGGGTACCAGTGAGGCCCCAACAGCGCCTAGATATGGCTTGTCTCAGGAGGGGGTTGATGAACTATTGAAGTCCATCTACAGCACCTTGGACATTCAGAAGGAAAGAGTCGTGGCCTCTCTCCATGACTAGATGTATCAGAGCCTGGGAGATCACAAGGGTAGAACTTTCCCAGTGCACTCCTTACTGACTGACGCAATCGCTAAGGAATGGCAATGCCCAGAAAGGAAGCCTTTTTTCGGTAACAGCATCAAAAGGAGGTTTCCTTTTGAGGAGGGGGAAGAATTTTCTTGGAACAAGAACCCCAAGCTGGATGCAGCTTTCTCCCAAGTAGCCAAGACCACAGACCTTGCTTTTGAGTATATGGGGGTACTCAAAGACCCAATGGACAAAAGAATCCTGCTGAAAGGAAATTGGGAGACCAGTGCCTGCGCCCTCAAGCCAACCCTGGCTTCCTCCTGCGTGGCTAAAAATCTGGACTTTTGGCTCACGCAGTTGCAGGCTCATATAGAAACAGGAACGCCCAGGGAGCTGCTCCTGGAGGGTATGCCAGCGCTCATAAACGCGGCCAGTTTCCTATCTGATGCCTACATCGAGTCAGTCAGACTGGTGGCCAGATCAGGGGCCCTCACGACCTCAGCCAGGAGAGCACTCTGGCTGAAAACCTGGTCAGGGGACGCAGCTTCCAAGGTGCGTCTCTGTGGTCTCCCATTCACAGGGGATCTCATCTTCGGACCAGATCTGGAACGTATCCTAGATAGGACCGCGGATAAGAAAAAGGTTTTCCCTTCCAAGAAACCTAACCCCCCAGGGAAGCGGTCCTTTCGGGGGAACAGGTTTTGGGATTCTCGGTTCAGAGAACCGCCTAGGAAGAAGCCTTGGCAGCCCACCAGGGGGAAGGACAAGCGGGGTGGTCCCTTAACCGCCCCAGCCCAGAAGAAGTCGAGCTGACTCCCACAAGGTAGGGGCAAGGCTGAGCCAGTTTGTGGAGGCCTGGCGCAGCATTTCCCCAAACCCTTTCATTTTGGGGATAGTGGAAAGGGGTTATGCCCTGGAATTCACCTCCCTGCCTCCTCCCAAGTTCCTCCTCACCAAACCACCCAGAGACAGGGAAAGAGCGCAAGGACTTCTTGCCGCCATATGGAATCTGGTCGATCAGGAGGTCCTCATCCAAGTTCCCCCAGAAGAACAGGGTTTAGGCGTTTACTCCCATGTATTCGTAGTGAAGAAGCTATCGGGCAAGTTCAGGTTAATCTTCAACCTAAGCTTCCTGAACCTCTATTTAAAATACCGAAGGTTCAGAATGGAGACCATTTTCACTACCCGAAACCTTACACCCGGACTGTTTCATGGCGTCGGTAGACCTGAGGGACGCTTATTTACATGTGCCCATCCAGGAGGCACATCAGCGTTTCCTAAGGCTAGCGGTCCTCTGGGGGGGGAAAATCCTATATTTTCAGTTTCAGGCGCTGCCATTTGGTCTAGCAGCAGCACCCCGAATTATCACAAAAGTGATGGCAGAGGCCTTAGCCCCCCTCAGATTAAAGAAGGTCAGGATCATACCTTACCTGGACGACCTACTGTTTTTTGCCGACACGAAGGCAAGGCTGCAGGAGGACCTCGCTTTAGCGCTAAATTTCTTACAGGGATTAGGTTGGATCATCAACTGGGAGAAGTCCAGCCTCCACCCAGTACAGTCCATTCTATTCTTGGGATACCAGGTGGACTCAGTGGTCCAAAGGATTTTTCTCCCGGGGGAAAAGGTTACAAAATTAGTGTCGGCGGTGACAGAACTCCTCCACGGGGAGTTAATCTCAACCCGCAAGGCAATGGGCATTATCGGATTGATGGTGGCCTCCATTCCAGCGGTCCAGTGGGCAAAGGCGCACTTGCGAGTGCTGCAGGCTCAGGTCCTAACACAGTGGGATGGTCAGGATACGTCCCTGGAAGCCACATTCAGACCCACTACCAGAGTCCTAAGGTCGCTGTGGTGGTGGCGTCAAACGACAATTCTCACACAGGGTTTACTTTGGCAGTTCCCAAACCCAGTGGCTCTGGTCACAGACGCCAGTGCTTGGGGTTGGGGGGCCCATTTGGAGACCAAATTAGCACAGGGCAGGTGGCTGAAACAGGAGGCAAGGTGCTCCTCGAACTTCAGGGAGTTGTTAGCCGTCTTCTACGCCCTAAAGTTCTTCCAGACAGAACTGGAGAACATGGCGGTACAGGTTTACTCGGACAACACTACGACAGTAGCGTACCTAGCAAAACAAGGGGGAACGAGGTGTCAATCCCTCCGAATGTTGGCAGGCCAGATTTGCCGCTGGGTGGAGACGCAGGGGCTTTTCCTGTCAGCAATCCACCTAAAGGGTACCCTGAATACGAAAGCCAACTTTTTGAGCAGGCAAGCAGTAAAAGAGTCAGAATGGGCTCTCCATCCAGACGTGTTTCAGATGCTGGTCGACAGGTGGGGCCAACCGGAAATAGATCTGTTCGCGAACCAGGGCAACACCAAATGCCGAAAGTTCTTCTCGGTCTCAAAGGTAAACCTTGCACCCCACTGGCCCAAGAGGGCCTGGTTCTCCAGTGGGCAGTAGGGGCTCCACTGTCACTCCCAGACCGTCCAGACTTACTTTCACAGGGTCCCCTGTTCTCAGGACAGAACAGCTCCTGGCATCTGTGGGCTTGGCTACTGAGGAGCAGATCTTGATTAGCCAGGGTTTCTCCTCTAGTGTTATCTCTACGTTATTGGCCAGTCGGAAAACCACCACTAGGAAAATATATCAGAAAGTCTGGACAAGGTTTCTCTTTTTGCAGAGAAACGCGAGTAGGCCACTCTATTCAGTCAATCCTGGCTTTTCTGCAGCGGGGGATGGAGTTGGGTTTAGCCCTAGCAACCCTGAAAGTACAGGTAGCGGCCTTAAGTGTTTTCCTGGGTTCCAGGTTGGCCGAACTACCCATTGTGGCCAGGTTCCTAAAAGGGGTATCCAGATCTAGACCAGTGTCAACCACCCCATTCCCACAATGGGACCTTTCTGTGGTATTGAAGGGACTCACTGGCGCTCCTTTTAGCAGTTCTAAAGACTTAAGGTGGTTGACTCTCAAGGCGGTATTCCTGACAGCGATTACCTCAGCCCGTAGGGTCAGTGAACTGCAGGCCTTGTCAGTTCGAAACCCTTATATGCAGGTCTTTCCAGATAGGATAGTCCTTAGGACTGACCCGGGTTTTTTTACCTAAGGTGGCATCACGGTTCCATCAGTCTCAGGAGATAGTGCTGCCCTCGTTCTGTACGAGCCCCTCTTACTCTAAGGAGGCGGACTTTCACCAGCTAGACGTAAGGGAGACCATTCTCCAGTATTTGGAGGCCACTAAGCCATTTAGGACAGCTTCCTCCCTGTTCATA
>CM070038.1:59750291-59785610 GCA_036250615.1 Ptychadena robeensis
TAAACGGAATTTTTGTTCTTTGATCTGTCACAAGTTGTCTCCTGAAGAAGCGACGTTGGTCGCGAAACGCGTCGAGACCACAAGTTGGAAAAATATTTTCTTTTCATAAATGGACATTACATGTATTTGAAGGGCACGCTTTTGAGAGTCAATTGACCTGTTTACTTACCTTCATCTACGGTGTATAAACTCTACCTGAGTGTACACAAACATTGTTACTGTGTTCTTTATATTTCATGACGTCTTTATGAATTGCTACTGTTAAAGTCCTATGTGACCGTTATCCGGGCGTTGGCATATGGTCTGGGCCCGGCTTTCGGTAAGGTGCCACGTTCCTTGTTTGCAAAATTTTATGATTTTTGGATGTTGGTAGCTATACACGGGAAAGGGTGTTCCTCAATATCTCTGTGTTATATATACAGTGGCTTGCAAAAGTATTTTCCACATTTCACGTTACAGCCACAAACCTGAATACATTTTATTGGAATTCCACGTGAAAGACCAATACAAAGTGGTGTACACATGAGAAGTGGAACATAAATCATACATGATTCTAAACATTTTTTTTTACAAATAACGGCAGTGGGGTGTGCATCATTATTCAGCCCCCTTTGGAGTGCAGTCAGTTGCCCATAGACCTTGCCTGATGAGTGCTAATGACTAAATAGAGTGCACCTCTGTGTAATCTAATGTCAGTACAAATCCAGCTGCTCTGTGACGGCCTTAGAGGTTGTCTAATAGAATATTGGGAGCAACAACACCATGAAGTCCAAAGAACACACCAGACAGGTCAGGGATAAAGTTAATGAGAAATGAAACACAAAATGTGCTTCTACAAAGTATTGACTCAGGGGGCTGAATGATTACGCACACCCCACTTTGCAGTTATTTATTTGAAAAAAAATTTTGGAATCATGTTTGATTTTCGTTCCACTTCTCACGTGTACACCACTTTGTATTGGTCTTTCATGTGGAATTTCAAAAAAATTGATTCATGTTTGTGGCTGTAATGTGACAAAATGTGGAAAAGTTCAATACTTTTGCAAGCCACTGTATATATAAACAGAACTTCTCCCAAGCTGATACAGGGTAAGCATATTCCATTGTGTGTCCATGCTCTTAACTTGTTGTCGACAATGTAAGAGCATGGATGCAACATCGAATATGCTTACCCTAATGTATCTATTTGTGTTTTTATTAATTTGGAAAAAGAAATTTGATGAAAAAAAATAGCTCTTATGTTTTCTCAAACGTACCAGCTAGCCTTCAGAGCCTCCTCATCAATCAACATTTGCGGTCAGTATTAAAAGCTATTCGTATTAACAGTTGGGTAGGAAAAAGCCCTAGAAAATGATTGGTTTGGAAAGAATGATTGTCTAAAGTTGACAATTTTGGTTTCTCTTTTTGTTTAACACCAACACAAGTATTTGTCATGCATGAAGCCTGTATCTTTTTTTTGTGTACTAATTTGCACAAGGCAGGAGAAAGCTTTGCTGGTTAAATCAAAGAAGCTAAAAATAAGGATCTATAGTGTTCCAGTTAATACTTAATTGCATGCATGGTGTCTGGGGGCATAGGCTTCAGGGGTTTCTCTCTAATTAGAGACGGTCCTGATGATTAAAGGAAAGTACTAAAGTAATAAAGTACTTATTTTAATGCAGTTTTTTTTTTGAGGAAAAAACATTTATGTAGAATAAGGCTGTATATGTTTAAATGTTTTGGTAAATAAATGTTATAAAAAACATCCCAAAAATAAGACAGAAGTTGATGATGGCATAAACACATCACCCAAAATTTCCTCTTGAATAGACATGGGCGAGGGGACGGGCCACTCAATATGTAAAAGCAATACATTTATTATACACAGAGCAAAAGATGAAGAAATTACATCATATCAATGAAAAAAAAACAATGCACATGTTGCGGATGTACACATCTGTACACGTGCTTACACAATTAAAATAGTCCAAATGGCGCAAATTGCACCCCAACGCACATTTCGTTGAAGATTTCTTCAGGGGGTACGATATGTCATTTCATAAGCCAAATCTGCTTTTGTGTCCCCTCAACCGTGTCTATGCAAGGTAGATTTTGGGTGATGTGCTTATGTCATCATTAACTTCTGTCTGTTTCTGTAAGATTATGGGGCAGTTTCTCTGCGTACAAGATATTATCACAGACGCTTGGTTTACTTTCTCAAAACAGAAAAGTTGTCCAAATATGATTGATTGACCTAAACTGGGGTAAAAAAAAAACTAATATGAAAAGTTGTTCTAAAAATCTTCACCTTCTCACATTTTATAGCTATACCAGCAAGAATGATTGATTTAAATCAGTTTGATTTAAATCGAGCCTTACAGACTAGTGATTTAAATCGATTTGCTTTAAATCAAATCCACCCTGCAGTGTGGTAAAGTGTATTTGGCCTGCTTTCAGCATGAGCAATTTTAGAGGTGAAGAAAATAACCAGTGTGTTTATTCTTTAGTCAATTATCCTTCTTTGTTTAAAAACTGATTTAACTTATAGTTTTCCATGTTAAATGCACTTTAGTTCTTGATATAAAAATGTTCGATCAATGGACTGAGGTGTGTTTCTCTCCAG
The DNA here is from genome assembly GCA_036250615.1 of Ptychadena robeensis. NCBI lineage: Eukaryota > Metazoa > Chordata > Amphibia > Anura > Ptychadenidae > Ptychadena > Ptychadena robeensis. Next base: position 59,752,894 of record CM070038.1, read on the forward strand.
GCATAGACATAGAGGCATCCAAGAGAGAAGAGGAGGAAGTGATGCTGCAGGATGCCCGCCAGTGGTTAAACGCAGGCAACATAGAAGACATCCGGCATCCAAAGACGGGAGCCAGTGCTCTTCATGTGGCAGCAGCTAAAGGCTATATAGAAGTTATAAGGTACTTTTTGTTGCTTTGTCAACATTTCTGATACGTTACCTATTCTGACAAGCTCAAGCCAAGTAATCTGTTCATGCTTTTTGACCAGGCTTCTGCTTCAGGCCAATTTTGACCCTAACGTGCGAGATAAAGATGGCTGGACTCCTCTACATGCTGCTGCTCACTGGGGAGTGGAAGAGGCTTGCCGACTTCTAGTGGAAAACTTCTGTGACATGAGTGCACTTAATCATGTGGTAAGGTGTCAGAGCAATATTATTTTCTCATACTTAGCGTTTGAACCCCTTCAGTCATTTAGTTACTGCGTTGTTTTTATTAAGAGAAAATATATTAAGGTTACAGTAATGTATTTTGATTAATACCCTTTTAATGGAAACCTATATGGGGAAAATACATATGTCTCCCTTTTGACTCACTGATCTCCTTAAAATGACAGTTTCTTAAAGGCTTACAGATTTGCAGTATGTGAACAAGTGCCATATTCATATTAGTTGTAATTATCTTTTAAGCTTGCCTGCATGTTTTATTACCATAAACCAAGAAAATATGGAGGGCATTGATAGTGAAGCTACTAGCGTCTTTCAATTTAAGATTCTCCAGCTGGAATTCTACATTTCTCTTAATCTAGAGTTCTTTTAAGTGGTAAATGTAGATTTTGGGGGGGGGGGGACTTTTCCAAAAGAGCCAGCCCCAGTGGACTTTAAAGGTGAATATGGGTTCTTTTAAGTGGTCCTTAACGGATTGTCAGCTTGTTGTATTGATCCTCTGCATATAATTTTTTTCTGTATTGCTGACCCAGAATGCAGCTCATCTGCACCTGCAGTTAGCTCCATTCTTCCTTCAGGTTTGTGGCTGACCTTGACAGAGCCAGAAGATCCATTTTGTATTCTTGCAATTTGCATTCCCCTTTCACCTTCCTATCCCTGTATCAGAAGGGATGCTATATTGTATAGATGTACACCATTCTTGGTACCAGGCTTTACCAAAAGCTTTTTGTGGAAGTAAACTGTGCATTGGTGTGTACAAAGTTTACCCGTGCATTCATTTAAATAGGTTGTCAACAATGTACATGCAGTTTTAAAAGCACAGTGCATGGTAGACATGAAATCTGATGCATTTACATAATTGCACCTGCATACATTCTATGATGAATTAAAATATCTACAGAGCTTGTAAGTGAAGTTAAATATGACTGGCACTGTCTAAATAGGGACCATTCCCTGCATTGTTTGGTTTTGGGAGGTTTTTTTTTTGTTTTGTTTTTTTTACCTTGCAGTGTGCATGCAGAGGTCCTGTAGCCCTAATAGTTGCATTCTTGAGTTACTGTTTATTCTTCATATAGTTTCCTATCCTATTCACCTGTTTGCCACAACTGACGGCTGTTTTCTTAGTTTTATACACTTTAATGACAGAGCACGCTGCATTAACTTACAGCATGAATGGATATGTGGTATAGTAATTGCTATTATTAAGGGGAAAAATAGGTAACATTTGTTTCCATTTGTTGGTCCTTCATTTAGAATATCAGGTGATGTAGCAAAATGGCCACAACCACCTACAGACAGCTGTTCTGGCCCTGCAAGTTCACCTCCTATGACTTGTTGTGTATACTTGAGATTTGCAGCAAGATGTGCAGGGTTTTAAAATTTTTACTGTTTTCAGGGTCAGAGGCCTTGTGATGTGGCCGATGAAGAAATTGTTAGTCTTTTAGAAGAGTTGCACAAAAAACAAGATGATGTAAGTAATTATTTGTATCTTGCCTTTTTTCCCCTCGCTACCCATTTTATAGTTATTTAGCTCTTTGAGCACATACTGAAACTACATTTTTTGCAATATAACAAACACAAATGTGAGGGACTGACAATTTGGCCCTCAGCAGAACCCTGTAGCCCCCTACCAGCTGCATTCACCCACCTCCTTTCTCCTGCATTAGAAATGGAGAACTACGAGTCATGATTGCTCAGCGGTGCGTTTCATTGGCATCTCAGCTGCCAAGAGCATGTTGGGATCCATATTTCTATACTCTCAGATTTAAAGGAGGGGCATGATAGGAGTGCTACAGGGAAAGCAAAGCTAGGGAGAGTGGTAACTAGATGAGTCTGGGTGAAGGCAAAGTACCTGAACTGTACACACTATGATGGGTGCACCTATGGACTACATACACATTGTATGCAGTTCTAGTTTCTTTTTTGTGTGTGTAAGTCAGGGGTGTCGGTTATATTTTTATATAAATATTAAGGTTGGCTGCCGACTTTGTCCACGTTTATAAATTTAGACCAATGTGTATTTGAGTTTGACACCCCTGCTCTACCATGTTTGTCAGCCGGCAGCTGGAGTAGCAGAGCCAGAGGAAAGAGCCGGCAGTAGCTCCCTCTCATGCAGTGTGCATGACAGATAGGAGTCCATCTGGCTTAAAGGAAAAATACACCCATGAATCAGGGAGCTGTCCAGCTGACACACAGCTCAGGAGGAATGAAAGTCTCTGAAAGCCTACCGACTTCCTTTAACTCTGGCTCTGCAAGTCAGAGCATAGATCTGACCAGCAGTAACTTCTGTTTCCCTGTTTGGTTACAACTTAAATTGTGGTTAGTTTGGAAGTTAAACTTTGTGCAGAATCTAGACTACTGTACTAGTGGAGTTTTGCTGACATAAACAATGAAGTAGCAGAGTCAGATGAAAGAACTCTCAGCTGATTTACAGTATATAGGAAATATCCACCCTTGGGCAAATTTCTATATGGCTGTGCTTTCAGTATATGAGCTGGGTAGCTTAAGCCCAACTTGAGTATGGTGGCAGAGGCCGACGGGAGAGCTGTCCTCAGGCTTTTAACGATATGTATTCTTTAGATATTATAAATGTTTTTTCACATTACATTCATGACCATTTAATTTTGCGTTGCTCTGTTTACTTAATGTGGTCCATTTTGCAGTTACGAAGTGAAAAAGAAGCAAGTTTGAAACGAGCAGTTATTGACACCGGCATAGAACAACCACTAGTAAACACAAGCAAACATAGGAGGTAAGCTTTACAAGCCAAAAGCTCATCTATTCACTTAATTGTATTTGTAATGGGGGTAATTTTTATTTACACACAATTTTTTATATAACTTGTGGTACTGGAAATAATAAGTATTTGAAAGTTCCTATTCCAAGTTGAACGGAAGTAACTGCACCACCATGTGGCAACAAGTAGATATTATCACATATTACTTGCTTACAGCACTGCTACTCTCCTGACACATTTTACATTATCAGTAGAAAAAAGGGGCTGTTAATATAATAAATATAGCTGTCTTTCCCTTTTCTTAAGTTGGCCACCACCCTTAAAAAAATATATCTTGCATCATAAAACTTGCCTCGAAAGTTGTAAGCCAGAAGCTCAGTGTTTTCTAGAAATTAGCTTCTTTTGTTTTCATTGCTTAGCCTCTGAACATGGCATTGTCATTGTTTAGGATTGGCATAAAAGCCTTCATTTACAAGAGCAAGCATTGCACAGAGTGGTGTAAAGTATACTACCACTGGTTTTCTGTTGCTGAAGAAATATGTTTTGTATCAGGATGGATTATGCTTCTTTGTCTGGCATGAGTCTGGGTATAGTGGATTCAAGCTCTGCATGGTGTTGGCAATCACGCAGTATGTGTTTTGTGGTGAAGTTTTAAAACGTACATAAAGATTGTTAATTTAGCCTGTACACACTGGCATGCGCTGTTGTGCTGTACATTATATTAATTGCCAGTTGTGCGTTGCCCATAAACACAAAGCTTGTATAGTGTTAGAGTCCTCTTAGTTCAGTAGATAGGGAAATTATGATAAGGTCATTGTTAATTGTTTAGTCATAAAAATATGTTTTGGATACTTCTCTATTAGTTTGTGCGTGTGTACATAACCAGGGCTGTGGAGTCGGAGTCGAGGAGTCGGAGACATGTTTGGGTACCTGGAGTCAAAAAATGGTCCGACTCCTACGAAATTTAAATGGGAATTAAAAAAATTACTTCAAATGTCGCAATTAACAAACAGTCCTAATGAACGACTTCTCTGCTATAAGAATAAATGCATGCCGTGCGTAACATTACAGCACCCACTGTGACCCTAGCCTAAAGGCCGTGTGTGGGGGCTGACAGACCAGCTCAAATGAGCTCTAGACTGCAGCGTGATGACGTCATCACACTGCTCTTCAGAGCTGCCAGCATCGTCCGGCACCGTTTGTGAGACGCCGGTCTTCATTGAAACCAACAGCATCGGCCAGAGATTATCGGACATGTCCGTTCTCTGGCCAGTCGAGCTGTGGGCACCCTTGATCGGCGAGCGGGCACACCCATCAGTCGGCGGCAAAATCGCCCGCGGCTCGCTGCGTGTATGGCAGCCTTGACTTTTGCTGATAATGAAGTAAATGTTTTTTGCCGGACTAGAGACGCTTGTATAAGTGAAGGGAATGGATCGCCAATAGTTCAAGACTGAAGCTGTAAAACATTTGAAAAAACGCTGTAATTCAGCTGAGGCGACAAGTACTAAGATTGTTAGCTTTAACTTTACACATGACTATGGGGATCCAAGGGAAATCATGAATCATGTTTGAAGTGCCCCTTCGCCCTGCCTCTTCTTGGAGCCTTCCACTGCCCTATCTTCAGCAGAAGATCAGAACACTAAAGCTAGGCACACACGGGTAGATCTGTAAAAAGATTTGAGTACAATCAATAAACTTGCGCGCTCAGTGATTGTATTCTAATCTGTTTACAAACCTACCTGTGTGTGCTTTCCTTAGGGTGGGATCAATAGAGCCGGCTCGAAGGTACTTGATTTAACGGGGTTTTAACATGTTGGAAAAATCTATTCAATTTCCAATACTTTGCATGGAGACTATTGAAACAGCTGCGGCTGCTGCCTTCTGCTCAGCCGTCGGCTGTCGGTGTAAAGGGGGCGGGGCCAGCACTCCTCACTCAGAAGCTGTGTGAGTGAGGCAGCTGTATGAGACAGGCTGCTTCCCCCCAGCTTGTGGCGTGTTGTAAATCACACACTGCAAGCTGGGGGAGAACGGGTCCCCATTGAACAGGAATCGAATTGCCCATGTGGGGCACATTGATTTCGGTTCAATTGATCCCCGATCAATGACAGCGTGATGCCTAGCTTATGGAAAAAGCAGCAGCATCTTCTGCCTAACTCCCTTTCTCTGCTTTAATTGGCCATTACAGTACAGTGTTGGTTTCCTAGCCCAGTAGTTCTGTGGTTAGTGTATGTCGCCTTTCTTTCCTTCAATGGATGGATAAAATACATTAGCATATTAAATACAGAGGAGTCCGAGTCTGAATCAGAGTCGGAGTCTGAGTTGAAGTGGGGGAATTTATCGACCAACTCCGCAGTCCTGTACATAACAAAAAAAAATTAAACGTGTAGAAAGTTGGTAGGTTAAATGACACAACTGTGATTTTTAGCAGCTTAATTTAAGTCACTTATCACCTTCACAGCATTTCTCTCCTCTCTTTCTGCACTAGAAGTACGAATAGTTATTTCAAGAACTATACAACCTAACACTTTGTGCTCATCTTGCTGTGTCTTTGGATTAATGTTCTCTTGTGTTCAGAGATCTGTCTATGTAAATGGATGTTTTGTTACCACTATGCTTTTTTCAATTGTTCAGGAGTTCTGTTTGTCGCATGAGTAGCAAAGAAAAGATATCTGTACAAGACCAATCAAAGGAAAGAAAAACTTTAGGCACTATTACAGTTGGTGATGAAGAAGGTTCTTCCAGTTCAGAAGAGGAAGCAGAATCACCCAATGGTATGAGACGAAATCTTTTCATCTGTCATGATTTCAGTGGAAAACAGGATGTGCTTCCTTTCTAGCCACACTGCAAAGGGGTTTCAGGTGTAATCTTACCTTTTCTGCTTTTTTGGTTGTAAAACTGTTTATTAAGAAGAGTATTTTGACAATAACAATAAAAATAACCTGAGTAAGTACTTTAATTAAAGCTATTGGGCGCTAGTTGGGGCACAGAGTGTGGTTGTTATAAAGCGTAGAATATAACTTCTGGAAAAGCTAAACAATGACACTGGTCCAGGCCCTTAGTGTCGAACGTTGAAGCAGAACCATACAATTTCTCTTAGTTTGTTGGCTCATAGATTATGCGCCTTGTTCCCCCTATCATAGAAAAGCTGCCTTAACCTCTGAAGAGATTGGTCAACTTTCCTCAGAGCCAGAACTTTCAGTTGGGAAGGAATACAAGTTGAGTAAAGAAAGTGAAGGAAGGAGCTGGGTTTCAAGCGTCCGTAGATCAATCTCTAACAGCACTTGTTTGGCCTCCACATCCTTTTTTGAGGAGGATAGTGAAATACACTGCCCCTGAAAGACAGATTTGTTCACTTCCCACAACGTGGGGGGGGGGGGGGGGGACATTGGGGGAAATATATTCCTGCGGAGGGTTTGATTAAGCTGCAGCTTAGTGGATTATTCCTAGATCCACAGAAATCCAGCGTAGTGTAATAGGGGCATGGTCAGACCAAGAGATCAGAAGGATAGAGGAGGAAGTGACAAAGTAGTCAATACCAGAGTGGGTACCGTTTCTACTTTTAATGTATACAAATCATTTTAAACTGAAGCAGAAGATTGGTTGGCCCATTGTCATCCGTGTGCAGTTTGCATCCGTGTGCAGATAATGTGTGTGAGAGCTAAATTGTCATTTTGTTTTAGTTTGGGGAAAATCTAAAAGAAATAAATAAAACCAATTTATACTTTTGCATGTAGGATTGTTAAAACCCTGTTCTGTTTGAGGGACGTCATAATTGCATTTTGGGATTTTATGCAGTGATTTTTTCTGACTTTTGTGTTGACATTTGACAGTATGGTGTTGTAGAGCAGACCATCATTTTGGCAGCAATAGAACGCTGTGCATGAACACAATCTCTTCAGAAAATGAAAAAGCTTGCTTTTAATTTTTCAGTTTTTCTGGGTAGGATATCTTGCGTGATATAAGATTGTTATAGGTATATGTTCCTAATGTGATGTTTACACATTTTAATTTGCAGATAGAGTGAATATGCAAGTTAATGAAAATGGGCTTTTGCCTGAACCAAAAAACAGCACTTTGAGTTCTATATCCCATGATGACAAGGTACGATTTCTAGTTTGTTTTTGAGAGAATTGTTCTTGTTTTATGTTGTAGCTTTTTAGTATTTTTTTCATATCTCTCCAGCTTTCATTCTTATCCAAAATGTAGCTTCAAAAGTCATGGTGAATTTTTTAAGATGTTGGTGGAGAGGGTAAATTTAAGCTGAGATTCACCAAATCGAGGTTTCAGTTTGGTTTGTTATATACCAAACTTATTTTTTATGGAAATGATTATGACTTGCCAATCCAGCTCCACTGTCCACAGTTTTGTAATGGGGCCTTTGATAGCATGGATAGACAATCTAAACCCAAGAACAACAATTTTATTTTTGCAGTTGGTGTCCTTAGATGTGGTAGATGAATAATTTTTTCACATAGGTTCAGCGGGTCCTCTGTAGTGTAAGCACTCTTTCACACTATACTGGGTTTTTATAAACGTGCGTTTTCACAGTACTGCCTTTTCTCCAAGAAAACCAAGGTTACCATTCACGCTGCATTTTTTTTTAAAACCAGCATTTCAGTTTTTTGTATATATGCGTAAAATGCATGGTTTAAAAAAATAAATGCATGCCTTTTGAAAGAAGCATATAGAGTGAAGTGGTAACTATGCTTGTCCAAAATCTTTAGGACCCTTTCACACTATATGCATGGATTTTTTTAAAGGCATGCATTTACACATATATACAAAAAAACGCATGCGTTTTGCACATTACATCTATTTTTGGTTTGTTCACAAACACAGAAGTGTAGCTAAAGCGTTCCGATTTTTCGTACGAATTTTGCCAGACCGACCAATGTGGTCGGGAGATTAATCGGATACAGAATTATGTACCTGACCGATCCCGATTTCTCAAAATCGGCCGAAAATTCGGTCGGGACCGCTTCGGACCTGTCTGTAAATTTTTGGTCGATCTGCTGTTAATAAATAGGGTCGGGCTGATGGATCGGTGATGATTTGAATTCCGATTTTTCGTGCCAGCCGACCGACCATAACATTTTAGGTGAAAATCGGGTGACAGGATCGGACGAAAAATTGGTCGGGAGAATAATCGGAACGTGTATGGGGGGCTTTAGTGTTAGATCGTCGAATGTTGGAGCGGTGCGTGGTGTAATCACGTTGCGCTCGAGCATCCATTTATAGAATTAAATCTGGTCCTGATCCAAAATGAATCCGATCGACCAGGAAAAAATGGACATTCCCTGTTCGATGGCTTTTTTTTCCTTTTAAAACAATTGAAATCAGTTGATCTTGTGGGAATTAAAGCCTAAAGCCCAGGACATAAATCGGGCCCGTTTTGCTTTCTTTTCCAGCCCTTTGTTACATTTGTGATGACACTGGGTGCATCCTCATGGCGACAACAGGCAGTCTCCTTGGAATTTTCTCTGCTCATTAAAATTAATGAGCATTTCAAGCACAGGAAATGTAAAAATATAACAACATCCCTATTGCACATCGCAGCCATCATAAGTGATGTCAGCGATGCATGGAATTGGTACACACATGGGGGGCCTGCCATTACAGGCTCTTGGTCTAGCCCCTTTATTAAATTTAAAGGTAGTCGTAGATGCCTCGATTTGTCTGGCATCGATTCCTGATCCAATCATTCCTGGTCGAGGAATCGGTGATAGTTTTGCGCTCAATGGCATACCATCTTGGGAATCCCTTTTGGGGTAGATTTTGATGGTAGCAAAGTGCCAAAAAGGTAGATTCCTCAATTACATAGAAAGTGATCGATTTTCTCCACCAACGCACTTCGGCCAAAAAAACAAAACACATGTCGGATCAAGGTTTGAGCGATTCTTGGTTGATTGTTCAGGGTGGGCAGCACTTGATTGATCGCCATGAACGTGCACTGATCGATTGGGTCAATCGAGTAAAAAATTAACCCATGTATGGTTACCTGCAGACTCCAATGTGGCCCACAAGTCAAAGTTTGCCCACCCCTGTTCTAATATGTGCAAACTGAGGCCTAATCCCAAACCTCAGTCCTCACGGTTGCTGATTTTCCATGACTTACTCTCTGGTGAAATGTTTGTCAGCATGGCTCTGATTAAAGTGAAGTCCCCAGTGGAGGTCCTGGAAATGGTCATATCCAATAGGTGGTCAAATCCTTTCCTGCTTAGTCTACAACTAGAAGGCTAAAAAGCTCAGATGGTTGAGTTGTTTAAAAAAAAATCTGTCTCATATATAGTAAGCTGATATGACTTGTGCATGCGGTTATCAGTTAACATTGTTCAGTTCTCCCTTTGTGGAGGCCAGGGCATTCTCCTCCATGTTATATGCAAGAATACAGCATGGTTGTTTCAGAGCAGGGCTACCCACACTTCCACAGTTAATAAAGAAGAGCCCAAAAAAAACCCTGTTCTGGAGTTGCAACACTGCTCCTTCGCAGACCCCATACAGCAGAAAACAAAAAGCTTTGTACAGGTGTTGGATAACTATAATAAGAGAACAATAAGCATTGTATGTCACCTTGTTGTGCTCGATGTAGGGGGTGACCTAGTTTTGCCCAAGGTGACGATCTAGCATGCACAGTTTTTTCACAGTAACCCTGGAGTTAGACCAGATTACCAGGTATAAAAATAAGGACGTCCCTGCAATATATTATTTTTTTTCTTGGGTTTAGATAGTTTCTGATTCACATCTTAAAAAAACTTTATATTCCGCAAACATTTACTTCAAGTAAATCTTGCTGGTGCAGTATTTTTAAATACAGTGCTTGAACATGAAATTCTTAATAATCACATTCAAATGTGAAATTCAAATAGACCCCCAAGTATGGCAATTCCTTTGTGTAAAGAATAACTATAATTTGGCACAGTAGTCTTGTGTCAGTCTACCACCATTATGTTGTAGAAATATATACAGTGTATCTCAATGGTTTAATTTGTTAGTTACATTGTTTGAGAATCCCTTACTTCAACTCAACCTCAAATCATTGGTTGTTCAAGGATATTGTTGTTGTTTTTTTTTTTTTTTTTCTTTTTTACTTTTTTGCTATACAATAGGCATAGGAAGTGGGAAGTCTGGTAGTTATGGAAGACCGGGACACTGTTAACTCCTCAGACACATTAATAACAGAGACCTACGCTTTTCTCTTGGACAGTGGAAGCTGGTTATGTTAAAATACTCATAAAAAGAAGCTGTTGAAGCTCACTTTCAGCTTGTATCTTTATTTTATCCAATACATTTCTAGTTCTAGACCAATCTTTTTTCTGTCTCTTATTCTTCCCTCTTTATTTTAACCACTTTTCATTATTCCTCTTCCTTCCCATTTGAGGTGACTGGTTGGTTCTTTTCTTTTTTCTTTGTTTGTGTTGCATATTTTGCTGATTGTCAATTTTTTTAATTTTTTTTGTTTCATTTCCTTGGTGTCCGCATTTGCTCCTTTTTTTTTTTTTTTTTTTTCTTTTTTTTTTCGTGTCTTGCGTGATTGTGCACATGCACCTGCTTGTGTCTCCCTCCATCCCACCAGCCCCTTCTCACCTTTGTCACTCCCATCTTACCCCTTGCTGGACCAATAGGTCCCTCCATGTGGCGTCAGAGCTTGCGCAAAACCGGCATCGTTCTGGTGCCCCAAAGAGGCCAAAAGGCTGCGGTGAGCATCATTTGTCTTGTTTGTAGTGAATGTCTGTGTGTGCATTTTTTTTTGTGCTTTGTCTTTTTTCATTTCCATTAATATTTTCTGTTTCATTCTTTTGTAAGAACTGATTGAAAAGTTTCTTTACCTTGACTGTCAAAGAAGCCTGCTTTTCATTGAGAAATGTTGAAAGCATTTGTACACTGCGTTTTTCTCTGCGTCTTTATGCTACAATTAAATAGATCACTTCTTAATAGCTTTAATTGCTGTAGTGTCCATAATCACTCACTTCATTACAGTTTTAGCTAGTAATTATGTCCAGATTTAAGTTGGAAGTCTGCAAAGCTGTGTAGTTTTTTTGTTTGAGAGAGGCAATATACACTGAGCAAAAATATTAACGCAACACTTTGGATTTTTCTTCCATTTTGAGCTAAACTGAAAGATCTGAAACATTTTCTACCTACACAAAAGAACCATTACGCTCAAATATTGTTCACAAATCTAAATCTGTGTAAGGAGCACCTCTCTTTTGCTGAGATAATCCATCCCACCTCACAGGTGTGGCATATCAATATGCTGATTAAACAGCATAAATATTGCACAGATGTGCCTTAGACTGCCCACAATAAAAGGTTCTGAAATGTGCCGTTTGTGGCATTGTGCTGTGTGATCAACCTTTTGAGGGAGCGTGCAATTATCATGCTGACTGCAGGGATGTCTACCAGAGCTGTTGCCTGTGAAATGAATATCATAAGCATTTCAGAGAATTTGGCAGTACATCCCACCGGCCTCACAACCTCAGCCCACATGTAACCATACCAGCCCAGGACCTCCACATCCAGCATGTTCACCACCATGATAGTCTTAGACCAGCCACCCGGACCGATGTAACAACAATCGGTTATCATAACCATAAACTGTCAACCGTCTCAAGGAAGTGCATCTGCATTCTCGTCGTCCATATGGGGTCTGCACCTGACTGCAGTTCGTCGTCGTAACCGACTTGAGTGGGCAAATGCTCACATTCCATGGTGTCGTAGTTTTCACTGTTCAGGGTAGATGTTATGGGCAAGATGGAGGGCCGTGATGGCGCACGGCGCTTGAACCGGCCATCGATATGGCCCATATCTGCATGTGTGTACCCTGCATTATACATCAGCATTCAAGTTGCATGTAGGATGAAGCTGGGAAGAATCAACACTGAAGCTGTTGTGCTTGATTTCTGCTCTGGCTTAAGCTGGCCATACACCTTTTAGATCTCTATAAGATCTACCAACAACTATGTAGTATTTGGTCCTCTGTGATTGAACACAGGTAGACTTGATTTTTTAGAAAGTCCCTCATATCACATGGTTTTTGTAAAACAAAAGGAAATCTAAAGGAAATCTGACAGAGAAATCTAAAGGTGTTTTTTCTTCAATTTAACTTCCTATTCGATTTTTTTTTTTTCTTTTTTGAGGTTGAACACAATTTATCAATCAAACAAGTTGGCTATTCTAGATTTTTGTTTAATCAACCAAAGAATTGTTTATCGTTGATCGAATGAAAAAATCTACATATGTAACCCCACCTTTAGTCTTTTTTAAGCCCACCATACACGTTCGGATTATTCTCCCGACCGATTTTTTTGTCCGATCCGGTCACCAGATTTTCACCTAAAATGTTATGGTCGGTTGGCTGGCATGAAAAATCGGAATTCGAATGATCACCGATCCATCAGCCCGACCCTATTTATTAACAGCAGATCGGCCAAAAATTTACGGACCGAAGCGGTTCCGACCGCCCCCGATCCCGATTTCCGACCTGTCCGTAAATTTTTGGTCGATCTGCTGTTAATAAATAGGGTCGGGCTGATGGATCGGTGATAATTCGGGTACATAATTCCGTATCAGTCTCGGTCGGGCAAAATTTGTACGAAAAATCGGAACGTGTATGTGTTTATATATTTATATTGTGTTAACGTGCCCTATTGATTTTGAAAATAACACTCTGCAAAACATTTTGCATGCATTTTTCACTACATACTAATAAGATGAAGGGCAGACAGGGCCATTCAAATCAATGGCTTATACTATGCACACACATGTGCATCATAGCCCATGTTTTACAGCGTCACATCAATAAATGACGCAAAGCCTCTTGTCATTGACGCATCATATTGTCGTTGTAAGAACAGTCATAGCCCGTTGTGGAGAGGTTTTAAGTTCAAAAATACCTTCTAGCTCTCCCTACACAGTGTAGATGAATTGATACATCCTTGTCCAGAGTCTTCTGATCTATGGGCTTATCCACCACACATGAAACAAAGAAGCAATACAACCACGGAAACAAATTGGGGACGCACCAGTAGTTGGTATATGGTGCCACAGAGATTGAATAAGCCATCTGACAAAATTCTTAGTTAGCTTCCATAGGTTAGGTGGCGTTCTGTGATCCATGGGCAGTGGTGGTCCAGATTTAGGTCCACTGAGATACCAATTTTAGTTTCCCAACATGACCCCTGCGCCTTTTTCATATGAAGACAGGGCCTTCCACGACTTTGAATGATCATGTTGAAGCATCACCTTAACTATTTCTATTCAAAAAGAAGTTAAATTATCTTTCGAATGGAGAAAGGAATCTTGTACCATTAAGACAATTTCCCCCATTCTTGTTCAGGTAAAAATTCATATCCCCTCACTTTCTTTTGTGGGATTTAAAAATTAGCAACAGAAAGTGAATCTCCCTAATAAGGCCTTGATAAGGAATGAAACCAGACAGTGGTTGATTTAATAATACAATTACTGATGTTGTTGCACCATAAGACGCATTTCCCCTTATTAAATAGAACACAGCTTCCCCTTAACTCCCGCTCTGCCAGTGGAAGCACTGAGCTCCAGGCAGCAATATTTTTTTGGCCACCAGATGCTCCGATGTATATGCTGCATTCTATACATCAGAATGCCCTATAGTCCGAAAAATTCTTAAACCTCTTTAGTCACTGCAAACTTTTAATGCATTTACGTGTGGTTTTCGGATCTCTTTAAAATCTACCAAAAATAGTTTTAAATTTGATAAAATGCAAAATTTAAATAAAAGGAACAATCTTTGCAGACATTCTTTGAAACGTATTATATAACTTGGCATTGCAAAGAAAAACCATCAAATAAAAAGATCAAACTACTATTAAGCTTTAAGTTTACAGCAATCCAGTGCCCATTGTACCTCAAGCAGTGGCTTGTAATTAAATTCTTCCATTACAATAATATCAAACTTGTGTATGAACATCCATACATGGTATACTTTCATAAAAACATTTCTAGCATCAGTATGTAAATCTAGTGCTATTGTATTGGAGGGTTTATGGCTCAAAATGATGTCTACAATGCAAAAATGATTGGTTTCTCTGGTTTGATCTCTCATGGGAAAAGTATTGAACTAAACAGCTTTAGCCTTAGTTTTTAAGAACTGCTAAAAGTAGGTCTCATAATTTAAAAATACAAAAATTGTCTTTGGAGCATTACTTTAAAGGATGCATACAATACATGAAAATTTGCATATGTCGAATATTTGACCTCCTAGGCGATTCACCTGTGGCGCACGGTTTGTGATCCGCCACAATTTTGGGCCCTTCCTTGTTCCCCCTGCAACTGATCGTTGATGCTGGGGATGTGCTAGAAAAATTTGACCCAGCCTCCATTACATGGTCGTTGGCAATAAACCCCCCACCTAGCCTCTCCAGCGTCAAGGCTGACCCAGAAAGATCTTTGCTGTTGGCTCCCACTGTTCTGTTGAGTATGCCAGCGGATGGCTTGGGATGAGTTTTGTTAGTAAATAAACTCACTCCAAGTTAAATCGGGCTAACCATCCTAGGGGGTTTAAGGAAAAAATCCTGTTTACTCTTGAACACAATGTAAATAATGTTTTGGCATTCATAAATCTGTATTTGGTAAGAGACCCCTGATTTGCAAATACAGTTTTCATGCATTGTGGCATGCAATTGTGGCAAATCTTCCACATTTCTGTTGGGTAAAATGGCTCAGATTTGCTTGTTTTTGACCAGCCATCCTAGAGGTTTTCATAGCCATACACGGGCTGACTTTTGCACTTTCGGGTCTAATATTAGTATAATATTAGTATAATATTGATCGATTGTAACACCACAATGTCGTCAAGCACGATCGATTCTGTTGCTTAGGTTGGTGGGCATGCTCCATAGTACAATTGCATACAAAACGATTAAAATGCTGAGACCCTGTCAGATACTTGTACGATTAACTAAAATTTACCAACGCTTACGATCGCTCTTTTCATCATTTTCTTTTCAATTTTGATGACTTTTGGTCGGTCTATCGTACCAGGTGTGTGGTAATCTGTTCCCGTCCGATCGACTTAAAATTTGGTCATTTTAATTTAATAGAAAGGAAATATTGAACAGTCTATGGCCATCTTCATTTGCGAATCATCCATCCATACCTTGAAATGTTTTTCTAGGTTAACTTTGTATGTGACTTGATGCATTCTTCACAAAGGCACAAATGCCTGGTTCCAGCCTAGAGTTCTAAAAACCCTAGATCTTCACCACTAATTTGTGGCCTGAAGTAAACCTCAAAATGTTAACACTGCAATGGAATGGGTTGTTACTCATTTCAAAAATTGCAGTAATCTCTTCGTTTTCCCATGTTACATCATAAAATCAAACGAAAAAAAGTTTGCAAGATCAAAAATGTCTGCTCTCAGAACGATGGTGCATGAAAGTGTCCTTACGCTGTACATGTGGTGTTGGATGAAACATGTTAAAGGGCCCTTTCACACTAGCTGTGCTTGCAGTTGCGTTTTGTCTTGTAATGCATTTTGCAGAGCGCTGCGCTTGCATCTCCCATACAACTATATTATGCAAATATGCGGGCTACAGGGTGTTTTCATACCTTGCGTTGACCCTAGCTGCCCTTCGCTGCTATACAGCACCACAACTGCAACGCAGCTAGTGTGGAAGAGCCATGAGTTAGATCTGGCCATTGTGCACCATTGTTCTGATTACAGTAAAATACATAATTGATCTTGCTCATTACATAGTCCTCATACATCCTGTATACTCGGGCTGAATCAATTTCTCACACCACCTCCCAGACACTGAGTTTGAGCAGCAAGAAAGTGCAGTCAGTCCAGAAAGCAATAAACAATGTTCACCCAAGTGCTGATTGACCAGCTGTAGTGCCAACAGCAACTACAGCAATGCTTAAGCTATGACCTGTAACTTTTGTAAAGGAAAAAAAAAATCAGGTCTTCTACCAGACATCAGGTATGTTTTTATTAAATATTGTGTCTTGATGGCATAAATGCAAAGCCATTGAAAGGCAAAATGCCTTACACATGCTTCTCATCCGTGTGTTCATAATATGTATATTGTCATATATTTAACATTGATAAAATATATATATTAGAACACCTTTTTAAGTATTAAAACTTAAGGTATCAAGGTGTTAAAACCTTCACTCATTGACAAGTAAGGAGAACTAATGATACAAAGCTTGGACTCCTATTTGTAAACAAAGCGTGTAAAGCAAAAATTTTACCAGAACTTTTTTTTGGGGTTTTTTTTTGGTTCACACAAATTGTTAGTCCGTATTAAATGTTTCATCCCTCTAACATTTTATGTGGCTGCATTGATCCATCCTTTTTTTTTTATGCCATTTATTTTTTACTCCTTTTTTTATTTATTTATTTTTTGATGGCATACCAGCTGTGCTTGTTTTTCAGTCATGCTGGTTTTTAATGTTATCTTGGCAAAACCCCCAAATTTCGTTCTTCCATATCTATAGTTCACTGGGGCACCAAGCATCTTCTCAGAAAAATGCCAGCTTTCCCTTTCAAACCTGAGGGCAGGTCTACGGAAAACTGGCAGCTTCGGGGCTCTGCAAGATGCCAAAGCAGAGGACAGTAGCTTCAAGGAGCCTGGGATCAAACGCTCTGCTTCCAGCCCCCGTCTGGACACCCAAGAAAGGGTGAGCAGTTGTTTTGATTTAATCCTACAATAAGGGCTTAGAGGGATTTGGGTTGTGGGGCATTTTTTGGGTGGTAAATGGTTAATAAGCCGCGTGTCTGTTTAACTCTGCAATATGACATGAAATTTGTGGCATAGTTTCTATGCATGCTGATTAACTTTAAAATGATGTATCCCTTTTAGTAGTTTTCTTTTAATTTAGCATTTATGCACAGATTGTCCTATGTTTAGATTCCTTTTTTACTCTTATTTTTTACATAAATTTATTATGTAGGATATTGAAGCCATTAAATGGTGAATAACCTTTGTTTTATTGTAACCATGACATTTGTCTAAATGAAACTGACAATTTTTGAAGGTGATGTGTTGAAACCCAAAACATTCAGCAAGATTAAGAACTTGAGCAACTTTTCAAAGGGCCACTTTGTAATTCCTAGATAAAGGTATCGCATTTTATGCAATGGTTGTCTAGCAAAAGTGGTACAATAATGGGAAAATGGTCATGCATGCCCATAATTTATTACAAGATGTTTTCACAGGCTTCAGCTTGCAATGTAAGGGATTGTAGCTAGACCGTTCCCATGCTGTACTTTGTCGCTTCTGTTACCAGGTGGATTGCATTTTTATCTAGTTTTTAGACCATTCTTCACGAGATCTTATTCTGTCATCATTTGAGTCCCATCTGCTCGTGCTGTCTAGCTCTTCAGAATGTGTGTTTTGTGGTCTCCAAAGCATATTCACTCTATTTTAAGTAAAAATCATCGTATGGTGTCTATCCTCTTAATTTATGTTCAAAGAGGCATGTATAGTCCTAAATCATATCAAACAGTTTATGAATGAGTACTCTCCCATGATAAATATAAAATCAATCTTTCCCATGTATGACCTCTGGGATACCATGTCCTACTCGGGGCCTCATATCATCCAATTTACATTGAAGGAGAAGAGTGGAATTTGCCAAGTTATTGAATTATAAGTAACTTGCCTATCCCTCTTAGGTTAGAAACCACATGAACTATTGATAATTGTCCTAAACAAGTGGCAAAGCCAAAAAACGTGTGTCAGGGCCTCTCCCTATAGATCATAATCTGTAGTTGTGCCACACCCTAATCAGTGAAGATACTAATTGGGAAATCGGACAACATGGGCTTTTAAGGCACAATCTTTGAGGCAAACGTTGTGTTTATAAATAAAACCGTCTTTATTACACTTTAGGACATGACCAATTGGTCTCAGTTAAAAACAAGGGAATAACGTCATTATATACGTACACATAGGCAGAAATACATTACAATCTTAAATATCGATGTGATAATCAGTTGGTGAGCTTCAAGGATTTCTACGCGTTTCGCCTGTTGCAGGCTTCATCAGGAAAAAGCAGGAAGCATCACTAAAACATCAAAGAGTATATACCAATCAATAATTTGCTGCCACAGTCACCTGTCCCCTTACAGTTCCATGTGGTCCAACCTACCCAGATATCCTTCATAGGAAGGTCCAGGTATAAGCCTACCCCTGCCGCCAGATGGGATTGGGCCAGGCACCACCCTCCAGGTCCCCGGTCAAGGGCACCCCCACCAACCGGGGGAGCAAGCCTCAACCGACAAGACCACACCAGCCAGAACCATGTCAGCCGCCACACCAGGTCCCGCCTGGGGGTATACAGTTCCCCTATAAAATAGTCACAATGAGTGGTGGACAAAATAACAACATAATATAGGAGTGCTGGGCAACCCAATGATACAACTCACTGTAGGTTCGGTCAAAAAGGGAATAGGATTGGAATCTGTTCAGTCAAATTCTGCTCAACTTAGGGGAAATAACCCCTTTCTTAACAGTCCTGGAACTTAACCTGGGAATATAGATTCACCCTTGTCACAAAAGCAGTCTTGATTGACATTGTTATAGAAGTAATTAAGAGGGTAAGGTACTCACATACAAGCCACAGTCTGAGAAGGTGTCAGTCATTGAAGGTCTGCCTGAGACTGAGCCGTTCTGGGTCCTGGGGGGGTGCCCGCGCCGGGCGGGGGGGCGGGCCCCTCCCGACGTGACTTTGACTGACCGGAGCTGCTGGCCTCCCTGCCGGGACTCTGCCTTTGATGGGCGCTTCCCCCCACCAACGGAGAACTCCTTGGTCATTCGGGGGGCGGGGCCGCCTCCCACCTCTCTGATTGACAATCGGAGGGTGGATGGGCGGGCCTGACATCTCCACTCTGGCCACTGGAGGCTGTGTTCTTGGTTGGGGCGGGCTTCCCTTCTCTCCCCCATTGGCCTTTGCGCTGCCATGGGCGCATACCGATGACGCGCTTTTTCTGCGCGGCGTCATCAGGCCATGGCGATCTCCACTGAGCTGTGGCGATGGCGGACGGCCAGGGGAGGGTGCCTACACTATTCCCAACCGCTGACGACACAGAGCGCCCACGTGGGGGAGTGACCACATCCGGCATCACAGGTTAGCATGCCCAGCTGGGAGGGGGATCAACTATGTCCGGGTGTTCCTCATTTCCCCACTTAAGTGGGGGTTTAAATACCCTAACAGGTCCAGAGCTCAGTCTCAGGCAGACCTTCAATGACACCTTCTCAGACTGTGGCTTGTATGTGAGTACCTTACCCTCTTAATTACTTCTATAACAATGTCAATCAAGACTGCTTTTGTGACCAGGGTGAATCTATATTCCCAGGTTAAGTTCCAGGACTGTTAAGAAAGGGGTTATTTCCCCTAAGTTGAGCAGAATTTGACTGAACAGATTCCAATCCTATTCCCTTTTTGACCGAACCTACGGTGAGTTGTATCATTGGGTTGCCCAGCACTCCTATATTATGTTGTTATTTTGTCCACCACTCATTGTGACTATTTTATAGGGGGACTGTATACCCCCAGGCGGGACCTGGTGTGGTGGCTGACGTGGCTCTGGCTGGTGTGGTCTTGTCGGTTGGGGCTTGCTCCCCCGGTTGGTGGGGGTGCCCTTGACCGGGGACCTGGAGGGTGGTGCCTGGCCCAATCCCATCTGGCGGCAGGGGTAGGCCCATACCTGGACCTTCCTATGAGGGATATCTGGGTAGCTTGGACCACATGGAACTGTAAGGGGACAGGTGACCGTGGCAGCAAATTATTGATTGGTATATACTCTTTGATGTTTTAGTGATGCTTCCTGCTTTTTCCTGATGAAGCCTGCAACAGGCGAAATGCGTAGAAATCCTTGATGCTCACCAACTGATTATCACATCGATATTTAAGATTGTAATGTATTTCTGCCTATGTGTACGTATATAATGACGTTATTCCCTTGTTTTTAACTGAGACCAATTGGTCATGTCCTAAAGTGTAATAAAGACAGTTTTATTTATAACACAACGTTTGCCTCAAAGATTGTGCCCATGTTGTCCGATTTCCTATTGATAATTGTCCATTGAATGGATGCCATTGCTTGATCACTCTTATGTAAATTTCTACAAACCCAATTTATATTGCGTGTTTATATGTTAAGCATTACAAACAAAGATCAGTCAAAACCTTGTCTGCTGCTCTTTAACCTTCCTAGTGCTTCTGACGGCACCACCTCTGCCTGCACTTGCTCATGCAGTATTGCAGCTGACGAGAGTGAGCTGTCCAGCTCAGCTCAGATCCCCACAGGTGCACATTCTGCTCTGTGCTGTCCGGGGATCTGAATCTCCCAGCCTAATTTTGCATATGAATGGCGCGGGGGGGACATTCATATGCAAATTGGGACATCTTCAAAGAGCACACCTGGAATATCACCCCCATTGTCATTCCAGATGTGATCTTTGAAGTTAACTCTTTCAGAGGATTGCCAAATGCCATTGTATCCAATACAATTCAAAACAAAATAAAAATGTTATTATAAACAAACATAAATACTGTTTTGAAATCTTTCACCAAATAAGTATTCATTTAAGCATTCAAATTATACATTTTATATTTTTTTTTATTTACTATTTTTTATAATAATTGTGTGTTTCAAACATTATTATATTCAGGATGTCTATTTGACCCGTGTACGGACAGATTTTTGGAAGTTACAAGCCTACAACACAAAAAATTCCATTAAAGTCTATGGTGCGCTTTTGGTACAGAAATCTGGACCTTGCAAGACTGCTAGGGAGGTTAATAAGTAACAAACCTTAATATTTTTGGGGTACCAGGAATTCTTTTCTCTTTTCGTATTACTGGGATTGATATATCTTCTGACAAACAAATTAGAGGAACCCATGACCACCATCATGTAACTGTCCGCATCTGTTTGTTGTAATGTTTTCCCTCACCTATTTCCTGTGTCCATTTTAGGTTTTTTTTGTTTGTTGGAAAATTCTTAGGGCTCTGTCACACTATATGCAGTGCATTTTAAAAATACGCAGATTTTTTTTTACTGCACACTTTTACGTAAACAACCAATGTTACCATTTACACTGCATGTGTTGCGTTTTTAAAAGCTCAGGGTTTCCAAATGCATTTTTTAAACACCCTGCATTTTTGATTGATGAAAAATGCAGATGTCATGTGAAATACGCATGCGTTTTTGTATACATGCAGAAACACATTTCGTTTAGAAAACTCTTATAGTGTGAAGGGCCCTGAGTAGTTTATTATGTTTTATAGTTATATATAAATAACTTTGTTCTCTTTCAAACCTTTTCCAGCCTATGCAACTACCCCTTACGTGGTTTATGTACTGTATCTTTCAAAAGTTAGCACACCCCTCGCATTGTAGTAAATAGTTTATAACATTTTTCCAGGGAACAACACTGAAGATACAACACTTTAATATGTGAAGTGTACTTTGATTTTATATGAAGTGTACAGCTTGTATTACATTATATTGTATTAAATTTGCTGTTTCTGTCAAAATAACTCAACACAGTTATTAATGTCTAAACTTCTGGTAACAAATGTGAGTACTAAATCAAGCCCAGTTAGTAATTTTCGCTCCCTGATGTCATCTGGCTCATTAGTGTTACTACGGTAGGTTTAAAGATCAGCCCGGAGCTCCGGGCATTGGGAACAAAGGGGGCAGGCAGCAAAGGCTGAAAGACCATCGATGTCACCTCACAGGGTCCCAGGGTCTGCTGACAGAAGCTGCAGATTTGGTGCTGGAAATTGGTACACAATGCTGGGCACCTGCGGGATGGTCAGAACGGATACAGGAGGGCCGTGTTTTAAGGACCCCTGGCTTTTACACTCATCTTCTGTCCATGTTTAAATGCATGCATCCGTAAAAAACAGACCTAAGGAATTTGAGGTGCTAAAAAAAATTTTGCCAGATAAAATGGATGGTTTTAAACACAGTGAGGTAATTTTTGTGTAAAAATAATTACACATCAGTCATTTTTTTATGTTCAGTAAAGATGATTTATCAGCCATGCATAGAGTATAATTATCCAAGTCTGAAAACAGACATTTTGTGTTATCTACATTTTTCATGATGCTGAGAACCTTGAGCATAATGAATAGTTATGCTAGGGTGACTGCATACTGTGCACTGTGTTGGGTGTTCTTAGGCATAAGCTTTTACTGTATAATGTATGTTATTGGAGGGTCGCTTACTGGCAATAAAATCTGTAGATGAAAATTCTTTCCTTTTTGATTTCCAACACCTGTTGGCCTTGAAATAGAGCCTCCTTTTTAGTTATTATTAGTGATGTAAAGCATAAACAAAATAATTGGGGCCTTCCACTAAAATTAAATGTCTGTTTACAGTGTCCCCTCCTTCTTTCCAAGGCATCTTCTCTGAGGTAGTAAAACAGTCTATTGCAGGGGTGGGCAAACTAAGGCCCGGGGCACGACCTGGCCCATTTAGTTTTCTTTTCCGACCTTTTGTCACCTTGTTGAAAAGAAGAGTGCACATAATGCTGTGGTGTGATCATGACACATCCGGCACATCTTCATGGCAACAACAGACTCTAGGATTTATCTCTGTTCATTGCAAGGAATGAGCATTGCCGGAAATTTAAAGAGAACAATCTCCTTGTCACACATCACTGCCTATTACACATCACTGCCATCATTAATTATGTTATGCATGAAATTGGAACACCTATGGTCGGTCAGCCAATGCAAGCTCTTGGTGCAGCCCCTTTGTCAAATCTAAGAAGCCAATGTGGCCCATGGATCAAAAAGTTTGCCCACCCCTGGTCAAGTGCCCGTCAGAGTAATGCCTACACTACAGCGCACTTGCAACCGCGGGGGGTGTTATGGGCACAATGGTGTGTGCGTGCCCCCGCTGTTTGGGCGCTGTTTAGCATGCGGTATTGATGTGCAGGCAATACCGCATCCTATTCTTATGTATTGGCAAACCCATCCATGGGGCGCGGTTTGCGCGCGTCACACACGTCACGTATCCTCAGTGCGGCAGCGGAATGCCCCCGGATCCCCAACGCCCGGGTGGGTGTTGTGAATCCGCACCTGCGCCGCCCCCACCCGCGGGCATGACGCGCCAGTATAGACTGGCACGTCCTTCCCCGTAGGGGATTACAGGGGGGCGGCTGCACTGTGTGTTTTTCGCCGCGGTCTACGCGCAGGAAAACCGCACCGGTTGGCCCATGATGTGAACACAGACCTTTGATAAATGTGGTTGTTGTGGCATTCGTGTTAAAGAAAACATTTTGCAAATGAGGTCTGTTTGACGTATGCTTAGTTTTTCTGCTCTGCTGCAATTATTTTACAGGCAAATTACAGTTTAGGCTTCCCTTTTTCTTGTATTTTTTTTTTTTTTTGTTCTTTATGTTTCTCTTTTGTCTTTGATAGAATAAAGAGCCATGTCTTGCACGTGTTCAGCCAACTCCAGCCAGGAGGATTTTTAGCCTTCAAGACTCTGAATCTCTGTCAGATGCTGGGGAAGGGTAAGTGATTGTACTTGGTGGTCCAATTATCCACTCCACAGTTCCTCATCTCCTCCCATCAAAAACCTTTTCAATTTATAGTCCTGTCAATCAATGTCTTGATTTTTTTACCAGATGTTTTTTCTGGAAGTACTTTTAAAGTATATCTAAACCCAGAAAAGATTAAATTTACTTGCAAAGGAGTGGCTGTCCATTTGTGCTTTATTTTGTTTAGACTTTGGGGGGGGGGGGGGGTCGGTATATGTTGTTACAAATGGATGTTCTACAAATGAGTATATTCATGCGGTTTTGGGTTTAGACATGCTGTAAAATACCCACTCACTGAAATGACATTTACAAACTCGCTGAAATTGCTACATCTAACCTTCACACTCGATAGTGCCAAAGCTGATCTAACTGGAAACCACCACAAAACAATTGCACCAATGTTTTCACTCAGGCCTGTATTTTAGAAGCGGCAGAGAACATGTCAGACCAAGTCATAGAAATAGTTTGTTTAATATGAGCAATTGGTCTACCGCTAGAGCCTTTTAGACAGCAGAGTTGTGTTTAAACCTCTTGTCAAACTTGTAAGAAAATAGTGCAGGTAAGACTGTAAAATCTATTTTGTTAGCATGAGCATTTTGATATAATGTGCCATCAAAACTGGTTTCAATTCACCCATTTCTTACAGTTTTTTTCATATGGCAGGAGTGACATTATATATCCACCCAAACAGACTGAGCTTACAATATTAATAGCATGATGTGTGTATTTACATTATGCATTGCAGTAAAATAATTGTGTGGCTCATTCCTCCTCCCATACAGTGTGTCCAGAACTCACAGCTCATCCCCCTTGTCCACATTTTGTCATGTTACAGCCTTATTCCAAATTGCATTATATTTTTCCCAAGAATTCTACAAAAGATTACTTGAGGTTTTGGCAAATGTACTGAAAATAAAGAAAACTGAGAAATTGCATAAACAGACGTATTCCCAGCCTTTACTCTATACTTTGTTGATGTACTTTTTGGCAGCAATTAAAGCCTCAATTCTTTTTGATATGATGCCACAAGCTTGGCACACCAATCCTTGGCCAGTTTCACCCATTGCTCTTGGCGACAATCCTTTCTTGGAGGTCTATAGAAAAAATTTCATGTCAAAACAGAACCCAAGCATTAACTGTCAACTGTGGGACCTCTATATAGACAGGTGGGGCTCCAATTAAGCTGCAGAAAAATCCTAAAGATAATCAGGGGAAACAGGGTGTGTCTGAGCGCTTCTAGCTCAATTTTGCGCTTCATGGCAAAGGCTGTGACAACTTAAGTATAATTGAGCTTTTGGCAAATTTATTAAAAATAAAATACCAAGTAAACTTTTTCACATTGTCATTATGGGTTTTTGCGTGTAGAATTCTGAGGTGGCGCTATAACACCACAAAATGTGGAAAAAGTGATGCGCTGGATTTTCTCATTGATTGCAGAAGGTGTAGGATAAGTGTTAGTTGCCCCACTGTGTCCTCTAATAAAAATTCCAATTTATAGTTGAATTGAATTTTTCAGCTGTAGAAGTTAATAGTGACCAATATAGGACAACCCTACAAAGCGTAGTATCTTTTTAACCCAAGGCAAACTCCTTTTTGTTTTGGGTGAGAATTTTTTTTAATTTTTACACCTGCAATGATTTATCTGTATACTGCCTTCCTCTGTTCTGGAATTATGACCAATTCTGTTAGTAGCAGCATTCCCAGACATGAGGTGTTCTGTCACATCCCCACAATGTCTCTTATGACAGATTTAGCTTTCAACATTTCCTCTGTTTGGTATAGTCTACTTTCTGCGTACATGTTGGGACCAAATAAATTCTGATTTCTGTGGCATAAACTGAAAATTATGAGGCCAACATTTGAAACAACTTTATTTTCAAACTAAATTCAGTTCTGCTAGCTCTTTTTAAATGTAGGTATTGTATTATATATTCGGCAATGTAAACTACCAACACCACTTGGTACTAATTTGCTATACATATTTTTTGATATCCCTGAAATTTTTTTTCCGGATAACGTGTGAATTTTATAATGGTTTGCGAAGTCTTTAGCCTTTTTCATAACTGTACATAAAAAAAACACATGTCTCCTTCGGTCAACTTAATAGAGACACCGAATGTGGACTGCACATGAAAAATGACATGGTTCCTACCACACAATTGCACACAAACACCTTGACCAGCATGACTGCCACCACCTCCACCTCCAGCACAAGCTCCACTGCTGACCCCAAAGACAAACGAAGGTAAGTTTGCCTATATACTTCTTGTACCTTTTTGGTTTACGGTCTTTATGGTGCATGCTACTTGATTTTAATTCCTTTGCATGTGTTTTGCTGTCACCTTGCACTTTTATACTAATTCAGTGTCCTATTAACTTGTCTTGTTGTCAAATTGTTTTGAGGTAATTTTGTTCTGTTTATACAGAACCTTCTTACGACTAGAAGTACTCTTAAAACTTTTCAGTTTTAGACAACTCAAACAAGGAGAGGGAGAAATGGCCAGCTAGCAACATTCTGAGTTTCTGGTTTTCTGCTTCTTGGTTTCCGGGCAGATTCACCACTGCTTGCAGGTAGTTAACTTACAGCTTAGGGCGCACTCCCACCAATGCAGCAGGGGAAAGAAGCGGAAAATCGGTGCATGAACAGCTTTGCACGCTTTTTTTCCCCGCCTCTTGGAGATGCCTCCATTAATGTTCAATGGAGATGTCCCCGGCAGCACCGCAGGCTGCTGGTTTGAAGATGCGGCAACCGCAGCCTTTCAGAATACGCAGAATGAACACAGTCTCATTCATTTGAATGGAAAGTGTGCTCTGTGTCAGTAGCAGGAAAAAAAGCAGCAGTAGACACAAGGCTGAGGCTCCACTATGTTATTCTGTGTATGTGGCAAATCGTTGTGCCCCCGTCTTGTACATGACCCATTCATTTTGAAGGGCGTTCACCTGCGATTTGCGCTCGTCCCCTCGCTTCCACCGCTAGGGGATGCGCTTCATTTGCACGGGCTGTAAGAAGTGTTTTCCAGGGGCACTACTGTCGCAGAAAGTGTTTATGATGCTTTAAAGCATAGTCGTCAGTACAGCTTGAAAAACGATTGTAAGGAGCTCTGCAAAGTGCTGGCAGAGATTCCCAATGGAAGTTTATAGGGTTGATTTACGACCTTGCAAATGTCCTGTCTCAAGGAGCCCTAAGCTTCAGGTATGTGATTGAAAGCAAAAATTCAGATTTGTCATTTTAAGCTTTACAATATTAAATGGCTAAAACTTTATCAACAGATCGTACCAAACCCCAGTCCGGGATGAAGAATCTGAGTCTCAGAGAAAAGCTCGATCTCGACTTATGAGACAGTCAAGGCGATCTACTCAGGTGAAACTGACTTTTAACATAAGCATATTTCAACTAGATGTGGCCTATAATGTTTTGTTTTGTTTTTTTTCATTAAGGATGAACACAATAATAATAAAAAATTCAAAATGGCAAATAAAAGAGAAAAAAATAACGGCAATTGAAGTTTAGAAAAATGTAAAGTAAATGAAAATGTATACGTATCGTACATTAACCTCCTTGGCGTTCTGCCTGAAGCCAGTACAGGTGCAGTTTGATTGTGAATCAAACTGCCCCTGTGCCGGGATCGGGCACAGCTGCCTTTGCAGCCCTGTGTCTTCAGTGTAATTGGTGATGCTAAAGAGGGCAGGGCCATAGGCCCCCCCCCATCCACACACACACACGGCAGTACACTGTACTGCGCCACGATTGCCCGAGCAACGTCTTTTTGTGCATTAAAAAATGGAGCAAAAAGCCTGTATTGCCCAGGGGGTTAAAATGTTCCCTGTATTTGCTTGTCTCTATTGCAAAGTGCTACAAAGTCTACAAAGTATCAAAGCAGGAAATAAACAAATACAAATGAGATCTTGTCAACTGCACCTTATAAGCTGGAGAATGACCCATTTTAATGTGCGGCATGGCAATGGTAACACACAGCTTGGTGGAAAAAAACAGGTCTACTATCTGGTTGGCAGTGGGACATACATTGGGACATACAACCAGCAGATTTACTGCTTGCACTTGTCTTCAAACGGAGTATTAGAACTATGCTTCAGCATCTCTATAATTTTGGGAGTGATTTGAACCTGTTCTGTATATTAAGGAGTAATTTCTCTATTTCAGTAACTGAATTTATCTCGGCCAATCCCTTACTGTCAGCTTAAGGGGAGACAACCAATTCCGCAGGATATGAAGGAGTTCCTGGCTGCATTAACAAAATATCACTCAATTGTATTAGACTTTTGCAAAGTAGAATCTTTGTCAAAATGCAAGAGGTAAAACACCAGAATAAATGGCATTGAGATAGTCGAACCCATAATTATTCATACCCCTGGCAAATTTTGACTTGGTTACTTTTATTCAACCAGCAAGATATTATTTGATGGGAGATAAAAGATAAAGAGGATGTACAAGAGGCATTTTTGTGGTAAAAAAAACATTTCTCAACTTTTATTTTGAGCAAAAAGGGTCATGTCCATGATTATTTATACCCTTCTCAATAATCAATAGAAAAGCCTTTATTGGATATTACAGCAATCACATGCTTCCTATAGTTGCAGACCAGCTTTTTGCATGTCTCCACGATTATATTTGCCCATTCATCTTTAGCAATGAGCTCCAAATCTTTCTGGTTGCAGAGTCTTCTTGCCATCACTCTGATCTTTAGCTCCCTTCACAGATTCTCAATTGGATTCAAGCCAGGACTCTGGCTGGGCCACTCCGAAACGTTAATGTTGTTGGTGTCTGCTTACCATTTCTTCACCACTTTTGCCGTGTGTTTTGTATCATGGTCATGCTGAAATGTCCACTGGTGCCCAAGGACAAGTTTTCCTGCAGGCTGCCTGATTGAGAATCCTCAAGTATTGCTCTTTTTTTATGGTGTCATTTACTGTGATTAGGTTCCCTGGTTCATTGGCTGAAAAACACCCCCAAAGCACTAGGTTCCCACCACCATATTTGACAGTGGGGATGGTGTTCTCTGGGTTGAAGGCTTTGCTTTTTTTACGCCAAATGAAGGAATTTCTTATTGTGACCAAACAATTAAATTTTTGTTTCATCTGACCAAAACACAGAAGACCAGAAGTCTGCTTCTTTAAAAATTCTCATCTGGACAAAAGCCAAGCAAGCTTATCTGAAGAAGTGGCGTCCTCCTTGGTCTGCATCCATGGAACCCAGCAGTGTGCAGTGTCCATTGGATTGTCTGCTTTGAGACCTTGCCACCAGCAGAGCCCAGATTTACCAGGGTGGCCTTGGTGGTGATCCTTGGTTTCTTTTTCACCTTTCTCACTATCCCTCTAGACAGCACAGGTGTCACTTTTGTCTTTTCACCATGTCCTCTGAGATTTTCCTCAGTGCTAAACATCTTGTATTTTTTAATAATGCTTTGCACTGTAGCCACTCGAACTTGAAAACATTTATATATGGCCTTGTAGCCTGACTTTCCTGACTTGTGAGCAGCCACAATGCGCAGCCGCAGGTCCTCACTGAGCTCCTTTGTCTTGGCTATGACAAACCGACTGCAAAGAGCTGCTGTTTTTCACCTGTTGAGTTGATTTAAAATGTTCCTAATAATCAGGGTAATAAGGATGCTTTAGAACATCTTGCACTATATGTAATGGTATAGATCTTTGGAATTTTCCACAGACTGTGACAGTTTAAGGGTAAAAAACACTTTTTGCTCAAATGTAATTAAAAGCTGAAATTTTTTTTCCACAAAAAGGACAATCTACATGAGGCATATCTACAAGAAAAGAAAAAATAACTTGCTGGTTTAATAAAAGTAACCAAGTCAAAATTTGCCGTGGGTATGAATAATTATGTCTCGAAGTAGATAGAATTTTTCAAATGAGACTGTTCTTCATTCCAAAAGCAGCGCAGCACTGTACAATTCCAAAAGATGTGAAGTTATGAGTCAGTCTGAGTATTACAACTTCAGTGTGTGTCTGGAATATGTGGGAAAATGCTACTGTACAGTACCACTGTGAGAATTTATAGTTGGCCTCTTGCATTTGGGCATTAATGGTACTTTCATGTATTTGAGAGCAAATATCCTCCCCTGAGAAGGTTGTCCCTAACGTTTCAGTCTGGTAGAGACAGTCTGGGTTTAGGGAACCTAGAATCTAGTATAAATTAGATGTCTATCTGGACCCTCTTATGTACAGAGTTGTTCAAACCCAAGAGGCATAGTCAACTTAGCCGAGGTATAGGGAGTATACAGATAGTGATAGTTGAAAATAGACCCACAGAGGAGGAAGAGGAAAGTGGTTCCAAATCAACTCTATCTGGAAAATACATAGAGTAGCTCCTATTGTTGGATGATTATTGATCGGGATGTTAGAAAGGCAAAGCTAGGTTACTCCTGAAAGGGGAAATGGTAAAACTATGTGGTAAGCAATGCAAATCCACATTTTGGTGTCTGGGTTTATGTGTCAATATACTATCTGTAGCAGGTGAGAGACCTGATAATAGCTGTATGCATCTGGCATGTTGAATCTGCCTTTTCCTTTAGCTGTGTTAAAAAGTGTTCTAAAGAGCCCCATCATCCCTAATGGCACTTTCCAGAGCTGTAAAGAACTTTCTGTCTAGGCTAATAGGGATGTTTTGAATCGGGCACCTTGGCCCATCCATGAAAATATGGAGACACTCCACTACTGTAGGTCTTCAGTTACATCATACAGAAACTTGGAAAAGTTGCCAGAAATCAACTGCACAGTATGTGTCAGCAGGGAAATGCCAAGATATGCTGTCAGATTGCCATTGAAATGCATAATCAGATTCCAGATGCTAGCATGTCTGTGCACTTGCATCAATCGGCATGGCCTCCAATTTATTAACGTTTATCTGAAGGTTGCATAATGAGCAAAAAGCCTCTGTGAGGGGAGGCAGAGGGTGCTGCTTGCATAATGAAAAATGGCATGCATGTCATCCGCTAAAGCGGTAATCTTCTCCTCACCATCATACACGCCTGTCAACCCTCCAGTTTTGGCCAGAAAATTCTTTTATCTGACCTTCCAGGCCAAATCCAGTTTTCGATAAATCCCGGATATTTCCTGGATCTTTAAACGAGCAGCTAATGTGTGAGGTGGGAAGTTAGAAGGCAGAGTAACACCCTCTCCTCCCTAAGGAATCCAGCCAGCTAATAACGAGAAGGTAAATTCAGATCTCAGAAGGACTATCATTTCCGGTGTGTGGAGCATGGAAGTGGCTCTCTGCTTCAGCACTTCGAATACTGGAAGTGACACTCTGTGATGTCACTTTCTGTAAGTTCCCCCTTAGATTAGATAACAAAACTTGAAAGAAATGCCTTTGGCTATATCTCCACAGCGCTGTGTGATACGTCGAGGCCCTTACGTTAAGGGCTGTGCTCGGTGGGGGTCCCGACGGATCACATAGACATTACCTTGCCCGGTGGATGCTCTATTCTCACAGCGCTGAGCCGATCCGCCAATGCAGGGGTTAACGAAGTGCAGTATGTTAACCTGCATTGCCAGACATCTGAACAGAGCTTTCGCCGGGTAGATTATGTGTACAAGATCATTTGGGGACCCCAACAAGCCCTGAGCCTAACGTGTAGGGGTCCCGACAGATCACACAGCGCTGTGGAGTAATAGCCTTTATCCCGCTTGTTTTGCCACAAGGCAGTGAAAGGTTTTAATGACAAAATTAAGATAGTGGAGGACAATGAACAACATTGTCTCCTGACCTTTCTAATGGGATATGGCTGTGACAAGGTTGTTTATGGGAAACGGACATGCCGCAACACCAAAAACATTTATTTCCAGTTAACTCTATAACATGCTT
The DNA here is from genome assembly GCA_036250615.1 of Ptychadena robeensis. Taxonomy (NCBI): domain Eukaryota; kingdom Metazoa; phylum Chordata; class Amphibia; order Anura; family Ptychadenidae; genus Ptychadena; species Ptychadena robeensis. The sequence goes on from CM070038.1 coordinate 59,784,440, forward strand.
TCTCTATATCTGTAGAAAGTATCAGTAGAGAGTGAGGTCTAGCCAAATGGTTGACCTCAATGGCCAAGCTGGTATTATACCTCGCCTCTGTTCCTGCTACAAATCCTGCTTGAGGTTCACCAATTAGGGTAGGCAAAGGGAGAATATGCATACACAAGATCTTCGCTAAACATTTGAGGTCCATGTAAAGCAGGGAAAATGTGGTTTCCTTTTTTTTTTTTTTTTTTTTTTTTTACATGGGCTATAGTTTTGATTTACTCACGGTTTAACTGTCTCGTTTTGTTTAATGGCATTTTCAGGGTGTCACACTCACTGACCTCAAGGAAGCAGAAAAGACGCAAGGAAAATCTGCTGATTCTACTCAGTCATCAAACGTAAAACATGGTGATGTGGGAGAGCAAGCAGATAAGGAGCTTCACCAAGAAAACACGGTTAGTATAAATTCTTTACCACCTGATTTTAATCTTTGTATATCTGTGTATCTGAGCAGGGAGAATGTACTTGTGAATGGTTTGATCCTAAAAATTGTATATTTATTTTATACTTGTAACAATCGTTAAGTGTAAAAGAAATGGCTAGAATCCTCATTTGATTTGTTGCGTTTTGTTGTCTTAAATGATCACCAGGGCATTTATCTCCTGATTGTACATCGTATATTCATGTTTATTGAAGTTGAACTGTATCTGCTCTCCCGGCTGCCTGTCAGCAGCTCCCAGGCAGTGTCTCTCACAACACCGGACCGGGGTCCCCTTCGAACATGTGCAAAGTGGTGCACATTAATTCCTGTTTAATTGACCCGTGAACTAACGAGCGCTGCGTGGTGACATCACCATGCTGTGATTGATTGCGGATCAATTGCATGGGTATTAACCCCTGTTTGGCCAGCATTTGATAGAGGTTATTTATCTTTTATTTTTTGATGATCATTGAGATGCATAATATTTTACATGAGCATGCTGACTCCAATCACATTAAATCAAGGTAAAGTTGAGCTGCTGAGTGCTAATAGGGCTTGTTTCCACTAGCACGGCCGAGCGGATGCCTGCGGTTGTCCGCAGCCGCGCCCAACCGCGAGGCCTGTGGTTGCACGCGGTTTCGCGCGGTTGGGCATGCGGTTTTTGCAAAGCGGTTTCGCGCGGTTTTTGCAAAGCGGTTTCGCGCGGTTTTTGCA
>CM070038.1:59785710-59797802 GCA_036250615.1 Ptychadena robeensis
CAACAACTTTATTTTACTTTCTTTTACTCAGGAAGTAGGGGGAGTTGTTCTCAGTGTCTTGCTGTCTTCCAATCCTCCTGACAGCGCCCGACCGCACCCATAGGGAAACAATGGATGCGGACGAAATCCGCGCCCTGTTCTCTGCACAACCGCTCCAATCCGCGCCAATCTGCGCCCATTCATGTCAATGTGCGCGGTTTGGTGCGGATCGGTGCGGCATGCGGTTAAAAACTCGGTATGCTGCGTTTAAAACCGCATCCGCGTCCGCGCCCGATCGCAACCGCGCACAACCGCATACATGGAAACTGCCACATGCATTTCCAATGTATGCGGTTGTCGGCGGACGAAACCGCACCGAACCGCGCGGTTAGAACCGCACCTAACCGCTCAGTTCCGCGCTAGTGGAAACAAGCCCTTAAGCAACTGCATCATCTCTTCTTCTTGGGAAAGTTTAGTAATTCACTACTCAAACAAATTCACTACAAAACACAATCCATGTTATACAATTTAAGATGGTTTCATTTGAACTATATATTATGTCCTGATGGAGATGCACTCCATCCTGATCTTTACTTAAACCCCCACAAATCTCAAGACATTCATTTGATTCCATGAAATAATTTGATGTGTTTATTCAATGCTTGTATGGTATAATTCTGCATGCTGATTTGTTTTGTCTCTTCTATGTTTTAAAACTTATTCTATAAACGTATTTATTGCTAACCAACTGGCATATCCTCAAACCTTTCAGTAGAAATCTTTTTCTTCAGAATCTTTTGGTATAACTGCCACAGACTGTGCTCAATGGATTGTCCTCCAAGCATCCTTTAACCGCCCTAGAGTTCACGACGGCACCTTCTGGTCCAGCGCTGCTACTCCTACTATAGCACTGGCCAAGATGGTGCCATCCAGTGAACATCGGGGCTCCGACAGCACATACTTAGCTTTGCGCTGTCCCGGTGTCCCTGACATGCTGCCAGCCAGCTCCGTTTCTTCAAACCCCCCCCCCCCCCCCCTCCGAGTGACGTGATGACGTCACGTCACATCGGGGAGGCGGCGGGAAATTTTAAAGTACATTGCATGAAATCCGTTTTGTAGAAAACTGATTTTAATATGCTTCTATTTACTAAATATCGGCAAAATAAAAAGTCTCTGGTGCCACCAGGTTAGAGAGGGTTAACTGCAAATGGGCACATCTGGGGCACCAGAGACTTTATTTGGGTGAGATTTAGTACATAGGAGCATAGCTATGTGCCCTGATTTTTGTGTTTTCTCATAAATTTTATTAAACATTTTTATTTTACATAATTGTTTGTTTCAAACATTATTATATTCAGGATGTGTATTAGACCCTTGTATGGACATATTTTGGGAAGTTACAGGCCTACAACATAAAGAAAAATTTGAAGTCTATGGTGCACTATTGGTACAGAAATCTGGACCTGAGCACTGTGCTAGGGAGGTTAAGTAATGGTGTAGCCATATTTCAGATTAAAAGCTTCTGGGGAAACTGTTAATATTGATCAAAGTGTTTGTTTCCATGTGGACTATAGTAAAATATTAACCAGTTATTTTTAATAGCTTAAACGACAGAAGAGGTGAGTAAACTAGAGAAAACTAAAGGTGTTTTCTATAAAAAGTTGTTTAAAAAGAAATTCAAACATGTATGAGATCCTAAGACATTGGTGTCCCTATCTGCTCTGGTTGTGGAGCCTTAGATAGTAGAAAGCAAAGCAAGGTTGCAACTCCGGCAAAGACATTGTAAAATAAGAAGGGTCAACCAAAGTGAATACTAGTGGAGTTTGTTGACATTGGCTTGCCTTTTCCATAGTGCAAAGGTACAAGGCCACAAATCCTACAGATTACTTATAAAATTGCGGTAGGTCAGGTGAAGTGCATTTATCACTTTATTTGAGTAAATTAGTTACCATAGAGTATAGAGTAGCATATAACTCAAGCCAACAGGACCAAGCCGAATCAAACGTTTTAAGTCATGTTAGAACGCAATATGTAAGTAGCTGCATGTCAGAGACCCAGTCTATCAATTGTCATGCTGTAAAGAGGGCTCTGGTCAATGTAATTATCATATTTATCAGCAATTAAAAGCCTTTATTTACTTCTCCCCTTCTCCCTTCTCTTCTTTTGACACTAGAGTTAAGACGATGAGTTATGTGCAATATTGAATACATTTTGAAAAATGCCACTACAGTAAATTTGGTCCTCTGGTTTTAGCATATACCACATGTTACAACTCTTCTCTGGGGAAAGTTTTAGGAAGAAATTCAATACTGCAATAGTCTGTGGAGAATAAACATTTGAGTTAACATACTACATTGTGATAAGTTAACTTTTTAAATGGCTGTAAATATATAGTGCAACCGGAAAGCATTCACAGTGCATCACTTTTCCAAATTTTGTTACAGCCTTATTCCAAAATGGATTAAATTCAAATCTCTAATGACAATGGGAAAAAATGTTTACTTGACATTATGGCAAATTTATTGGAAACTAAAATTTTTTTTTATCACATTTACTTAGATATCCACAGCCTGTGCTCAATACTTTGGCGGTGCACCTTTTGGCAGCAATTACATCCTCAAGTTGTTTTGAATATGATGCAACAAGCTTGGTACACCTATCCTTAGCCAGTTCTGTCTGTTCTTCTTTGCAGCACCTCTCTTGCCCTATTAGGGGCAGAGTGACCATTGAGTTTATGGTTACCTCCCCGGACTATGGCCATTCTCCCCCAATCGCTCCGTTTAGGTGGTTGGCCAGCTCTAGAAGAAGTTTTAAACTTCCTCCACTTACAGATTATAGAGGCCTCATTGGGACCTTCAAAGTAGCAGAAATGTTTCTGTAACCATCCACACATTTGCCTGTGACAATCCTGAATGCACCTGTGCTCAATTTTGCTATTTTTTTTTCAAATATTTTTTAATATTTTTAATACATTGCCAAAACCTAAACTTTTTCAAGTTGTCATTGTTGTGTGTTGTGTGTTGAATTCTGAGGGAAAAAAATTATTCCATTTTGGAATAAGGCTGTTTAATTTTTCCACTTTTTTTTTTTTTTTTTTTTTTTAATGTGCTGTGAATTTCCGAATGCACAGTAGCTGTCTATTATTCTGGTGAAATGATGCCCAGCTCGGACTCTGTTCCTGGTGGCTCGAGGGGAAGGAGGGAAGTACCATATTAAACATTTGATGAAATTTTTGTAAACGTTTAAATGGTGGGCCATGTGGCAGAAGATGAAATCTGTGCCAACATCCCTAAATATATATACATGAAATAAATAGTTTACCAAGCTCCCTCTGGTACCACATTTGGGGTGGCTAGCCCCTGTGACTTTAAAAGCACGTAAACTGTTGACAAACTAGAGGTAAAAGGTATAGTTTTATTGAAGAGCGACACAATAAACAGGATCCACATAATAAAACGCCAATCACATATGGCATAAGCAGTAGGTCGTATATGTATAAAATCAAACAATGCTTCATAATCATGATCCTGGGTTAAAATTCCCAACGCGTTTCTCCCTTCTACTAAGGGCTTAGTCAGGGGTAAGGTCAAGGGTACATTGGTCACTCATAGAAGCAGGTATTATAATGTGCCAGTTGCCAACAAAATTTACATACCTGTGGAATAGGGGTGGCCCGGTCCGGTAATAGGGGAGAGATCACCAGGGTCAAAATAAAATTATAAGTCAGTCAAATGGGCTGTCCAGTCAGTCTGGTGGTTGGGGGGAATCCCGATCAGGGATCTGGCAGAGGGGTCCACTTCCTTAGCCCTGCCCTACATGGACGGATAGAAGTCGATTCCAAAAGAAATGATAACATCAGTGAGAGACATTCTAATTAGCCCACCAGTTGTAGGTGTGCAGTATCCTATGTAAACACAATCAGTTGTAGCTAGTATGGATTAACTATGTGTGTACATTAAAAGAAGGAATTTGAGGATGGTGTGCTGGGGATGGAGAGTAAATCCATCAGAGACCCATGAACAGTGTACCCATGTACGCCCTCTATGTATGAGGTGGGGGAGGGAAACATTTTAACCCACCTGTATGACGGTAACTCTTATCCACCGGCTCTCCACCCCAGACAATTGGGTGAAATTGACAGCAGTGAACCACCGTCCAGTCAGATTGTTTGGCAGACAATGATGCGACCTGGATCCACCTGTCCCAGATCAAGGGTGGTGCAAATAGTTAGAATATAGTGGCAATGATAGTCATCCCCCGTATATCATTCCATCACATACGTTAACCTTGGTTAATAAGGGTAGGTTACCTTGTGCATATACAAGTTCCTGAATGTGTCCCAGGTCCAAACAGTCAATCAAACTCCACTGAGCAGAAACAGTCCAATGTCTTCACATTGAGAGTCCAAAGTCTGGGTGGGGGTGGACATGGTTTACCGGTCAGCACACCTGGTGAATGTCATGTCCTCCCTCCCATATATATGGAAGGGAGCCCCCTGCCAATTAGGGGAGAGGTCCGCCCCTCTTAGGGGGAGCCGACCCCACACCTGTCTGTGGGCGGGCACCATACGCCTCCAGTGGAAGACTCACCCACCACTCCCATATACCCAGCGTCATGTCTGGACGCCGGGTCAAGGCATCCCCTGGGGCGAGTGGCAGCCAGCCCCACAGGCCACCGGGCGCTGACGTCTACCCGCCCCCCTGCATGTCCCCCAGGTCGCCCATTGGTCACCACCATCCGCACATGCGCGCAGCGCCACCATGGGGCTCAAGCCGCACATGCGCGGAACGGCGATGGCTCGCAGACGGTTGCCAGGGACGCCAGGCACCAGCTGGGACAATCCAACATGGGCGGTGGCGATCCCTGCCAACCGGTGGGCGGGAGGAGTTGGCCCCCCACGCAGCAGGCACACACCAACACCCAGTGCCCCCTATGTAGGAATGCTAAAGTGCCCAGTGTATGTTGTGTTATGATGCTGTTGTGTCAAATAGTGATGTACTAAGTAATACTTAGTGATGTGGTGCAAATGTTGGACTGAAGTGAGGTATGTAGTGAGTGTGCAGGGCCTCGTGATGGGAATTGTTCGGACAAATGTGCTGAAGTATATTGAGATTGGTGTGTGCAGTGTAGTGAAATGTGCTAAAGTGTGCTGGCCACTAACTGGATAATGTGTGATAATATGTTGTTAGGTCTGTAAGTGTGGTGAATGTCGTGCTGTGCCTCTTGTGTATGTAATTGTGCATCTAAGTGTGGTGCTGAGTGTGAAGGAAACGTGAATACATAGAGCAAAGCTGGGGATGTATGATAAATGATAACAAATACATTATAGTGACATTGTGGGCAAAGCGCGCGCACACACTCACACGCACCGCGTGCCCCCCATGTGTGTGCCCAACTCCGCAGGGTCACCTCACCACCCAGGGGAGGGGGCGTCCCAGCGACCGGGCCCCGTCCCAGAAGATGCCCGGGAGCGGGCCCTCAAGATGGAACGGCCGCCCACAAGTCCCCAAAGGTGATCCCCCCACGTCCACCTCATGTCGCTCCAGCGTAAAAGCTGATACAAGACACACAAGATCAAAAAGGTAAAAAAAAATAGATACTGGAATACAGAAAATGATAACCGTGCCACCCCTCGAGGCCCTGTAGAGTTAGTAAACATTTGCGTACATTTTCAGGGTTTTTTTGCCTCACATTTTGTGTATTAAAATAAAGTAAAATCTTGCATGTTTCTATTTACAAAAGAGTAAAATCTGTCTGAGGATGTATGCCTACACCCTATATGGAAAACAAAATAAAGTTTCTTCTACATTAGTACATGCAAAACAACTCAAAGGGAGAAAGCTGCATATATTATAGGTCTATGGTTATGTTAAAAGTTGCTTACCTTTCAAGGATCTTGATACGTTCTTAAATGTAAAGCTGGGAATTGCTAGTGCTGAGAATCGTCCGGCACCCTTTGTGTGCCAACCCATGTTGCGATCCAACATGACTGCTGATTTTAGCCCAATCTTGCTAGTTGCCGCACGTGATTCCTGCACGACCCGATCCCTAACTGATGCGGGAGTGCGCACGGCATCAGATCAGCAGTCGGGTCGTGCAGGAATCGGCACATCTATGCCCAGCTTTAACACCTTTGTTGAGTGTCAATGACACCGTACTTAAATGATACTTAAGTTGTGTTTTTTAATTAGGAGCAAAGGAAATCTCCGGTAGCACTGAACACTGAATCTCCAACGGTGTCCTCTATGAATACTGTGAATTCTCCTGTAAAAAAAGGTATTCTAATTCCAAATGGTTTTTTGTTTTTGTTTTTTTAAATAAGTTTTAGCTTTTGACCCTTGCTTCTGTTGCATGATTTTGTTATGTTTGGTGTACAACCATCTGAAGTTTAAATGATAGTAGCAACATGACATTTGCTGTATTCCTGTGCTTGGAAACCCAAGATTGTTCTCAATCCTTTCTTTCACCTGTTTTGGCATGGTCAATAGTTATATTTTTATTCCCAAATCCCTTTTACATACTTCTAGGGCACTTTTCTAGAGGTGATTAGAACAGTGGTTTCCCTTATTTGTTTTCCAGAGATAACTGTATCTTGTATATATGACCTAAACATACTACTGTTTTACCTTTACCTTAAACCCTTTAACCGCCCTAGCAATATGGACGGCAGCACCTCGTCCAGCGCTCCAACTGCTTCTATCGCACTGGACGAGGTGCTGCCGTCCAGTACAAATCGGGGCTCTGGGAGAGCATACTCACGCTGTCCCCGTGTCCCCATGCGACATGCCTCTTCGGCTGCTCGTGTCTTCCTCCCAGGGAGATTTGGACAGTAAATAGCATGAAAGCAGTTTTCTATGTAGAAAACTGCTTTCAAACTCCCCCTATGTAATATCATCGCCAGAATAAAGTCCCTGATGCCCCAGATGTGCCCATTTGCAGTAACCCTTTCTTCCCTGGTGTGATTTTATTACACCAGGTTAGAGAGGGTTAAGTGGAAATGGGAACATCTGGGGCACCAGAGACTTTTTATTTTGGCGATATTTAGTACATAGCATAGTTTTGTGTCCTAATTTTTTTGTTGTTTTTCATTATTTTTATTTAAAAAAAAATTTTTATTTTACATAACGGTTTGTTTCAAACATTATTATAGTCAGGATGTCTATTGGACCCTTGTACGGACATATTTTGGGAAGTTACAGGCCTTAACAGTTACAAGAAAAATTTACCATTGAAGTCTATGGTGCACTTTTGGTACAGAAATCTGGACCTCAGCAGTGCGCTAGGGAGGTTAATACAGTGTGATTTCTGGCCAGTAATGGACACGCTAGCAGTGACACTACTGCGTCTATTACCTGCAAATACCCTGCTCACCTTTTCTATATGAGTATACTGGAGGCACCTGTAAAAAAAAAACCGGGGAGTTTCTGTTTACCTATTGCAATGTTTTAAAGAAACCTACTGGGAAGGGGCCTTAAACAATAATGTATAGCATATAAAAAAATGCTAATACAAAATTTACATTACTTACTTGTTACTTTTTCAATAGAACCTGAAGCAGTTATTAAAGATGACTGTGAAATGGAAATCTCAAACCACTTGACGACGTCAAGAGACAGACGAAGGTGGCGAAGAGAACAACGAGCAGCAAACGAAGGGGTAAAAAAATTTTTTAATATACCTTTTTTTTTTATTACCCTAATTCCATGTAAATGCCTCCTGATTTTAATTAATTTCTTTGAACTTGAAGTGTTATTGGTTGCCACTGTTTTTTTGTTTTTTACACTATGCTCCTCAGTTTGCACAAGGTGTCCGCAGTGATTTATAGCATCAGGGCTTGAATCAGCAGCAGGGAGCAAAACATTTCTAAGAATTAATGGAGCCTCATGACTACAACCAGGCTAATAAGTTGTCAGGTTGCTTCAGTGGGTGCCTGACCTCTAAGTTAACAGGGAATGTTTACCTTACATTGAGTGTCATGGCAGTGTGCTGTTAAGCTCATGTTTCTGACTGATTTTCCAAATGGCTTCTTTACTGAAAACGAGGTACAGTCTGAACAAAAAGTATCACCTCAATGGAAATCTATTGTAATTTTAACATCTCTACCATTTGTGATGAGTCCAGCTCCTCTAGAGTTAGTTTTTTTTAGCTACAAGAGGTTTGTCGGTTTTCTTGCATGAGCTGACGCCCTGCTGCACCTGAAAGGTTTGCAAGTAATTTTGGGTAATGCCTAAACATTTTTGTCCAAAAAAATGACTTTATAGCATGTTGTGACATATCATTGGATTTGTTATTGTAGACATTTTGAGTTACTAATGAACTAACCTTGAAATGTCTTTTTAAACTATTGTCTGGGTTGGATTGCTCTTGTAGCAAATGAAAATGCTTATATTAATGCATGGAATTTTAATTTGTGTTTTTGAAGGTATTGGGCAATGAAAACCCAGAGTCTCTACACCATAGTGATACTTCTGGCTACAGGTAACACTTAGTTTTTTCTGAAGTTTGTGCTTTTCAAAGCTTTTACTTGTGCCAAAGGTTGTACACTAGATAAACACAATAAAATACACATTGTAACCACATTTATTAGCTTAAATTGTTATGTAGAATGTTACAGAATTCTAGTATATCAAGTATATTCTAGACACCATAAGCCTAATTGTGGAATCCCAATATGCTGACTAAAGTTGCTGTAAAGTGGGTGTCTGGAATAAAAAGTAATATTTTATTATGTGGCCCTATTAAAGTCCATGGGAGCCCAATGTACAGATTCCAATAAGGCTATCCTTGAATAGGTTTAAATACAGCGAAATTGTAAACCTTGAACTAAATAACAGGGGCATCAATGCAAGCAAGCAGCTTCTGGGTGCTGAGGAAGAAGGGTGAATTTGACCATAGGATTTTATGAAAGTTCACTTGTCCTATGCTTTGAACTAATCAGCTTCTAATCTATATTCACTATTCATTTATCATTTCAGGGCTACAGACGGTTTAAACAGTATTCACCCTTACAGAGCAGGAACATACACATTTTCAAGACCCAAAGATGACCCTGACAAAGACTACAAAAAGGTTTGAGATCAACATTATCTTTTCTCAACAACCTGTATGATTATGTGCTACGTGTCCCCTTTACTGTAGATTAAATTTTCTTTTTACATTTATACCATGGGAGCAAATTTTTCATTACTTACTAACTCAATTTTTAAATCTAAAACAGAAGTGTTAGAATAAAAAACTTGGCTCCATTCGTCCTGCTGATGCCGTCCCATTGCTCCATTTAATAATAAAAGATTATTTTCCATGCAGAAGTGCACTGCAACATCATTTTATTCAGTGTAACTAAACTTAGAATTCATGTTGACTGTATATCCTCCTTCTTTGCTGGTATTTTGTGAGTAGTCATGGGGGTGCATACTCAACTATTAAAATGCATTAAATCCTGTTCAATATCTGTATAGGATTATAAATGCATTAAATCCTGTTCAATATCTGTATAGGAATATAGACTGTGACACATAATATTGCTCTGTGCTTGTAATTGTGTCAATTTTTGTTTTAGTTCTGTACCAAAATAGGCTAGAAGTGAATGTGTATATTCAACAATTTAACATTTAAGGTGGTTCTTTTTTCCATTTACTCTCCACAGTTATATGAAGGTTTACTGTCTGAAAATGAGACATTGAGAGAGCAGCTACAGGAGACAGAGTTGAAACTTACTCAACTGAGGCTAGAGCTGGAACGAGTTACACAGGTATTTCTGCCTTTTGCATTCATTCCCCTTACTACTTCTCCACAAAAAAATATTTCAACCATGTCAACTTTTTAGTGAATACAACTAGTTCAAATTTGTTAGTTCATTGAAAAACCATAAGCAAATTATTTTCACCAAATTGGCTGCAGAAGAGGGTTAATGGTATACCACAAAAAGTCTTGCTCTAGCAAGCTGATGCTGTAATTTCAACAGTGCATAAATTACGTTTAAAGTCAAACTACATATGCTAGAGCAATACTTTTATTTTATTTATTTTTTTCAAATTTTCCCAGAACCCTTCACTACTTCTCTAGCAGTTTTGGTGATGATAAGTTCAGAGACTTTGCAATCAACTCACAAAGTCAGCTAGTCGTAGGACATTGTCATATGTTGCTCAAAGATTGATGCACAAATAACATTGCACTTTTTATTTGTGCATAGCAAATACATTATTTTTAATTGTTTTCAATGTTGGAACAGTTAATTGAGGTTTAATCCACTCAGGCTCCAAAGCTGTTCTGGGCGCCTTTTGAAATCTGTCACTGGCAAGGATTTAGGACTGGCTTTTGTTGAGAAATTGATGGCTTAGTGTCCTTTTTTTACACTGCTTGCTCAGTGTTGTAAAGTAACCAAATAAATTGCATAATCGTTACTTGTGCAATACTCATATTGCGCATGTACTTTCGGGGGCTGGTCTTCATTTCACATGGCAAACTGATCTAGGCCCACTTGGTTTGCTAGTTTGTGTTGTAGTAACAGCGTTATCCCTTTTCTTGGAGAGAAGGCAGTGAGGTTATTTTAAAACCTGGTACGCTGGTAAAATTTAGGAGTAACCAACCATACCAGGTTATGCATGATTTAAATAGAAGTGTGGGTATGTAGCTGTGTCCTGCTTGAACCTGTACTTTACCCCTTCACATTTAAGGTTGTGTGCAGGCTGGTGTGGGAAGGAAATTTCATAGGTAGGTATCAACACTTTAGGGAATTCTTATTAACCTCCTTACTGGGGTTTTCTTCTATATTTAAGTTCTTCCTTAAATAATAAGTGACCTGACTCGGTGTGTCCATTGCAGCAACCACAGAGACAGATGTCTGGTGGGACTGTAGTTTGGAGCAAGCTGGTTTTGATCTTGGGGCTTTACCCACTGTCTAATTTTGCTGGCCATTAAGGCGAGTAAGCATGTCATGATCACATGTAAAGATACACTGGATTTGGAATGTAGCTTCATCTGGCAGGACCTTAATAAGATCACAGGTCACCATGTGAGGCCAAAACATGTATATCCTCAGTGGAAGTCCCTACTGCTTCTCAGTCACCATCTTTATCAGACCATCCATCCTAGACTTGATTGGTCCCTTATATTACATGGTTTTGGTAAAACAAAAGGAGATCTAAAGGAAATCTGACAGAGAAATCTAAAGGTGTATGGGGACCCTTAAGCTGTTGATGGTCCAGTTTGAGGATGCAGAAATACAGCTGAGGCAAAATAGACCAGCCTGGTATACCAAAAGCTGGAACACAAAAGGTGTCCATCCCTGCAGTATTTTCTTGACCACCCTTTTTCTCCATTTATGCCATTGATACCTATTGGACAGAGTGTCTGGGACCCCTCCCCGACCTTTCCTGGTGCAATTGCTGAATTATCGTGGCCTTGTCTACGAACACCAATATATATTTTTTTCCTGGATCTTCAAAAGAAGCTGCAAGTTTCCTCATTTCTGGAAGTGACTCTGTCCCAAGGCTGTTGCCTGTAATGTGCTTGTATCGCCTGAAATGTATGGACGGCCATATGCATGGCCATATTAAGACTGAAAAGAATTAGGCAATACCTGGCTTTGATCCTCTGCATTCTCTGCTCCAAGCATATCTGCACTCTGCGTAATACTTCTTCCTCCTACTCTATTTCTTTTCACCCCTTCTTCCCCTGGTCTTTCCCTACTCTTCTTCTTCCTATTTTACACCATTTCCTCATATACTTTCCATCCTTCTGTTTTTTCAATAATCCGAATAGACATTACAGGAAAACAAAGATTTTTTCCATACACAGGATAGGAACCAGGGGACTTTACAGGCTAGCTCAAAGGGTATCCCGTATTAAAGGGGGTACCTCAAGGTAAGAGTTATTATCATATCAATGAAGGTAAAAAACATCAGTGAAATTGGTTGAATAGTCAACACAAATCAATTGTCAATTGAAAGCATCAACTTTTAATGTCAATTGGTAGAAACACGTATCGACTGAACTGTCCTTCCTCCTAGTGGGACTGTGGGTAGGGAGCTGGCAGGATCAAGTAGCAGATGGTGTACAGGGAGTGCAAAATTATTAGGCAAATGAGTATTTTGACCACATCATCCTCTTTA
>CM070038.1:59797902-59809732 GCA_036250615.1 Ptychadena robeensis
GGCTTTAGAGGTACAGAAAAAAAAATGTTTTTTTGGAAAAAAAATTTTTTTTTTTTTTTTTTTGAAGGTTACACTTGTTTTTTCTTTTCTTTTGATTGGATTGGATTGGATAAATATTTTATAAATGTTTTATCCAATCCAAATCAAAATAAAACAAATGTAAAAAAATGAAAAAAAAAATACCTTTAAATCTCCCGCCCCCAGGATGACGTCATCGGCAGAGGAGAGCCGTTCACGGAGATAGCCGGAGACCTCGGCTATTTCCGGAACGGCTTGTGTGCAGCCGGACACAGATCCCACTATCGGGAACGCTCAGCGCGAGCGTTTCTGATAGCGGGATCCACTTTGAGCTGGATTACAGAAAGACATTTCTATAATCCAGCTCAAAAGTTAAAAAAAAAAGATTTAAAAAAAGACCAGGGACAGGGTCCCGCCTCCGTGGCGTCACACGTCACTCCGGGACCCGGAAGAAGCCGAGGGAGAGATGGCGGAGGGAGAAGATGGAAGAAGCCGGAGGGAGAAGATGGCGGCGGCGGAGCAGGTGAGCTCCCACGATGTGCCCGAACCCAGTTCGGGCGTATCGATAGTTGCAGCTTCCCTTTGCCCGAACTAGGTTCGGGCATATCGCTAGGGAGGTTAATGAGTTTTTTGGGTTCATTGAGAACATGGTTGTTCAATAATAAAATTATTCCTCAGAAATACCACTTGCCTAATAATTCTGCACTCCCTGTAGATGGGCCCCGACATATGTTTAAAACCCTTCATCAGGTGGTCCAAATCAGTGCTCGTGGATCCCACAGGGTCTTTCACTAAAACCGATCCCAAGGTAAGCCCATGGAAGGAGGTAGAGAACAGAAAGCCACCAGTTAGTCACCCCATCAATGGGGCTGGAGTAGTTCTAAAAATCAGGTTAAAAAGGTGCCCATTAAAAGGTACAGACTCCAGGGAAGGAAGTGGTGCAAAGGTTCATAGTCCCCAGATGGAGAGTAGAGGTGCTGATTCTAGCACTGGGAAGTTTCCCATCTGTTTCAATAAGTAAGGTGTCCTCCTTGGTGATGGTGGATATTTGGGTTATTGGCGCTGTGCCATGGCACATGTAACCAGTTACCTTATCTAATTTACACCCACCTCTTACCAGCTGAGTTGGATTCCCTATACCCAGTTTGGGGGTTTTAGAGCTACACCACCGGATTTTTGTTTTCATTGTGATTTGGTGGCTTCTTCTACTGTTATATGGGGTGGTCTTTCTTAGTTCTTTAGTTTTGGCTGCAGTGCTATCCGCGCGGCTGCAGCCACTATCGTCTGCACACCAAGCTGTCCAGCATGCAGATGCACGCGGACGTCCGTGCGGTAGGATGCAGACTTTGCTATGTAGGATGCAGATGCTTTGCCTATGGGTCGATAGCGGCTGTAGCCACGCAGATCCGCACTAGTGGAAACAAGCCCTCGTGGATAGTCTACGTCCAGAATCCTGTTTTGTCCCTATTCACCCCTCTGTTGCTCCTACTTTAATATTTTTTATTTATCATTTCCATTTTTTTTCTTAATTGCAAATACACCAACACATGAACACATTTAAAGTAAGTAAGTAAATCTCTCTTTGCATATCATATGAAACAGAGGATACCTTTCCTGAAAATCCTTCATGTCCTACCTCCACCTACCGCAAATGCCCTGCCAAAAAAAACCCTCCTAGGTCATAACATTAATAGCTTCTCATATTTATCTGTTGTGGCAAATTGTACCCAATTACATCATGTTATCATGAATTTATCTTCTCTATTGTTTAACGTTGATGCAAGGTCCTTCATTATGTATTTTTATTAATTTAAGCGATCCATATACATTTTGGGGGGTTGATTTTGTTTCCAATTAAGAGGAATACACATTTGCACTGTATTTACCAAGTGACACACCAGCACATAATAGCGTAAAGTAGGGTACATATCCATAACAATATATAGCAAATAACAGTAAGCAGGCCGTCCCCACTGGTGAGGAAGGCACAGTGTGATTGGATTTCATCCACACCCCCCTTAATTTGTTAAACTTTTTAGGATGTCCCCATTGCTCATAAGTAAGTTTGTACAATGGAACACTCTTGTTAACCAGCGTGAGCCATTCTCCCAGGGACGGAGGGGCTTGCCTCTTCCAGGTCACCAGAATAAATTTTTTAGCATAAAAAAAGACAATACGCAGAAACTACTGACGCGGAGAGGATAATGGTAATTCTGCAAATAACCGGAACAAGCATATTTTGGGGTCAGAAATATGCGGGAACCTCATATGATCGTGTAAATGTTGAATAATACCCGCCCAGTACGCCTGAATGGGCTGGCAAAACCAGAAGCAATGCATGTAGTCACCCTCCAGGGAGCAGCAGCAGCACTGGGGGGAGTCCAAAAGACCCAAAGCATTGAGTTTCAGAGGGGGTGTAATAGATTTGGTGGAAAAACTTAAGCTGGATCACCCTATCCCTAGATGAGATCAGAGAGGTCATATAGGATTCCTCCCAATCGTTGGTTTGCAGAGTAGGAAGTACCGTAGACCACCTAGCCTGGGCTGCAATATATTTATCCATGGACATGGAGGTTTAATGGGAATAGTATCTAGACACCAGCCCAACGCCATCTTCCTCCCACAGCACAGACTCCAATTTGGGGGAGCGCAACAGTACTGCGCCCCTACCCCACCAGGCCTGCGCAGCGTGGCATAGTTGTAAATATTGAGACAGGGAGCATTGGGGCACAGCAAATTCCTCCTGTAATTGCACAAAGGATTTAAAGACCCCATCAGTGTACAGTTGACCCACCGTGTGAATTCCCCAAGCAGTCCAGAACAAAGTGGAGGGATGATCATACAATTCAGGGATATTAGTGTTCAACCATAAGGGACACCGGGGGAATACCGCCAGTCCTCATTACCACACAATTCAGTGAGACGTCTAAAAATCTAGAGCGTGGAACGAAGAAGTGACACGTCAGGCGCCGCCGGGGGAATCCCTCTGTACAAAAGTCGGCTGGGTGAGCCGAACGATTGGACCAGGGAGGCCTCCAGGGCGTAACAGGCGTTCTGGTCAGAGGGGTGTAGCCAGTCATACAGAGTAACCATTTGTGATGCCAGATAGTAGGAGTAAAAATCAGGGAAGGCCAAACCCGCATATTCCTTAGGCAGGGTGAGGGTTGCCCTCGCTATCCGTGGATGTTTTCCCTGCTAGAGGAACATACAGCGTTCAATATCTTAAACTTAGCTTTAGTAATCAATAGGGGGAAAATAATATAGAGAAACTTTGGTAAGTAAATCATTTTAACCAAGTTCGCCCGTCCTATCAAATCCAGAGGGAGGTCCTCCCACACTTTTAGTTGGACTGTGAATCGTGTAATCGGGGGATCTAGGTTAAGTGCGTTATATTCAGAGATGGGAAGCTGCACCTGCACCCCAAGATATTTAAACCAGGATACAATCGGGATGGGGAGATCCGAGCGAATTGATTGACGTCCGTGGGGGTCCACCTGTAGCAGGGCTGATTTCTCCCAATTAACCTTAAAACCAGAGAGTGGTGATAAAGAGTCATGGACTGACCGGAGGTACACCAAAGTGTCATCCACATACAGAGAAATCTTTTCTTCCCGAGATCCAGAGAGGAAACCCTGAATGGCTGGGCTATGACATATCAGAATGGCCATAGGTTCAATAGCCAGAGCAAACAGGAAGGGCGAGAGGAGGCATCCTTGCCGAGTGCCTCTTGCGATCGCGATGGGGGGGGGAGAGGAGGTTTTAAACTCTAAGCCTGGCAGTAGGGGCATGATAGAGAATCACTATCCATTTGACACTGCAAATTATTGAACAATCTACGGATATTATTCCTCGTACAACGGCAAGGGATAAACCCAGATTGATCAGCATGAATCACCTTGTGGATGCAGTCATTAAGGCATCTGGCTAACATCTTGGCCAAGATCTTTACATCTGTATTGATAAGGGAAATGGGGCGATAGGATTCACAGTGTAGCGGATCCTTCCCTGGCTTAGGGACAAATACTATAAGATCCTCCCTCATAGTGGGGGGAGAGAGCCCTCCTGAAAGGCCTCCACATAGGTATCTAGTAAGTGGGTAGAAAAGTGATCCTGAAACTGGGAATACCATTCCACCGGAAGACTGTCTACCCCTAGGGTGTTTCCCTTAGGAAAAGCAGCTATAGCCTGCACAATTTCGTCCACCGACAAGGGGGCCTCCAAGGCAGCCCGAGCCTGTGATGTAAGCACCGGAATTCAATGCCGTCCAGGAAATGTGAAAGCTGTCTCTGAGTATTGCACCGAGGACTCATACAGGGAGGAATAGAAGGAGGTAAAGGCCTCACATATAGAGGAAGGGTCAGTAGACCTAACGCCTGGGGCCACTAGTATACAGGGGATAGTGACTGGTGTAAAGCTGAGCTTAGCCAGATATGCCAGGAGCTTGCCTGCCTTATTACCGAACTCAAAAATCTTTTGGGAAGTATAAAGGAGTTTCTTTTGGGTCTGTTGGAGTAGAAAAACAGAGTGCTCCCGCCAATCCCGAAACTTTGAGGGGGAGGGGTCTGCTATGTAAACCTCTGCCTCCGCAAGCGCCAGCTCAGAGGCCTGATTATGTACTTGGTAATTTTTTCGGATCACCCCCCTTTTGGCCATAAAGGAGCCACGCATGGTGGCCTTAAACGCCTCCCACTTGACTGAATAACTAGGAGAAGTACAGTTTTCTGCCCAATAATGTTTGGCATCCGATGCACACCCCTTCACAATAATCTCTTCCTCCAGCCAGGAAGCCTGCATACGCAAAATGTGCTCGCCAGGAGGGAGACCGGAGCATAGGCATAACAGCAGAGGGGAGTGGTCCGAAATACCCCTGGGCAAATAGGACACAGAAGACACATGCGGCAGAACCTCAGGGGGGCAGAGAGCTAGATCTATTCGTGACAGTGCGATAGATTCTGAATAACATGAGAATGTTATCTCCGTCGGGTGGCTCCACCGCCATATATCAGTAAACCCGTATTTAAGTGACCAATCAGCAAAGGATGCATTACGTCTGCCCCCTCCCTCGGACCTGTCCAAATTAGGATCAGGGGCCACATTAAAATCTCCCAGCAACAGGAGGTGGCCCTGAGCAAATTGCAAAGCCTTCAATGTAATCTGGTCCAGAAGAGACACATCGGGCGGTGGAGGCAGATAAACATTAACCACAGTATAGATCTGGGAGTGAATACAAACATTCAACATTATAAATGGGTTTCTTGTAAGCAGATGATATGGGGCTTGTGCTTGCAGAGATAGTTGAGGAATAGTGCCCGTTAATTAGCCGCATTCAATCTCCTGACATTCCAGGAGGTAAACTTTAGAGGGGAGACATAACAGCTGCAAGGATCGGAGCTGTACTGGATTAAACCGAATTTGAGCAAAGGGAGTGACCGTGGTGGAGGTACCCTGACCGACAGCAAATTAGACAAATGGCACATGGGACAATAAAAAAACAAACATAAACCCCAAAACCCCACACCCGTCCGTCCGTCCGGTGCAGGAGTGAAGAAGAAACAAAAATAACCGCTGCCCCTGTAGAAGAAAAAGGGGGAGGGGGAGCCATGGAAATATAGATGAAGGTGGCGTACCACTCAAAAAGGCACATATGGTAAATCCAGGCAGATGAAAGGAAACATCACAGGATCGGATTCAACGCGGTCTGATATGCGCATCCAGATTGTGCTTCCGAGGAGGACCCTTCAGCCCGCTCTGGGAACCCCACCAAACGTAAATTATTGCGGCGAGATCGATTTTCTAAGTCATGTAATTTAGTGCGTTGTGTCGCCACTTCGCGGGTAGTGGAGGGGACCTCCCTCTCCAAGGGAGCAACCGTGTCCTCCAGCCGCTGCTGCTGCGTGTATGCTGGTACGTTGCCAGCTTCTCCGTGGCCGGGGTGCACCTTATCTTTGCCGGATTTCCCCATGGCCCGTGTCAAGAGAAGATGAGGAGCAGCTGGGGGTAAGTATGGACCGGTTCTGTTAGAGCAGCATCACTGAAGGATGAAAGGACGTCTGAGAGCTCTGCAGTGCGTGCCCATTCACATCCGCCGCAAAGCCACGCCCCCTGTAATATCTTTCCTGATTTGAAAAGTTCCTTTCTCCTTTTGGCATATCCAACACCTGTCTGTGATTTGTATTGTACATTTAATGCAGATGTTTTGGCACCCTATACCATCTTGTGACTATTTTATAACCTATTTCCTGATATTTGGATTCAATTGAGGATTTGTGTGAAAATGTAAAGATCTTCCCCTATTTATCAGGTGTAAGTTTTTAGTCCCAATATCTCTCTCCCATACCTGCATAAAGGTTGGCACCTGTCCTTCCTGTAGGCGTGTGATCTCATTATAGATTGTTGCAATTACATGTCTCACTATGTGGGCCTCTTTGTAGATTTCTTCAAATGCCATTAATGGGCGAGGAAGGCTTGTTAATTTCAAGCTGTACAGAAAGTGCCCAAGCTTGACATTACTCCTAAAATCTCTGTTTATAGGCTCTAAACTGATTTCCTCCTGTCAGAGCCAGCCACAGGGCACTATGAAGTCTTGCATAATAGTATGTTAAATAGTTGAATAGTATGGAATTCATTCCTTGTGGCAAATCTGCCCATTATTGGCATCATCGGGGAAGGTGAGGGGAGAGTCTTGTTGCTATAAACCATTTCCTGACCATTCTATTTGTAAGAATATAGTAGGGTGATGCACTATTTGTGATGGGGTTGCCCCCTGCAAAAGGGAGACCTTTGAGATCCCATAGAGTTTTCATGTTTCATTCTTACCCACTGTTTACAACTTCCATGGTGGCACCAATCTATTACCCTACTTGCATAACTAGCCTTGTGGTAGGCACACATATCTGGCAGCCCCAGCCCTTCTCTCTGTTTGGGAAAGCAGAGTACTGTGAGTTTTGTTCAAGCTACTTTCCCATAAAAATTCTTCAAGTTTGCAAGAAATAAGAGGGTGGAATCTTGTGTCTGGCACTTCCTCTAGAGAAAAATCCCAACTTGCCACACTTCTATACAATGACTGATTCAGGTGCCTAAACCTCTAGGGGAATAAGCACCTTATAGCATATAGTGCGGGAGAGCTCTCTGCTTGTTTCCAGAGTTGCACATTCCACTTCCCCTCGCAGTACATTTTTTGTTATCTTCTGCTCAAACTCGCTTCGAGACCCAGTTTAGCACGGTCTCTTTGGTGCCCAGGCATCCCGTTTGGAACTGAATATAAAAGACCCAGATCAGATGTTTATAAAAAAAAATCCTGAAATCCCCACTACACGCTTGGATAGATGCCAGATGGGCTAGCAGGATTTTCTCCTTTCTGTGTCTTGCCTTTTTCTAAAACTTATTGTACTATGCTGGCAAAGAAAGACACTCCAACCTTGTATGTAAGGAACTGATTCATCATTACACTTGTATAAAGCCACTTATGCTAATATAGGCCAGCCATTGGCAAGGTGGTCCCCATCTAGGCACTGTACCTAGTGTGTACTGTGGTATTTAACCTCCCTAGCGGTTGAGACGAGTCCAGCTCGTCCAGTGCTGACGTGCAGAAAGTGCACTGGACGAGCTGGACTCGTCCAACACTGATAGGAGCCCCGCAGCGCTCACTCACCGATCCACGTGTCCGCGGCGGCTCCGATCTCACTAATGACTCCCTCTGCCCCCCCGCCGCCGCCGACAAACAAGACAGTAAGTGAGCGCTGCGGGGCTCCAGGCTTTAGGTGTAGATCGCCTTGAAAACAGGCGATCTACACCTAAAGCCCGGAGCCCCGCAGCGCTCACTTACTGTCTTGTGTGGCGGCGGCTCCGAGGCTTCTTCATGTAATCCCGGCTGCTCAGTGATCCCTCCGCCCCTCCGGGGTGACACGATGACGTCACATCGGTGGGCGGCGGGAAATTTAAAAGTTAATAAGTTAAATAAAGGGAATTGTACTGGGCACAGTGATTACTGTACCCAGTACAATTTTAAGTAAAAAACACAACACAAATTTAAATTTAAATAAACGTTTTATTATATACAACAAACAAAATTCAAATTGTACTTTAACTTTTTTTTACAAAAAAAAAATTCCATTAAAGTCTATGGTGCGCTTTTGGTACAGAAATCTGTACCTATGCAGTGCGCTAGGGAGGTTAAATTCTAAATGGCAAGTGTATATTTGTTCCTGGAGTTTGAATGTGTTTTTATTTTTCTTTGCCTGTTCTGTTTCTGTATTGCAAACGTGCTGTGATTTTATTGCCTGTCATACCTTCTGGTCCAATTAGATTCACGGTAATTCATTGACCTAAATGTTTGCACTGTCTGCTGCTTTCCATTGTGCGATCTTTCACTCACTGGCCTTGGATCCAACCAGTTATTCTGTAGAGAATGACATGAGGTATTTTGCCATTCCTGATGCTGTTAATCCGTGTGACCTAGTTGTAAAAGATTACTGTATTTTTCAGACTATAAGACACACTTTTTCACCCCCAAAATCGTGGGGGGTGGAGTGTCTGTGTCTTATGTTCCGAATGCATGCCTTGGCTTCCTGTCAATTCTCCCGGCAAGGAGATTAGCCGGAGAGCTGTCAGATGAGAGATGCCGGCCAGTGTCAGGATCTCCAATCTGACTTGTATAATTGCTAATGCCAACAGAGCTCAGAGCCCTGTGGCATAAGCATTGAAGAGAGATAGATGAACTTGCATCTATCCCTCTCTCCGTGGGAACTGCAATCGCTGCAGCTTCCAAGGACACAGGAACAGCAAGAGCGGGAGAGCAGAGGAGAGACTCTGCATGTGTCGGGCCCCCCTCCTCCCAGTCAGTGAGGAAGATGACGTTGTGCTGTGAGTGTACTGCTGCTAGTGACACCTACTGGCCGAATTTGGTATTGCATTCATTTAATCCATTGCATTAACCCAATTGACGTGAAAACATATAAAAAAAAATTCTGGTTTTCTGCTCTAAAAACTGGGTGCGTCTTATAGTCCGAAAAATACTGTATTTTTCTAACAAGTCTGCTATTGTATCAAACTGTAAATAATTAGAACTGTGGGCAAAACATGGACATGTATGATACAGTATATCTCGGCACTCAACAAAGCGGAGTGGGCACTGTCCCATTCGTCAAAATGGGACGTGTCCTTTCTGCATCTTTTTCCACCACGTTTTTTTTAACACCCTGCTGCATTGGGTTGTTAAACACAAATGCAAAACTCAGATGTAATATGCAGAAATGCATGCCTTTAAAAACACAAAAATGTTTTGTAGATATTGTTACTATTTCATAGCTTTTTACTGGTAGCATAGGTTTTTACTGGTTTTAATGTATTTTAGAAGTTGATTATGTTTTAAAACAATGCCTGTTCCTTTATTTGTTTATGATTTAGTTTTATAAGGCAATACTGTTCGCTTTTTTTTCCAGAGACAAGAACGGCATGCAGAAAGACCTGCCTTGCTGGAATTAGAAAGATTTGTATGTATTTACCTTAATTGTTTTAATGTTTTGTGTTGTCGGTTTTTTATGCAATCTTAAAATCCATGTTGACATCCATTTTCTTTCTGTGATGGCATCAGTCAATAGTTGGCATATATTGGGCAGCAAATAAACCATCCTTAACCTCCTTAGCGCACCGCCCATTCCGTTAAAAACAGTGCAGTACGGGCAATTGTGTGACATTTCCTTCCTCCCTCCCTCCGCCCCTCTCCACACAGCCGGTGTCATTAATGACGCCGGCTGTGGGGTCGGAAAAACCTGCACTCCTCTATTAACATGGAGGTCTATTGCGCCGCCCCCTTCCGCATCATCATGACACGATTGGGGCGGTGCCGAAACCCCCGTAAATGCTGCAGAGATGAAGACAATCGCTGCAGCCTTCCATGGTTGTATCGGCTACACCCGATGCCTGGTTCCCCTGCTGTTGTGGCGAGCCTGAACGGCCAACGAACTGGGTTTGTCTCAACCAATATGGAGGTTAAAGATGGGCATGTGTAAGCATATGACCAGTTTAAAAAGGGCCATATTGGGATTGCTTAAATTAACGTTATTTGAAAATGGCGGGTCTTGTGGGGCTGTTCCTCGTATGGAGCGGCTACTACCCGCCAAATGTGGTGCAGGAGCAGCCAGTGAGCCAATGACAATGAGGGCAAAAGTCATCCTAGTTGGTCAAACCCCTCATACAAACTACTTCTCTAAAACTTGGCCCTGACAAGGAAGAGGTCTGAACTGTCAGTGATGTTTCGGAAAGCTGTAAGTTTAAATTCACAGGATCGCCCCTGTCCATGGCCTGATATGCCTAAAATTGACTTGTCATCAGAATCAGACTGTGGACCACAGAGAAATGGGGGCCCTTTTCTGATCAGTTTTCTTTTTGGTTATATTGGTAGGTGGCTGCAACTGATGATGCAACATTTTTATTTTTTGTGAAAAATGTATTAAACGTCAGTGGCAACATATAATTCTCAGTTGTCATGTTAAAACTGTAATTTTAGTTTCTGTGCCCTGGAAGTTTAATCGCCTATTGACATTTGTTGTCTCCTTTGTCTCCTGCAAAATTATGACCATCAAATTCTGTCTCTTTAAAACTGTTGTTTACACCTTATTAACATATTAGTATTGAGAAGAGCAGTGTTGTCAAATTTATATGCTTGCACTCAAATTGTATGGTTTGTTATTCCCCTTAGGAAAAAAGAGCGTTAGAGAGAAAAGCCGCTGAGCTTGAAGAGGAATTGAAGGTGATGCTTATCATGGTTTTTATTATATGACTTGATCCTGTGCTTCCCTAACCTTTTATGATTTGAATGTAGTGGCTTACAGCGTCTGGTCTTTTTACATTTGAAATCAGATCTCTGTATGTGGGCAGACAGGGACAATCTTCTGACGAATGGATTTTTCCCTGTGGATAGTGTTTGTGAGCTGTGGGCTGAAGCTGCGGCTCACATACACTGGCTCTGTATTGTGAGTGGGCAGATCTGGGTATGAGCTGCACGCTCACAAGACAGATCTGCAGAAGGGATGATCTGGCCACGTACACAGCTCTGACAGCTTTCCGTCAGAGTGGTGTATTTGAGCGACCAAATTGTGAGTGTGCAGCTTTAGACCACTGACAATTCAGTAAGGTGCACAATCGTAAAAGAAGACGCACACATTTTTTTTTTTTTTTTGTAAAATAAAGTTTTATTAATTTTTGGTAAACAAACAATATGCTGAAACGCAAGCAGGCACATAATCATCATAAAAGTATAGGTCCAATACACAATGATCAAGAACAGCTACCGTGTTCTTGATCATTGATCACACTGACCGTGTAAGTCCTGCCGCAGTGGTAGGTATTGTGAGAACTGATGGACACAAGTAAACACACTTTGATGCAGCAGGCGCCCAAGTAGGCTGCCTCGGCACACAGCTCCACAGAGTACATGAATTTTCTGCTTTTTCAAACCCCTTAATGGAAAGACCGGACCCAAATTTCAGAGGATTCTAACTCATCACTTCTCAAGCAACACCTTCAACCCTTCAGAACATCTGGATCTCCTGAATGGCAGAGATTTAAGCTGGATTGTATCCTCCATGGAATCATTCATGGAATCACTAATTTCTGGACACACTTTCCTTGGAATTGACCTGAGACTTTAAAGACTTTCAGCCTCTCTGCGCCTGCCCTCGCTCCATCCTGTGAGTAACTTTCATCAGTTATCTACAGCATCTATGCTCAATGAACTATATTTCTCTACATCTGTTTTATATAATATCTTTGAATTCCCAAAAGACTGCTTTTTAAAGTCATACTGTCCTGC
>CM070038.1:59809832-59823988 GCA_036250615.1 Ptychadena robeensis
AGATATGTACTATGTATACTGTGCCACACCCAATTCCGGGCTGGACCTGTCCTGCTTGGCAAAATAAATAAATCTGATTCTGATCTGATCTGACACACAAGTAAACATTGTGAAAATCCTGGTACTGCTTGCCATTAAATACCAAACATAAAACCATAATACACATCACACAACAAAAGTACAGTGAAATATGGGAAAGGGAAAAGGAAGATGGCCACAAAAGAACGAAGTCACAAAAAAATCTATTACACACTAAAAGGATAGAAGGGACCACAAAGAAACAGAAACACAAGGAAACTGAAGAGGAGGGGAGGGGGGCAGGGAAGGGAGTGCCAGGATCAGACCCAACCGTACCAAATCCTCACTCGGCTGCACAATCATAGGAGAGCGAGAAACCTGTCCGTGTGAAAATATTGCCAGGGAACACCTCCATCCGATCACCATCTTCCGCCACCAGACGTTCAAGGAGACGCACATATTTTGCCCTCCCATTATGGTAACCCTAAAAGTTTTGTTCAGAATGTCATAATAGGTGGGAAGGTGGAAATCTTCCAATTGGTTAATTTAAATTTAGAGAAATTGTTCTAAGTTTGGCAAGATTATTTTCCTGCATTGTCTCTCATGCATATTGTAAAAGGAAATATACCCAGTAGGTATGTTGTTGTTAATGCATCTGCAATGGTGTACAGGTTTAGATGATTCTACCATACACTGGTCAATTAGACCTGCGTAAAGCATGTGTTGTGACTTCACTTTATTTTTTTTCACAGGTTCTTTCTGACTTGAAGGCAGATAATCAGAGACTCAAAGATGAAAATGCAGCTTTAATAAGAGTCATCAGCAAACTTTCTAAATGAGGAGGCATAATAGGCAAGGATGATAACAGCCATATCCAGTTTCATTATCTTTGGCCAGCCTAGGCCTACTTGGGCTTGGAGGCACTGAGCCGCTGTCTTCCTGGATTTAGCAGCTACTGCATAGGACTGTTGAAAACAGAAGGAAATTTTTAGTTTGGCATTCTGCTGCACACACTGGAGCCAGACTGTTGGAGCAAGCATCCTTACCCCCTGAAAGAGGAATAAATCTGGCCTGCCTGTTTTATCTACATTTTAAAAAAATGTATATCTTTAAATATATAACTGTACTCTTATACCCATGTGTATGCAAATCATCGAAAGCCAACCTTAGATGATGCTTAAACAAATGTTGCCATCTTACTCTTTTCCCCAATGCTGGAAAGCATTGTGGTTGGTTAGAAGAACCTTTTAGACATTTTCTTCCTCACTTCCACTTGCCACTATGACATACCTACTCTTGTAACTCCAGCAAATATAAAAGTTTATTAACCATACCAATTGTACACTCTCCAAGCAATAAGTGAGGTTCACGATCAGACTGAAAACTCCTATTTTAATTCTGAGTTCTTTGTACAAACGCCATGCAACACCATACCTTATGTATACCCACTGATTAGGTATAAAGGCATGCCAATCGGAGAACAAATGTGTGACATTTAATACATTGACATACCTATGAATGTTTTGTGCCGTACAAGTTTTTTAACTTGTTTAACCGTTACATTGTTAATGCCTTTATGCTGCATTGTTCAACAAAGTTCCATGCTGGGTTCTGCCAACGTATGCACTGAAAATTTTCATGAAGACCGTCATATTGCTGCGTGCAAACGAGATGTAAAGTTTGTGGCGCAAAAGTCATTCAATCGGCTTGCTATTTTTTTTTTTTTAAACAGATATTTGGTTGTGACTAGCACATTTTTAGTGAGTTATCATTATTATAGTAAGCCAATATTTTAATCTCCAGGAATGAAGATCCATTTTAATTGTTTGATAAGTCTATGGTGCATAACTAGTGGCTGTATAGTACAGAGCTTCCCTGTCCTTATGTAAAAAGCTTGTCAATAAAAATGCTATTAATTTAAGACCAGATCAGGGGTGGGCAAACTTTCTGACTTGTGGACCTCAGTGGGTTTTTAAATGTGACATAGGGGCCGGGCCAAGAGCCTGCAAGGGCCGCCCAGCATAGGGGTCCTAAGTCCTCGTAGCTAAGACAGGATATTTTAAAACAGAAAATATGTTTAAAAAATTATAATGAATAATTGCTTCCAATAGAGAAGCTTAAACATTCTATTGCAGGCAAACCATGGCCTCTAGGAAACAATCCAAATAAGCCAGAGCATTTGACACCAAGGTGACAAAGGGCCAAATTTAGACTAAAGGGCCAGTTATGGCCCCCGGGCCCATGTCTAACCTAGAACATGCAGGCAAATAAACTTCCACTTTTGCGTTTGAACAATGTATTTCCACTCCAAAATTGATCAAAGGGCTCAAATCATTGTAATTATGTATTACTTTTTTTTCTTAAACAATGAAAATTGGAAAACCAATTTAGTCGTATCATTCATACACACGGCACAAAATATGCATCTCCAATCATTTTTGGTCAATCCATCTGACCTATGTACATTCAATTGGAAAACTAACAAAGCACTCTTGCCATCACCCAGCTGTTGAGTTTCATTTAGTTTAATTTCATTTGTCCGACAATAAATCACATTCCATAAAAAATGGAATGTCTACCCAGCCTAATGTTGCAATTGCAATTTTCAAACTTCTAAGTGAAAGCTCACACTGTTAGTTGGCAAGTGGTTGCATCACTATGTAATTGTGAACTATTTTAAGTAAACTAAATCCATCCAGGATAATGTGATTTTCTCCACATGGTTTTTGGATATGTATTTATGGGGAATCTCAGACCTCTCCCAAAAAACTTATTGTTAGCATAAAATGTTGGTGGCAATCAGGTGAAAGTATGTGTTGTGCAGTGACAGTCTAAACCATTGCGCATGTAACTAAAAGGATGACCATTACACTGTAAACTCATTTATATGTATGTGTGTATGCGAGTGTATATCAATTTTTTTTTATTCATAATATTTAACTTTTGTATAACATTCTGTAATGTTTGTTTTTTTTTTCAACTAAATTAACTACCAACAGTTACTCTTATGTCACATTTACATTTTATTGTTTAAATACATTCCCTGTTTCATTCAGTGATGCTTTGATCTAAACCTATCTCAAAGTTAAAAAGGAAAGTTAACGTTCAATATTTACTGTAGAATATTGTTTCTTAGGCTTTGTTTCCATTGCGTTGGGACCCCTCCGCTAAGCGTACACGCTTAGCGGGAGGTCCCAACGTAACAGACTTATTCGACCGGAGAGCGTGGGGTTAAATCCACTTAAAATAAGAAAGCATAAGAGAAGGGCGCCTAGTACGTTTTTTGTGAAGTTTATTGTCATCGACGCGTTTCGTGGCGGGACAATGCCACTTCTTCAGGATGATAAATTTTTTTTATTTTTTAAGAGTTGTCTCTACTGGTGTTTTTTTCTAACTCGGCTGTCTGATTGAAGATCCGACATTCAACCTAATCAAACAAACCAACCTAATAACAGATAGACTTACCTGCTCGGCGGACGGGTCTGTCTTCATTGCGCTGAGCCGATCTGCCAGTGTAAGGCTGAACGTAGTCGAGTATGTTCAGCCTTTACACCGGCGGATGTGTAAACAGACCATCCGCCGGCAGGCAAAGTCTGTGAGATACGTCGGGACCCCTGCTAAGCGTATACGCTTAGCGTAGGGGTCCCGACGTATAATGGAAACAAGCCCTAATGCTGCCTAACTTGTATTTGTAAAATATGGCTAGTAGATTGTGCCTGTACTGCAGTAGGCTTAAAGACCCTGAAATCCCTTTTTAATAGTTTAGGTTCAGAGGCGTTAAATACCTTAATTATGTAATCTGTAATATGAGTTCCAGTGTCCTGCATGGCTTTGTGAAAGGGTCGCCCAATTGCAAGGCTATGCTTGAAATGTATTACAAAGTCTCTTTCAAAGACTTTGCACCTTCTGGTTGGGTACTTCACAGAAGCACAAAGGAGCCCATGTGTAAATCTTTTAACTGGATTGCAGAGTACTTGTGTGTGCCTTAGCGGATTCATCTGACAAGGCTATTCAGCAATTTTAAGCATCCTAAGTACCCTCAGGTCTTGTGGATTTTAAGATTTGCATGGACAAAACCTTTGAAGCAAGAACATGTAGTCAGGTTAATAGGTTAACAAATATTTATTCATCTGTATATTAACAGCCAACATCCTAAAGATGACGTAAAACAAAGTTTAGTTTAAGGACGGGGGGGGGGGGGGGTTAAATCACCTGTTTAATACAGTTCTAGTTTCTGTTCCTCCCTTTTGATCACTGGTTTAAGATGGACATGGTGTACTTGCAAATATTTTATAGCCTCCTCTCCAGTCGAGACAATAACTGGAGACCCACCCGCATTTTCTGTGTTTAGGGTTTTTTGTCCTTACTCCCTATTTATTTTTATTTTTTTTACAGTAATTTGTTTACACTCCATCCCACCAGCCTATATCAAAAGTGTTATTCTTATTGCTAGACTGTGAACTTCTTAGATGGAAAAGAAGACTACCCAGAAAACATGACCTGATCATTTTTATAAAAACTGTGCCGGACCAGCATAGTTTTGGAGTGGTATTACAAACATGAACAGTTGATAATCTGAGGACCCATTAACAACTATCTGACACTTCAACGTGTTATTTACACATATATGTGTATTGATGCACAGGTTGATGGGCAAAGCCTAGTTGTCATGCACTAAAACATTGAAATGTTGAATGCATTTTAACGGGCTCTTTGTCTGGACCTATAATGCATGTTGATATAAGCAAACAAAAAGTGTCTACACCATTTGCATTAAAACCCTGCAATAAAGTGTGCAGATGTGTACATTGACTAGTACTAATAATTGGAAAGCTCTCCCCAACCGCTTCAAAGCATAGGCATTAATGGGTCCTTAGGAGCCATAGTGCTTTAAGTACCCAACTTAAATAAAGTAAGTTTTTTTGTACCTGTACTTTAGTTAATAAAGGGAATATATATTTTAATGATCAATACTTTTAGTTCTCAATTTGTATGGCTAAGCCTGTCTGTAGCTGATAATCTTTTGGATTGCTTTTGCAAAACGTTGTGATCCCAGTAGCTGAACATTTACAGTTATCAGATGGTTAGCTTTTTTTTTCTACTTGGTTATTTTTGCACAAAGTCAAAATTTTTATATTCCACAAATTTCTATAAATGTTTGAGATTAATGAGACTAATTAAGATTTTAAGCTCTGATGTTTTAGAGCACAGGAGCAACAGATGATACGCAGTGTTCTGTACGTTGCTGTGCAAATTTTTAGATTTTTTTTTTGTTTCTCCTGTCATCAAGAACTTCTTTTTAAAGTCAAAATGTGTGTCATAGAAATGGTAGTGAATGTATAAAAACATGTTTTGGACTGGCATGGAAGGTATTTGCACCATGTCAACAGTGGATCCCCCAAACCCTGAAACAGTGCTTGCAGAAGACTTTGGTGGCTGATTTGTGTTTTATCTTGCAGTGTGGCAGTTGAGAGGTAGAAATGGGCTTTAATATTCAACGATATAGCCGATAGGAATTCTAGAAGTCCTTCCTGTTTAAACACTATCATAATTAATCTCCAACAAAAGTAGATTTGTCATGTTTTATTGTTTTAGAACATTAAAAATGAACAGCATTTTTTACTTTGATCAAAATCACTTTGCAGAGATCTACAAATCTTGCATTTTGTGTACTTTTAAATAGCTTTAATAGAAGTACATATCTCCAACTCAATAATTGGTAGGTTCCAGCAGATACAGCCTTAAGCATGTTAGGTTTTGGTTTTCTAGCTAATACTGGCCATGTTCATTCTGTTCTATTGAGGGAGTAGGATAAGCTATGTCCTGCCTGTAAATAGAATGCCTGGTCGTTCAGTGATTCAGTATGCTACTAATCCCGACAGTACCCCAACATGAAATACATTTTTTTTATTGTGTTTATTATCCTGACACCTGAAGTTATATCTTCTCATTATATGTGTATTAGGACTACAAGCATTATGATTACTTCAACGCTGGAGGTGATCTCTAGAAAATAAAACAGGTTTCCAAAGATGTACTAAAACTGATGTTTTAGCCTTTTAGTTTTATAGTTTAATTAAAATCTATTTGTAGAGATCATTTTGAGACAAAACTTTTCGAAAAGTTTAACTTTTTTTTTTTTTTTTTAAAGTCCCCACAAGCTTGCTTCAAAGATTAAAAGTATAATGTAAGCCCAAACTGTTCTTTACACTTTATATAGAACAGTCAAATAACTACCAAATATCTTCAAGAAAACTACAGTCCAATAATTTGACTTGAAGATGAAGCTTATTGGCTCATAAAACAGCCCCACCAACATGTCATTCATCTGGTGACATAATAAGCATTTAATAGAGTTTACAGATTATTTGTATCTTTCACGTTTTTTTTTTAATATGATGTCATTATTCAAGAGACTGATAATTGTTGCACAGAGCCAAAAGTTTTTTGCCCTTCATTGTAAATAGCCCTTCACTATTATCAGAAATATATAGTATAATCGTTCCCTGTAGTCAATATGCTACTATGGAGTTCACTACAGACCTGGCTAACCTAGTCCTTTATCTTCCATTACAAATGCAGCCGGAAAGTATATTTAGTCTGCTGCAAACTGATGTATTACATACAGTGTTTAATGGTATTATAGTAAGTAGGCCAAGTCTAGGCGCCAAGCTGCTTTTCATTTATCAGTTTCATGTTTAGAAAGGGACCATTTTGCAGGCAGATTGGTTTCCAGTAACTTGCCAATCAAATTGATGTTTATGTATTGGGGTATGCCACTAAGTTGAAGAGAATAATGCAGAACACATGGCATACGTTTTCTTCACAATGGTGGAAGGAAAATAAGCTCTTACAGCAATTTGTTATACCTATATTGTCTTCCTGGTTAAAGGGAGTTATCAAGCCCTGCTTTTACCTTTTTCTGTTCCTGTAAAAAAAACAAGGGCTTTACTGGGTGTTAATGTATTATTACCAAGGAGCAGAATAGTTATTAGTTGTTTAGCTGTACTCTGTTCTATCTGGGCAAAAATATACTGTTTCATCTAGAACTACAGTTGCACAAAAGCATGAAGAAAAGTACACAGTAGAAATATTCTCTGTATTACACTGTTCTCTAGGCCATTTCACGTTAGTTGATAGGTGTAAGGTATTTGAGAAGCCCTTTTAGCATGTCATCTGTTGCTGAACAACAGAACCCTGCCTAGTTTAACTACCACCTCTCTGCCTTCTGTATGCCAAGGTCCAACGTGGACTAGGGTCATCGTAGCTTCTGTTTTTAAATTGTGCCATGACACTTCCTGCAATAGAATCTAACTGCAAAAAAACAACTTGCATCTGTACATAAGAAAACCTATTTTATATACATTATGTCAAAATTTGCAATATGCATGAGTTTTTGTTTTTCATTTTTTTTTCCAGAGAAATATATATATATATTGTATTTGTTGCAGCAGATGCTGCTGCAAGTTCTTGTCCCTTGGCGGCTGTTAAGGTGTGCTTTTCATTTCATCGAATGCATTGCACACATCTATGGCGCTTTGGGTGAAGCACATGAAAAGAAAATATGAGCAGAAAAATGATTAAAAAATATATGTTCATCACTTCTGTTTTTTTTTGTCTTTAATGCTTTGGCAGTTTAAGTTTTTGTAGGGTAATATCATCTATTTTGTCATAAGTGTTTTTAAGTAGGAATGAGATCTAATCAAATGTTTCTGATGGGGAAATAAATCAAGGGAGATTTAAACTGTTCATGTGCTACTATAGACGTTCTCTATAAAGTAGAACTGTTTGTAGGAGAATGGTAACTCTGCTAGTCCTAAAGCATCTTAAGATCCTTACATTCATTCATTTAATAATCTCCTTCATTGCAACTGACCATTTAACATTTGAGCTGAAGCCCTATATTGTAGCAGTTTACAACTATTTGCATCCCCACACATGTAACTAGCCACGGGCGACATGTAACGGCCACGGATCGCGGATGCCCACATGGGGCAACAGATGCCTGTCGCACCAAAGCTTGGTCGATGCCATAAGTTTGAATGGGGACCGGTGTCGTCATCCAAACTAACGGTCGGCACACAAATGGTGCCCGCCGATACTGTGAGTGATGGAGAGCAACGTAATGACATCACGTTGCTCGCCACAGCTCATCTGTCGGTCCCCGCTCGTTACGTGTGTGGGGACCTTTTTTTGTGTTTCTGTCCATAGGGTCCCAAAATGTACACAAACATCCTCTGCTGTATTTGTATATTTTAGGTTTGGTTACCCAGTAGCATGCCAACTGCACTCTAAAATGGAGAGCAACTGCTTAATTCCTTTTTTTCCCCTGATTATTGTATTGATGGCATGTCTTGAATGCTTCCTCGATCGGTTGGTAAAATTCATGTCTTGATTACACTGCAATCAACTAAAATTTACGGACATGTCTGATACAGTTCCGATCGAGATTCAGTTTGATATCAATTACTTTTACCTCGATCTAACTAATTATAAAGGTTCAATCGAGCAAAAAAAACAAGATCTTTTTAGTTTATCTTAGAACAATATCTGCATGCGTATTCCTAGCTTTAATGTTGTGTGTTTGTCTATCCCTTAAGCTGTGCATAGATGGTACAATTACACGTCGATACACGACCTAGCCGGCGTGATTATGTCATGACGCACATGGTCGGCGGGTACCCGTTGTGTGCCACCCATTACTTCGGCTGGGGACAGCTGTCTCCATCCAAACTAATGGGATCGGATCAAAATTATCCGTCATGTCGGATCTCTGTGCGATCCGAGATGGCAGATTTTAGTCCAATCCTGCAAGTTGGCGCACCCGATTACTTGCCAACCCGATTCCGACCGTATGCCGCGCGTGTTCCCACATCCAATCCGGGTCGGTCCAATCGGGTGTGCCAGCTTTCAGGATTGTACTAAAATTTAGGAATCGGCCCGTCTATGCCCAGGTTTAATGATTCTGGGAAGACCGCGCTTTGTATCACAGCAACCCAAAAAAAAGGGGGGTGGGGGGGACAAACTAACATGAAGAATCTCTCGCAGTACAAGAAAAATGCTGAACACTGGCCACCCTTCCCGACAGTAAAACCTCTGTATAGTGTAAGTGGGAGAGAAGGGAGAAAGAAAGAGATGCCCCAGGTTATAAGGAACCCCCTTTGTGCTTGGGTTTCACAAACCTGAAGGAATATATGCCCTATTCCAGGCCTTAAAGGGCTCCTTCAGGCTTTTCAGGGCATACCACGAAGTATACTTAAAAGCTTAAGATTAAAGAAAACAATATTTAATATCCTTGATTATTGTCAACGTTACTGCAGATTCTGGATGGTAAAGCCAAGAAAGAATCGGTATAGAAGAATACGAACCACCATTAGGTGTGATTGGTACCTGGGCATCTTTTTGAGAATTTGTTCTAATTTATTATCATGGTGCCAAATGTTGGGGCTTCAGTATTTCTGTACAAGGGGAAAATAAATCCAAATCCCTGTCTATCTGATGAGATGTCTGGCAATGTTTTAAACAGTACACAGATGTTATTGGTCCTTTTCAAATTGACAGCAATAGTTTTTCTGATGTCTACTAATTACTGTATTCTTATCACAGTGACATCATAGAATTTTATGGTCATTGGATCACTCATGAAAATAAAGATTTCTCAATCGACCTTTTAATGTGGTTCCTGTGTGACTGCTGAAGTATGTGCATGGTAAGGGAGGAAAGAATGAGCAGTTTTATGACCAGATGCCTGCATTATGAGCCATATGTTTTGTAGATATTTGTAATATTCTGTAGCTGCTAGTGTCAGTGTTTGTGCTCTTCCAGGCCATAAACATGTCACAGATGATTGTGAAGGGGTTTGGTATTCCTAGGCTGAGGAGTTTTCATATTTGGGTTTTGGAAGGAAGGACTAATATTTCCTTAATATCTGTAAAAGCTTGATGAGGTTTGACCTCAAAAAGGCGTACTTTTACCCCCAAAAAGAAAGGTAGGGGAAAAGGATGACGCTGGTAAGAACTTGACGTGAAACGGCGCGTTTCACTACAATAGGCTTGTATAAGCATAAAAAAATGCTTATACAAGTCAGTATAGATTGAAAATGTTATGTGTGGCCATTTAGTGAAACTGAGGGCTGCACTTGTGTCACCCACCACTGCTCTACACAAAAACAATTTGCCAAAAGAATATATTGAGTGGTCTTAAGCAAAATAGTGCAACGTTTTGTGGTGTGATGAAAGTTGATGACCCTCAAACACTGTCTCCACCATATACTCTGGTTTGAATTTAGTGAATTG
The DNA here is from genome assembly GCA_036250615.1 of Ptychadena robeensis. Lineage (NCBI taxonomy): Eukaryota > Metazoa > Chordata > Amphibia > Anura > Ptychadenidae > Ptychadena > Ptychadena robeensis. The sequence continues at coordinate 59,820,146 of CM070038.1, forward strand.
TATGGTAGTGCAAGCAATCATTACATTGGGACCTCATACTATGATGCTGGACCTATGTATGGCATACCAGAAATTTGTAGTTTCTTTGTATACAACAAAATACTATATTTTATTATTTTACCATATGCTGAATAGGCAAAGCCTTGACATGCCTGAAAACATCTTGATTTAAGACCAACCAATTGGTGTTCTGAGATACACCACACTATTCCTCAGATCTAATGTAACTTGTGAAGTGACATTAAAAATGCTGTTTATATGGCAAAACTAAAGCCCCCTATAGCCCCTCCGCATAGATTGGGACCCGATGTTTTGGCCGATCAACCTGCCTGATAACGTCCTCACGTGCGGTCAATCGGCCAAAACATTGGGTCACAATTAGCTGTGGCACCCTTTGTATGCCAGCGCTGTCCGGCAGACCGCATCAAGTGACACCGGCTGTTCATTCAGCCCAGCACTAAGAAGACTAGCACCTTTTAAACACTGAAGCTCTCTAATGACAGGAAAAGTGCACAAGTTTGTTTTAAATATGTTGCGGTTTATTTAACCCACTTTTTTTTCTATTTGGCAACAACCATCACACCCAGCTGCAGGGTTCAGCTATGGGCACTGTGCATGACTCTTCTTCTGCAAAGCTTTCATAAACATTAGCTGTATTTAGGTGTTCTATAACAGCTGCAGGACATCTAATGTGAAATGGCCAAAATTTTATTTGAACACTTAACCAGATGTGATAAACCATGATATCATTCTTAATGTATTTTGTACATAATATCACAAGCAAAATAGTAAATGTTTTTTCTTTTACCTATTTCTGTAGTTAAACTGGGACATCAAGATACATTAAATAGATAGGAAACACACTGCGAGGCAAATTATTTGAACATACAGAAAGGAAAAAGATGCCTACATTTTAGGATGCTAATTTCATAAAAGAACTAACTGTATCAATATGAACACAAATAAAACACTATAAACATTTTGATAGTATAAGGGATCGGTAATTGAGGGAATGTAGGCAACGTGAATGTTGTAAATAAATAAGGCAAAGAGAAATATTCAAGAGAACAAGACAATACACTGTAATTACAATACAGATTTGGAGCTAGACTTCACTAGTGTGTATAGCAAGTGCTGAACACGGCCAGTGAATGCAATGGGCTAGACTCCATGGGTGTGTTGTGCTTGCAGCGGATTAAGTTTATTTTTCACATATTGCAACCGACATGCCTGTAGACAATGAACTGATGCGTTTAAAAAATGCTTCCCAATGTGCTTGGGATGTGTTTTTAGACGCATCCCCATTCATTCTCTATGGGCGTGTTGCTCGGGAAAAAGTCTTGTAACTTTATAATAAAGAAAAAAAGGGGGGCGCGTAAAAAAAAAAAACATGCCAAACTCGTCCAAAACAGCACCTTAACACACCCTATAAAAACATGTTTTTTAGATGCATAAGTGCATGGCCTCACATGAAATTTTTTAATGTTACAATACCTTTATGTATTGTAATGTTAGCTATTAGCAGTTAACATCCACAAAAAAATATTGTATGTATCTCAATTACAATCATAACTTTTTCAGAACAACTTTTTTTTTAAAAGAATGCATCAATTATAGCATTAAATAGTCCCATCCCTTCCCCATTACTTACAATAGGCAGTAGGCATCCTGCTAAATTAAAGGTCCCCATCCATGTCTTGATGGCGCTTCAACAGATGACACCTGCTCGAGCACCACGTGACGACGTCTCCATGCTGTGCTCGGGCACCCGTTGATTGGACTGAAATCAAGGCGCACCACTTTAGGTGCCCAATTCCCCATCACTTGGTTGATCCTGCTCAAAGAAAGGCATCCACGGCTCCATTTGTTTATAGTATATCAAATGCGGTGAACACGCACGTTGCTCGATAGTGCTCTAATCTATAAAAAATCGAGCTGTGGATGGACACCTTAAGAGGAGAACTAGAAATCAGGCCATAAGGGAAAAGGTAGCCATACACATATCTTTTGCTTACGATCTTGGGTTTGATCAGCTTGCACAATTTAAATATGGACCATCAGTCTAACATTGTTGGATCGTAGCAGCAAACAGTGAGACCGATTTAAAAAAAGATCTATTGCTTTCCTGAGCCCTGTGCTCATGCTGCAAAGTACAACTGGAATATAAATAGACTAAAATACCCAAAAACCTCATCAGATACTTAAACAATCTATAGAAATTTACCAACTTGACCAATCACATTTTTAAGGCATTTAAACTGTTAATGCTCAGTTTAAGAAGGTTGTGGTGTCAAGGCTTAATATAATCAATAAATCTCCATTGTCTCACATTGATCTTCCCCTCACATGATGTCTTGCTGTCTCCCTGGCATCTCCTTTCCAGGCACAGAGAGACTTGGGAAGGAAATATCACTGGTTCAATTAATTCTGCGTTCTTTTTTAAATGTAACTGAAATCAACAAAACTGAACTCTGAACTGAATTTTGAGGCGAACAATATACATGCAAGTTGAAAAAAATATCCAAAAATCTCAAAACAGACATCAATTGTATTGATACTGTTTACGTAGACATACTCGGGACGATTCCCGCCCGATTTTATGGCTGACAGCCATGCGTGTTCCTGCTCGGCAGCAAATTCGCTGCGCTCACCTAATCAGATTGACCAGGATCCTCCCGCTTTTTGAATCGCACAGTGATCCGACATGTCTGTAAATTCCCGGCCGATCCCATAACTTTGGATGGGGATGCCAGTCCAAAGTAATGTCTGGCACACAAAGGGTGCCCACCGATTCCCTGAGCAGCCATAATGTCGCCATCATGACAACATTGTGCTGCAGGGGGACCTTTTAGGGGTTAATTTTTACCAATCCATGGTCAGGTAGGAGGAGCACGGAAAATATATTGACAGCATAAAACTGCTAACTTTCATTAGCACAATAGCAACTAGATGAAAATGCTTGAAACTAAGTTTGCTCATTTGTGTCGATGTATAGTGATGCATTTTACCTCTTGGTGACCATCGCCATTGAAAGCAAAATAGAGGATAAAAAAGATTACAACACTTTCCTACAATGTCCAAACGGAAGAAAAGCCTACATTCTTCAAAGTATAATGAAACCCAGTACCAAAAATTTACATTAACAGAGCAGTGCATTTGTTTACTTTTTTTTTTTTACTAAAGATAGCATGGTCCAATATTTGCGGTTGATGGACCAAAAAAACTATCCGTTGACATAGATCGGACTGGCATTGATTTCTGCCTACCTGGTACGATCGACCCAAATTGATCAATATTGATCAAAAAAGTAGTCAGACATTTTGGTAAATTTCAGTTGATTGTTCAAGTATCTGACGGGTTTTCTAAGTATTCAATCATTTTGTATCATTTGGTACTATGGAGAATGCGCACATAACCCAGGAAAGAAATCAATTGGTTGTGAATCGATCACACTGTGTGGGTATACAGTCGATCAATGTTCGACTGACTCCATATTTAAATTGCACAAGACGATCAGATCAGCAAACGATCGTTCAAAAGTGGACCCGTGTATAACAACCTTAAGATATGAAAAAGACCAGCTCTCCAAATGTCCTTGTCACTTCATGTGAGTAAAAAGAGAACTAAAACTATGTTCCCCTTCTTTTGTACAGTTGAACCATCAACCTACCACATAATAGAGAAGAACAAAGCTGTAATGTTGACAACCATGACATGCTTGCATAAATAATACCAAGTGACAGAACATATAATACAAAGAGACAGAAGTGTGGTATTTGCACAATAGCCAGTGTACCCAAGGATTGATAATATCATAAAAAAAAATTGTGGGGGGGGGGGGGG
>CM070038.1:59835979-59861122 GCA_036250615.1 Ptychadena robeensis
TTCTCTAATGACTTCAGTTAGCCAATAAACGGTATCACTTGAACTCCAAACTTGCTGAGTAAATACACCAAATTTTGACATATATACAGACATAAACACTTTTCTTATCTCTACTAGACTAACCCTTGATCCTCTTTGATCTTTCATTATGTAGCATTGGGTAACACAGAGATTCTCCTGATGAAGCCTAAAGGCGAAACGCGTCGAGAAGATGTTACCCCATTGTTTGTACCCATATGGTTTCTACATACATCCATTATGTGGTTGAACTTTCATGTAATTGAAACTGTTTTTACCTTGATGATGTAATACGCTTTTTGAATAATGTATCCACTGTAATGTCTTTGTCTATGATATGATTGCTAGATTGACCATCCGGCATCTTCACTAATAAAACATGCTTAAAACCTTTACATTAGATTAATTATGATTTACTCTCAGTGCCGCTAAAGTCCATTCGGAGCCCCTAGTCTCCACATTGGGAAACGTGGGCCCCCATGTTGTTTGACATGCGGACCTAACTATCCCTAAAACCCTTCCAAAAGTAAAATGCAAACTATTGGAAAAAAATATATAAAAATGTCTGTGGCCACCACCTGCAAAACCATCCTGTTTTTGTGTCCTCTTGTTGACCCTTTATTTCACCTGTTAATATCATCACCAAACTCCAACCCAGCTGACATTGATTAACAATCCCCAGTGTTATATAAGGCCTCATTAACAGTGGCGGTTTTCAACTGCCAGGTAAACAGGTAAACAAGCCATAAACGTAACGGTCAGTTTTTGGGCTTTAGTCCAATAGGACCTCCATGGGTTCCTAATCTAGACGACCTGCAAACGCCTGTACTATTTTGCAGCCACTCGCAGTCAGTCGTCTCCCGTGTGGGAGCCACACGGGAGCGTACTGTCGTTTTCTGAGCTAAAAGCAGCTTGAGTATTGACAGTGTAAACTTTTGCGTTTTTGTGCGCTTGTAACCGCGCGGCTGAAACCGCATGCGTGTCCGCACGAGAACACATGGCATAGTTTTCGCGTGTTTTTGCGCGTTTTCATGATGCGATTTTTTTCCAAACGCGCCCAGAATCCGCGTCCGCTCTGCCATGCGTTTTTGCGCGTTTTGAAACGCATCCAATGCTTTCCTATGGATGCGTTTTTGGGATGCGGATGCGGTTGCGAAGCGGATGCGTTTCAAAGCGCTGCAGGCAGCGTTCACAACGCACCCTAAACCGCATCTGCATTCGTACGCGCACAAACGCACCAGTGGAAACTATATTGAAGTTTACAATGGATGCAGTTGTTTGCGCTTGCGGTCGCGCGGTTACAAACGCGCAAAAACGCAAAAGTGGAAACAAGCCCTTACTGATCAGATCAATATCCTGGAAGTTATACTGACTCAATACTGTACTCTGATTAAATAATGTGCTGAACTGCATAAGAGCATAAAAACCTTTTAATGGTGTAAGACAAAATCAACAATATGCCCCGAATGGGTGCTAAAGACTAACTTTTCTTATGGCAACTAACACATAACTGTAGTACACTAAATTTAATAAATGTTCAATAAAATAATGATCTATAAAAAAGCTAATGTAGTAAAAAACTACCACATAAACAAACTACATGGCACTACAAGTTGTGGTAGCATTTTACATCAACCAACAACTGCATGTTATATACCACCCAGAAGGAAAATAGACCACTATTGCACAGGATATGAACTGGAATCTGGAAATTAAGTCGAACACATTATGTAATAAAACAATTTTTTATACACAAAACTACTAAAGCTGGCATTTCGTTTCTTGTCCATAATTTAAGGTTGCACATTTGATTTGCGGCTGTCTTCGTGGTAGATCGATCACCGTAAGTGGTCGATCTTCGGCCAAATCGTATCACCCCATTTATTCATCCCTCTATTATATGTCCCTTACCTTCATATTCAAACATCATGCATACTCCCATAAGATGGGCCTCTTTGCAGATGAACTCCCACTTTCAGTCGCTTTGGAGCCCTTAGCAACTTAAAGGGAATACCCAAAAATCTGTGGCACTCAACTTTCCCTGCCCAGCCCTCCCTGCCCAGCCCTCAGCTTTGTTTGGTCTGGGACTTCAATTGACTATCTAGGTCAGTGGTGGGCAACTGAGTTGATACGGACGGCTACAAATGCAGCCCTAAGCATCACTAAAGGGCCGCAAATAACATTTTAAATCTATACTGACTTGTATAAGCATCTTTAATGAATACATGACATCATTTTAAATATTTAAATAACAAAACTTGTTTTCATTGACACTTCAAGCATTAGGGAACACTGTAGTATGGTAATGCACACTTTGCGTCATGTGAATGTGTTTTCTTATACAGCCCAGTGTAATAAACATTATGAGATTAGAATGTGTAGTGACAGTTAATAACCTTCTTGCCCAGGGTGCTGTGAAGCCTAGGACCGCTCGTGGATGCAGCTGTCATATGTAGACCTGGTTGTCAACACTGCTGATTTTGCTGATGTCATTAGTAAAAAAGTACCAAAGTACCAATGATAATATATGGAATGCCCCATGTATATCATAAAAGGTTATGTGTCCCTATTCTGAGGTTATGTGGTGCAATATATATTATACAATCATCCCCTGTTCCTTGGTGGGATAGTGATAGCCTAGGCACTCATCTGTCCGATGATCTTCTGCTGATGCGTCCTCACCTGGGATCTTCTTAGAGTGGGAAGAGGAGGAGAGGAACTTGCTCAGGTGCCGTCTAGGTTTCTGATTTCCTTTCACATACGCCAATGGGCCTACAAGCCGGAGCCTGAGCGAGTCTCTCTCCTCCTTTTCCCACTCTAGAAAGATCCCAGGTGAGGATCCATCAGTGGACAGGTGAGTTCCTATGCATTAACAGGTTTTGGGGATGCAAGTGGAGGACTGAGGGGGGCCACTGAAGAAGCCCAAAGGTAATTGTACTGGATATAGTGATAACTGTATCCAATACAATTCAAAGTAAAAAAAAAACCACAAAACACATTTCCAAATTAATATTTTTTTTATTATAAACAAAAAACAAACATAAATACATGCTGTTTTGAAATCTATTATTCAAGAGTATTTAAGAAATTGTACATATCTTGTTTTTACATGATTGTTTGTTTCAAATATATTCAGGATGTCTATTAGACCCTTGTACGGACATATTTTGTGAAGTTACAGACCTACAACAATAAAAAACATTGCTTTTGGTGCATTTTGCTATGGAAATCTGGACCCCACAAGAGCGCTAGGAAGGTTAAGGTGACACAACAGAACAAAGAGGCACTCACTGTATTGTGAACTACGAGATTAGTACAAATATGTAATATATATTACATACAAACATTGTACATAGTACAAATAGGTAATAGCAAAGTGGATCAAATCAACACAAAGCAATGAGAGAAAATATTTTTTACTCCTTAGGTCACAAGAGCAGCTAAAATTGGGTATATAGTACAAACCGGATTCCAAAAAAGTTGGGGCACTAAACAAATTGTGAATAAAAACTGAATGCAATGATGTGGAGATGCCAAATGTCAATATTTTATTTGTAATAGAAGGTAGATGACAGATCAAACGTTAAATCCGAGTAAATGTATCATTTTAAAGGAAAAATATGTTGATTCAAAATTTCATGGTGTCAACAAATCCCAAAAAAGTTGGGACAAGTAGCAATAAGTGGGAAAGTAAATTTGAGTATAACAAAGAGCTGGAACCAACTAACACTAATTAGGTCAATTGGCAACATGATTGGGTATAAAAAGAGCTTCTCATAGTGGCAGTGTCTCTCAGAAGCCAATTCCCACAATGTTGCACAGAAAGAGAGTGGAGCAATATGAGAAAGGTGTTACCCAGCGAAAAAATTGCAAAGACTTTGCATCTATCATCATCAACTTTGCATAACATCATCCGAAGATTTAGAGAATCTGGAACAATCTCTGTGCGTAAGGGTCAAGGCCGTAAAATCATACTGGATGCCCTTGATCTCCAGACCCCTAAATGACACTGCACCACAAACAGGAATGCTACTGTAGAGGAAATCAAAGAATGGGCTCAGGAATACTGAATACTTCCAGAATCCACCGTGCCATCGGCCGTTGCCAGCTGAAACTCTACAGTGCAAAGAAGAAGCCATTTATAAACAAGATCTACAAGCTCAGCCATTTTCACTGTGCCAGGGATCATTTAAAATAGAGTGTGGCAAAATGGAAGACTGTTCTGTGGTCAGACGAGTCACGATTCCAAGTTCTTTTTGGAAATCTGGGATGCCATGTCATCCGGACCAAACAGGACAAGGACAACCCAAGTTGTTATCAATGCTCAGTTCAGAAGCCTGCATCTCTGATGGTATGGGGTTGCATGAGTGCGTGTGACATGGGCAGCTTGCATGTCTGGAAAGGCACCATCAATGCAGAAAAATATATTCCGTGTAGAAGGAGGGTTGGATGGGTAGCGGGTTCTGATGGTAATCAGATCAGCGAACCATCCTTCTCTTTCCTAGGCAGAGACACGGGGACTTTCAAACGGGCCACCCAGCTCTACAACCAACCCCCAATTGGGGATTGGTACAGTCAAAGAAAAAGGTTTTTCTTGTAATAAATAAATGTTTATTAAAACATAAACAAGTCCGATGTTCATTAAAAGAGGTCTTTAATATTCTTTTCTGGGGGCGATGTTTAATTCTGGGCGATCATGGATGTTTGTAACTGATCCACCGAGCGCACTGAGCATTTGTATTTCCACCGGATAAAGAGAACGACTGTTTACACTGCCTCAACGCGCGTTTCTAACAATTTTCCTCAGGAGGCGTGGTTTGCCCCATGGTGGGATTATGTGTTGGGACTTTGGCTCAGGCTGCCCATGGAAGAGGGGGAAGAGGACAACGGAGGGAACGGGGGGCCACTGCCCAAGGACGGTCTTGGTAAAACCCTGTCTTTTGATAGAGGGTCTTCGTAATATAGGTAGTCTGGGTTGTGCCAGGAGAGGAGTATGAGGGTACTGAATTCGCTCCCAAGGTTTCCTCCGTGCCACGAGGCGCACAAACCTCCTTCTACATTGTATTTTGGGATGGTGGCCAAAACACCCACTTAAGGGTGAAGCAGTGGTATCCTATATGCAAAAAATATTTCCGGTTCAGAACAACATATGCTCCCATCCAGACGTCATCTCTTTCATGGAAGACTCTGCATTTTTCAACAAGTATAAGCCAGACCACATTCTGCATCTCAATCACAACATCATGGCTTCGTAGATAGGATCAGGGTATAGAATGCAGTCTGCATTCCAGATCTTTCAATTAGGAACATTTGGCATTGCATATCATATAAGTGGAAGGTTCGACAAAGAAGGTCCCAAGACTTGTTTTATCTGAACAGTTAGATTCCTGTATTAGACAAGATGGGAGAGATTCCTATTTCTAAACTGAGATACGGTTGTCTCCTCAGTCCCAGACGTTTTCTGTTTATTGTTTAGGAAGAAGGGCGGATGCCACACAGTGGTGAATTTTTAATGGCCTCTTGTCCCAACTTTTTGGGGTTTGTTGACACCATTAAATCTGAATCAGCATTTTTTTTCTTTTCCTTAAAATGGTATCATTTTCTCTCTTTTAAACATTTTGTTTTCTGTGATTTATGTTCTATTTGAATTAAATATTTAAAATTGGACTCCCTCATTGCATTCGTTTTAATTATTTCACTTTTACCAAATTTGTACAAAATAAAACTTTTTTGGAATCCGGTTTGTTCATATTAAATGAGAAAATCCATACAGAAACAAACACACACCAATGCATTGAATGCATCAACCCATTGCTTAAAGATAATAAATAGTTGCGCCACAACCTTCACAGTGATTACACAGCTAAGTAATATAAGTGGCCAGAAGCCCTCCGTGGTGTAGGGGTCCCTGAAGCAAAGATTGTAGAGTAAAATAAGTCGTATGAGGGGTGGGTGGTTTAAACCTCCGCTGGCGGTTCCACTGAGGTGCAGATTTCTGGTACCAAAAGGGATACAGTTTTTGCCTTTCCTCCGCCCCCATCCGGCGTCAACCGGTTGACCCGTATGGGGGCGGAAAGGCTTTGGGTGCCCTTCACTTTGTAGAAAATGCTGCAGGCACACAGAGACCACGGTTGGCGCCTGATTCCGGCACGGGCGCAGTTTACGATTTCCGATCAGAGTAGCCAGTACTTGCTCCAGGTGGTCGCGTTCCATTTGGCAATTGATCACCAAGCGATTACCCCCCGAATGCGCATGGTGATCATCGCAAAATCAGAATAAAGCGCTAATGTCCGGCTTTAGAGGGACAGTAAAAAAAAATATTTTTTTGGGAAAAAAATATAGATTTTTTTTTTAGAAGTTTAACACTTGTTTTCTCTTTTGATTTGGATGGATAAAACTATTTATTTTTTCCAATCCAATCAAAAAAAAAAAAAATGAAAAAAAAAATGACAAAAAAATGAAAAAATAAATCTAAGAACAAAACAATAGTTTCTGTACCTTTAATCTCCCCGCCGCGGATGACGTCATCGCAATGGTGGGAGAGAAGCTTATTTCACGAGATAGCCGGAGACCTCGGCTATTTCCTCAGGGAACGGCTCGGTGTGCGCCGAAGATGGCTCCCACTATCAGTGGAACGCTCAGCGCGAGCGTTTCTGATAGCGGATCCACTTTGACTGATTAAGAAAGACTTTCTATAATTCCATCTCAAAAGTAAAAAAAAAAAAGATTTTAAAAAAAGAACCGGCGACCGGTTTCCCCCCTCCGTGACGTCACACGTCAACTCTCCTGCTCCGGGGACCCGGAAGAAGCCTTAGAAGAAGGCAAGATTGCGATGGCGGCGTGAGCAGGTGAGCTCCCACGATGTGCCCCTAACCCAGTTCTTGGCGTATCGATAGTGCAGTGTGCCCTTGCCCAACTGGTTCGGCATATCGCTAGGGAGGTTAAGTTGTGTGTAGGTTTGCAGCTCTCAAAATGGAGGAGTGTGGCCCCCTGTGACCGACAATAAGAACAAGGAATCAGGAGGCACACAACCTAGTACAAAACACATGGTTAAATAATGTGGAATTGAATAAGATAAAACAAAATAAAACAACATGAAACAAAACATCAACAACAAGATACTCACATTAAAAGTATCGACCTATGGTTGAAAAAGAGCCTCCGCTCGAAACACGTCCCATTGTTCCTGTTGAGCCCCCCAGCATCTGTAAGCAGGAAGTGATCTCATCCCCAACCAGGAGGTAAGGTCTTCCTGGAAAGCACACGCCCTGAGAGATCCATCCTTGTAAACCTCTTTTCATGTATCTTGTTTGTTGTTTTGTTTCATTTTGTTTTATTTTGTTTAATTTTGTTTCATATTATTCAATTCCACATTATTTAACCATTTGTTGTACTAGGTTGTGCGCCTCTGTCCTTGTTTTTATTTATCAATCCATTGCTACCTGTGTGAATGAAACATTTATTAAGCATTTTAAAACAATAAGTAGTAATGAGTAGTCAGTGAGAATGCCCCTTCCTTACAATGGAATCATGTTGTTCATGTTGTTATAGCGAACAGTGAGGACAACATTCTAGAATTCGCAATATATTACACAAATGTGTGCTCGCATATATTCGCTTTGGATGGATATTCATCATATTATGCTTCAACATTGTTTACCAGCATACATTGTGCGCATATTTTTGCACATATTTGTGCACATTGCGGATGGATACGCACAGTGCTCACAGACTGAAGGAGAGAAGTTGTAAAGCTGGATCGTGAATCTTTGTGAAGAATTGCGCACAGCCACGCATGATGGAAGGCAATAGAATACAGTTAAATCGAATTTCAAATGTTCCTTTATATATTTGCTCAACACTATTTATGTTAATATCTAATACTGCATGTACTGAAAACAGGTTCAGGATAAGGGGCAATGCCCCCCTGGAATACCTTTGCACCCCCCAGTTTGAGAACCACAGGTATAGTGTATGGACATTTAAAGTATATGAACAGGTCACCCAAAGGGTCAGACCAGTCACTTCCACAACACCCCAGACAGAAGTAAAAACCCAACGGCTGTTTAAGTACCTTTTACACTTGACTGTCTGTAAAGCCACAGAAAAAGGTGAGGTAGAATATATGATAAGGATGTTTTTAAAAGAGATTTATGAGTGTCAAATTGATGGTTATTGATCATGAAAGGTTGATTTTGAATGTACACAGATTACTTTAATTATATGTTTCTTGTATATATGTTTAATGTGATCTGGATAGTAATTCTGTTTATCTGTCCTGATAATGCGGATGCTGTTCTTGGACAGGACAGTAAATCTTTCACTCATATCACATGGTAGAAATAAACTGAATGGCAATACACTGTGTCATCTGTATACCATATGGGAATTTATAACTAAAATAAATAAAGCTTAGGAAATTCACTAGCATTATTATTTTTTTTGATGGTAAGGATTGAAGAGGTAATGGGAAATGGCGGAGTCCAGCTTGACTCACAGCTTGTCGCAACCAGAGTGAATCCAGTCTAGGACTGTAATATAGTTTGAGGTGTGGAAGGGCTATGATCCCCCGATTCCTTAGGTCTGGTGAGGGTGGTATAATGGATGCTAGCGTGTGAAGTGCCCCAAATGCAGAGAAGCAGTGCAGACTTGAGCGAAGGGAAAAAAACCTTGGGCAGGGAGATGGGAAGGGTCTGAAAGAATTAGAGAAACCCCTGGAGTATGTCCATGGATTTTAAAAGATTTTCTGAATGCAAATATTATTTTTACAATGCGACTATTATTTTGGCAATACATGGTCATACCGCAAATATTCTAAATTACTTAAATCGAATCAAATAGTAGAATTATATATCGAAATATTGCAAATTCAAATATTGCCTATGCCGCTCATCACTACTTATTAAAATAACAATATGTTGAGACAAACATCTGAACAAATTACATTTGTTACAATATTGTACTTGATCCAAATTCCATACAAATTCAGATAAAGAACAAACCTTTAGTCTCGCTGAAGTCCCAAAACCTCGATATGCTATAAATGAAGAATCTCAAGCACCTGTGCTATTGATCATGGTAGTTTCAAAGATGACTGAAAGCTTTTGCATTCAATGTATCATGTGTGTCAGATATTTGGTCCTTTACTGGTGTCCTGTAGTGGCTTAGGTAGTGGTGGGTGGAACTGCAATGTTTAGAAGGGGCTAGATCCCTGACACTCCAACAGGTGTCGAATGTATAGAAACTTCTAAATCTCGCCATAGATGGTTAATTTTCATGACATCATTATGCACGGCTGGTCATGCATAGAATCATCCGGCACCCTGTGTGTGCCGGCATTTACTTTGGATGGGGACTGGTCCCCATCCGAAGTAATGAGATCGGGCAAAAAAATTACGGACATGTCTGGGGCGATTTATGGCCCGATTTAAGGTGGGCGAGTTAGATTTGTGGCAGATTGAACGCTGCTAGCCCGCACTGCGGTCACTCTGCGGCAAAATCGAACGCAAATCTAACAGTCTATGGCCAACTTTATCCATGCAACCATGAGCAGAAAAAACAACAACCATTTAAAAAAAATTCTGTAAATTGACAAACACTGTACACATATGTATGTTTTTTTACTTCTGTTCCTATACATTTGATTCTCTGTTCACACAACATGACTTGTAAACTGTTCGAAATTTACCAACAAAAAAACTCAAAATGAATCTATTATGATTGTCCATTTATTGAAGTCCTTCCATATTCATGTCAGATCTAATCATTTTATTAGAGCAGAAGTGAAAATTCACCCATGTGTGCTCAGCCATAAGCAATTGGCAGAGGAGGTGACAGGACTGGTATTATTTTTGTTTTCCTTTTCTTATTCCACAACTTTTTGAATTGGTGACAGTTGCTTTAAGTAGTGTTACAGACTGCCCTGCGTCTATTTGGTCTTGAAAAAGTCTCTGTGCTATGTTTGGCTATGCTGCAAACTGCACCTAGTTTCCAAGTGTTCTGGAATGTGGGTGTGTCTAGTCTGAGCAATACAGGTAAAGGGACTACACCTGTCATATTTGTAGCTGGGGACCTGAGAGCCACACATACAGGGAGCTGTCCCAGGGAGTCTTTTCAGGAGGAATGTCAGTTTATTGCTGTGGAGTTGTGAATTAACCAGCTTGGATTTGCTTCACTGCTTCTGTTTTAAGGTGAGCAGTCAGGTTCATTAATGTTGTTATTATTATTGCTAGCAGGTTAGGAAATCTGAGCCAGGTAATCTAATGTAAGCCATATATCTCCATCATCATAACAAGATGCCTCTAAAGCTGCTTTTTTATTTTCAAGGACTTAGTAGATGGCTTGCCAGGAAAAACTTGAAAGGCAGATGGATGTCTTGTTTATTGATCTTTTAAACAGTAAATGATGTAGTATAGGTGCACCTGCAAATCCTGGAACACCTTAAAAAGTCTCTACTATCAATAGTAAATCAGGTTATGTGACAATTGGTCTATGGAGTCTAAGTGATGATTACTTAAACACTGTAACAATCGCCTACAGCATTTTCTGGGAAGTTTATAAGTTGTTAGCAAGCAGCTTGAGTGTTTATGTCAGGAACACAAAATATTGGCAAAGTAGAGAGTGGCAAACTGTTTTAAATATTTGAAAACAATCTACTAACAGTTTCCATTCTGAAATACACATCTATTAGTGGCCAATTAGACCAATTCAATTTGTATTTAGCCATTGAACTCTGATATTCTATTTCAAATATGGTGTAAAATCAAAAGATCTTTATGTAAATGTATCTGATTTTCTCTAGCTTTTTCTATTTTGGAGTGGGAAAAAAAGTGTTTGCTATTGTGCTTGGAAGTAATATCGCAACGTGAATGGTTGTGCATCATTAACATTGTAGTAAGATTAATTTATTTTTTAATTAAAAATCAATCTAACACAGGTTGATGTGTCAATGCTTTATCCAGTTAGACACAGATGACCGCTTTTACTGTTTTCAGTTCAGACTTATGCAATTAACTAGTATTGCAGTAAAAAAAGTAAAAGGCAGATAACAATAGTGCTCACTAAACTATACAGGTTATTCTGTGTTACATGGTGATTATTAATTTTCCATCAAAACAGGTCATTTCCACACCAAAATACTGCATGCCTGTGCAGCTATTATATAAAGAACTACAATAAATGTAAAGTCTACTTAAGGAACCTTGAAAAGAACACCATTCGTAAAATACATAAATTGTTTGAGGTTGTGTAGGCTGCCGATACTGAACAAGTTGATCTTTTGGCTTTTGTAGTTTCGGTCAGACACCTGAACTTCAGTCAAATTTTGTAAAAATTGGCTTAACATCATAGCTGCATGCTTATATTGGGTTGGACAAAAAGTATTAGGTCGGGTTCCCCTTTTTCCCAAATGGCAACCCACATGCATACTGCTATGCTCTGAATTTGTATGGGCTGCCTTCAGCAGACCATCACATTAAAATATGTGCCTGGCTTTTCATATGGCTTTCACTGCACCACAATGCCTGGAATGTCTAAAGCTGGGTATAGAAGTTTAGATTTCCCAGTGATTGATGGTGCATGTGATTCCGGAATCGAATCCAATTGCAGAATCGATCTCACACTGCACCATATGATGTCTTTGATTCCTGGTCGATTCCTTCCCGCAATCGATAGCGTATCATCTAATCTCCAACTCTCAGCTGTTCTAATCGGAAATTATGTTATGTGGGTTGGACGCCAATAGATCGATAGAAACGATCATATGTCTCCATTAACGTTCCGACTAAATTTTACAGACAGGTCCGATTCCTGCTCGATCAATTTTATGTGCGATTTATCACTTTGTACATGCATCGATTTGTGATCGATTGATCGCGGCAATCAATTCCGGTGATCGATTTCACAGAAATCGTGCGGAAAAACAACGTCTATGCCCATCCACTGATATGGTACATTGGGGATGCCATTTATAATGCAGTGCACCACTATACAATTCTGCATGGATGTGGCTAAAACACAGAGTTTCAGAAAACCAACAAGGCAATGTGTATTTATGAAACACATTGATGTCTATTCTTCTTATCTAAGAAAACATAATTTTATAGAGCAGAAATAAGAGACAAAAAATATAAGTATTTAGAATTTTTTCAACATTGTCACAAATCTTGCCTGATATACAATGACTGCTTATATATATGTTTAGTAATTTGAACCTAGCCTCCGGGTAAAAAAAAGGTGAAAAAACATGTTTCATGCTCCCTGAACAGTGAAAATCTTGTTGCTGATAAGCCTTTATTGTAATACATTTAAGTGCATCTGTTTAGAAAGGCAGGAACAAAAAGTTTAATCACAAAGTATGAATAGTGTTTATAGTTCTATGATTCCTTTTTATGGCTGTAAGTGAAAGAGCATCAGTGATTCAATTATTTTCAGTGGTCATTATATACGCCTTGTCCTTTAATCATTCAAGAGTGTTGCTGTGCTATAAGGCAGTTGCCAGATGGATCATAAAGGAAACACATCATGTTCTGTTTCTAACTTATAGACCTGATTGGCAAATAGTATATTGTGTATATGGACTGTGTTTCATATCAGTAGACCATTTTAGCAGGGCTGTCCAACCCAAGTGTTTTTAGGATCAAATACAGGTCAGGTTTCAATATCAACAGTAATTTTCTCTGTTTTTAAAGCACATCTTACTAAAGCCTGTTCTGAGCAATCATAAAGATGTGAACAAATATAGCCATAAAGATGTAAACAAATATAGCCCTACAGAATTGCAGCTGGACAACTCAGGTAAATACAATATTGCTGATGTGAAAAGTTGCTTATAGCATCCATGTTTGTACAATGTTAAAGGCATACTCCAGTCAAAACATTTTGTATTTTAAAGTTAGGCAGCATTCATACGGGCATCCTTGAAAGGGTTGGGCAGACAGTTGGCCAATTAATAGCAGCCTAAAAAGCGTTAACATGTGAATGCTGCCTTAAGCTGGGAATAGACGGTACGATTTACCGTCTATTACTTATCTGATTCTCTGCACTAGGAGCGGTGTGATGACGTCATCAAGCCCGCCCGCTAGTGACGAGAATCGGACGGCACTCTTTATGTGCAGCTCCTTACTTTGGCTGGGGGCAGCCGTCCCCAGCTGAACTAACAGGATCAGGTAAAATTTACTGTCCTGACAGATAACTGTGCGATTAGCCCAATCCTCCTTAGTTGCTGCATCCAATTCCTCGGATCGTGCAGGAATTGGAACGTCTATGCTTAGCTTTAGCCCTTTTTAAAAATTGCTTTCATGTTTTTATTTCTGTCTGTGTTCAAGTTAGCTTTGCCCTTTTGCAATTATCTTTAGAGGCCTTATGGAGACTGCCAATGATGGTTTTCTGCTCAACTGTCTGGTCAGCAGACTTTCCCATGATTGTGAACCCCCACTGAACCAGTCCTTTGGATTAATTAGCTGATTAGAGTCACTTTGTGCCTAGAATCATCAACCTTTTCTCAATATAAAGGCTTGAAATACCTCACTTTGCATGTAATCAGTCTATTTAATTTATTATTTTCACCTTTTAAGTTGAATTACTGAAATACAGGAACTTATAGATGATAGTCTTATTTATTGCAAATCCCCTGTATATGACTTGGATACTGGCTGGTTGCTTACTTGAGGTAGTTGTCCTGAACTGCTGAAGCCAAAAGGCCAACTTTTCCTCACAATAAGCATTCTTTAAAATTAGTTTAGCATACAAACTGTTTTTAATATTCTGAAGTGTAGGCTGTGTGGGATGCTCCAGAAGATGGAGGCCGCACAAAACTAGAAACACAAAAATAGAGAGTTAGAACCAATGAGGAGCAATACGTTATAGTGAACATGGTCTGAAAGGTAAAAGCTGGTGAGGAATAGTAAACTTACTTTTTGGCTTCTGGTAATAATAAAGCCCTTAAGGCTCCCATACACAGGTCAGTTTCCCACCGGATTCCGGGACGATCGATTCCGGGCGCGTGCCCGCGAAACGATCGTGCCGGAATCGCGTGCAGCCCACCTTGTCCGTCCGATCGGGTCCGACCGATCGGGGGCTCAGAATCGGATCCGCCAGAGAACCAACATGTTGGTCTTTCGGGTCCGATTCTGCCCAGATCAGCGGGAGTTGCATTCCGGGAGGTGATCAATCGGACACGGATCCGGCAGGACAAGGTGGTATGCAGCGATCGGATTCCTTAATTGGCCGATCGATCACACCTGAGGATCCCGGCGGAATCGCCGGAATCGATCGGATGGTGAATCGATCAGCCAGGGAATCCGTGCCGTGTATGGCTAGCTTTAGTCCGAGGTCTAATTTAACACCGATGACCTATGTGGAATAAAGGTATGTGGAGAATACTGTCTCCAGGCTGTGTGACAAGGTTTTTGTATTGGTTGCACCGCACAATGCCTGTTGATAACTAGGTGTATTTGGTGCCAGGTCCATACTTTCGGTAATAGAAATTCATGCAAGAGGATTAGTTAGAAAAACATCATAGCAATCAGGCGTTTCGTGACTCCTGGGTCACTCTGTCAAGAGTGCAATTGCAAGGTGCAATTGGTCTCTGAGTACTGTTAACTGGAGGGGTTAAGACCAAAATAGTGCCTATTTAAGACCAAAAAGTGCTATTTTGGTCTTAACCCCTCTAGTTACCAAGATATTTTTCAAGCTTTGCATTTTATATCAAGAATTAGCAATAAATGATCATTTAAATGGGTGTCTCAGATAAATCATTTATTTAGTCCAAAACTAAATGTTTTAAATCTTTCGGCTTAGTTCCACTTTAAAAGGTCTTTATGTAAATAGACCTTTAAAGTGTTATATCACTATCTGTCACCGGGGAGTTGTTAAATTCATAAATTCCTCCCTGCCCTAAGTATATATGGAAGTGTATATATAAATATATGGAAGTGTTGTAGACCTCCTGTACATCTTCACATACATATTATAATTATTTCTGTGTAAATTGAACTATATGTTTTCTGGAATTAATTGGTCAGGGTGTATGAGGGTTACAATTTGATTGTGGTTATATGCTGCTTAGGCGCAACATTTAAGACATTTAATGCCATAGGTTTACCACCACTGCTCTAGGTCCTGCAGAAAAATTTTTTTTCAATCCAGGCCACATTCTTACATTGCTTCATGGTCCAGTTCTGGTGCTTATTTACTTTTTGTATTAGTGGACTGGGTACAACATCCACAACATAAGTGGTATGCAGCTACTCAGCAAGCTAATGCGTTCTGTGTGTTGACAATGTTGTGCAGACAACTTTCTCTCATGGCCAGCATTAAGTTTTTCAGCAATGTGTGCTTCTTCTGTGTATCAGACCAAGTGGCCTAAACTAAAAATCTATCTATCTATCTATCTATCTATCTATCTATCTATCTATCTATCTATCTATCTATCTATCTATCTATCTATCTATCTATCTATCTATCTATCTATCTATCTATCTATCTATCTATCTATCTATCTATCTATCTATCTTTACATCATAAACTGTATGGGCTAATTCACACGTGGAAAGCATCGAATTACATTTGTGTTGGTAGAAATTTGTGTGAATTAGCAGTAAAGCTAATTTTAAGGTCAGTAAAATTGGCACTAAATGTCAAAGGTTAATCATGTTAATCATGTCAAATGATTGTATTTACGGGCACCATTAAATTTGTCATTTAAATTTAACATGATCTATTGTTTATATACTCTGTGGTGTGAATCTATACTATTTTTATTACTGTGGTTCTTGTGGTTTTACATGGAAATATAAAAACAATTGAAGGTCTCGTGTTCTTTATATGTATGACCTGTTAGAAAAATAAACCATATGGTTGTGGAAAGCTCATCAAATACAGAGAGTGCTTATTAGTTCATCTTACTATATTTAAAGATACCCATAAACATTCCTATGGGATGGAGTACACTAGATCTCCATGACCTGCCCTGTAGGAGGTCAGTTGTCTTTTGTCCCCACCTTCACACCCACCTGTCAAATGAGAAGCACAATACTAAGGGAGATGGGGCAATTTTATTTCTTTAAGGTATAACAGTTGGGTTTAAGGTAGAAGTGGGCTGGCAGACGTTGAAAAAACCCACCAGCAGGTTTCTCTCTGTATTGTGTTTTGCTAAATGTTTCATATAGCCCAAAGGGCTGCTTTTGTTTGTCCTTTTAAATATTAAACTTATTTATGGAACTAGAGCAGACCTGTCAAGCTTCACGTTTTGGCCAGGAAAGTCACGTTTTTATGTGGCTTTCCCGGCCGAATCCTGATTTCCAAAAATCCCAGATTTCTCCCGGATTCTTGAAATTGTGCTTATCTAGCAGGGAGAGGATGTTGTTTCCCTGCTAATGTCCCATACCGCACATGATTAGCACAAGCGGGGTGGGTAAGGGAACGCCCTCTCCCTGCTAGATCAGCCGTCCAGCGCCGTACATGGAAAGCGAAAGAACCAAGATCCGTAGACCAGAAGTGACGTTACTTCCTGTACGCCCCCCGTTTTTTTTGTTCTAAACTTGACAGCTATGAACTAGAGTTTAAATATACTTGAACAGTACAGAACATAAAGGATGGGCCTGCCAACAGCTCAGATCTAAATACACAGAGGGACAAATTTGTACATAGGCCAAACTTGATATTTATTGAGTTTTCATATATATTGATTAGCCTTTTCATAAGAAAAAAAAAACTTAAATGTTACTTTTGGAACAAGCAAAGCTCTAACACGTTTGAGGTCAAATGTCTATGCCAATTTGTAGCCTTTATTTTTTAGATAAGGAGACATCCTGGATGAAAACCTGCTCCAGAGCACTCTTGAGCTCAGATAGGGTAGACGGTTCATGATATCAAAGGAGTGGCTTCAGGACAACTCTGTGAATGTCCTTGAGTGGCCCAGCCAGAGCCCAGGCTTGAATCTGATTGAACATCTCTGGAGGGATCCTAAAATGGCTGTATACCAACATTTCCTATCCTATCTGAGAGGTGCTGCAAAGAGGAATAGGTTAAACTGGCCAAAGAAAGGTGTGCAAAGCTTGGGGCATCATACTTAAAAAGACTTGAGGCTGCAATTGCTGCTAAAGGTACAACAAAGTATTGAGCAAAGGCTGTGAATACTTATGTACAAGTGATGTTTTTACGAAACCTCAAGTAACCTTTTTTTCACATTGTTATGGGATGTTGTGTGTAGAATTCCGAGGAAAAGTTTATTTAATCAATTTTGGAATAAGGCTGTAACATAACAACATGTGAAAAAAAGTGATGCACTTTGAATAATTTCCAGATGTACTGGTATAAGGTAGAGTTGCTAATTACATCCGTATAGATTTGAAACACACTTTAACCCTTGCAGTGGAGGTGTAGCTAAGGCTGCAAGGCATTTTTTTTTATAAACCTGTTTCAGTTCAGCTTTAAAATTAAAACATGCTTGGTGATTAAATGTAAACCTACACCCTTTCTACACTCCATACAAAAAAATAAGTAAAGTTAATGGAAAGAACTCGACCAGTTGGCATAAAAGGGAATGTTTTTACCCAATAAATGTGATACTCCTTGAGGAAAATGAGTACATGTCGCAACTTTTTCTGTTGTAGAATTTTTGTTGAACAAGGAAAGATCACCAAATTTGCAGTCTGCAGCTGTAATTCTAATTGGGGTAAATGCCTCTGTATGACATGCAAATATAGGCATGATAAAATACATAAATAAAGTAACACACCCAGCTGATTAGCTCATAGTTTTGCTCACATAACAAATATGTTTCCATACGTCATTATATTTACATTGCCTGTGTTAATCAAAGCACAGAAGGGCAGAATATATGCTGTGTTACAAATGCAAATGCTTAATGAAATACATCACATCATCCTTAACAGTGTTTATTTTTGGAAATGACACATTCTGAAAGCAAATAATAGATGGACGCTCCCAGTGTTCAATCTAATTAATATGAGTGTATAGGGAGTTGACAAACAAAATCCATTGTGTTGTGCTGTGTGCCAATTTTGTAAATCGGAAATGCAGGTTTTAAAGGGTATGCAAAATATGATAAACATAATTATAAATGTCATATCAAGGCAGAATGGAATTATTAAAAAGGTTGCCTAAAGTTTAAATTGTGAAAATTGGGAATGAGGTTCTTTATTTTCTCATATAATAAGTCTGATCATTCTTTTGTCAAATATATCATTTATGGTTGTCTAAGAAGAAAACAACTTGACTTTTGTTTTTGCTTTTAAGTCAAAGGGAATGCTATCCACAGCTTTTGACTTATATGCAATAATTCTTTTATTAGTTTCTGATAATTTTCAACATTGATATTGTAGTGACTCCTTGTTGTTGGTAAAGATTTGGGAGAGGTAATTGACTTATAGTGGACCTATTCTCCCCTTTTGTAATTTATGTCACATGGCCATACACCTAATTATAGATACAATTTGTAAAAAAAAGCCTTAGCTGCAACAAGTAAATTTCTCAACGGGCCTCCCCCCGATGATGTCATGCTGAGTTTTAGTTTCAGTATACAAAACTACTGGGATATGTTTCCACAATTGAAAACCTTGGTTGTTTGTGGTTACTCAGTGAGCTAGGAAGTAACAGCACATAAGGAGTTGAGCTGGGTTCTGGGTAGCAAGCTGGGTAGCAGGTCACCAGATTTCTGGAGAAAGTTTCCATTTCTGGGAATTAAGAATGGCTCTATGTTACTTGTTGTAGCTTTTAATGCACAGATTGCAGCTGAGAGAGGTTTGATAAAGCAATTTGAGTCTACAGTGTTCCTAAGTTCCTACAGTTGAAGTTGCTCTTCTTCAGTAAAAAAATTTCAGAATGGTGAATTTACCAAAGCAAATAGTGTTCCCTTGTATAGCTCAAAATCGCATCAAGTTGCCACACCCTAAATGACATTGAAATAAAAAAAACACCATAGAACAGGGCTTTTAGGGAATCGCATAGTCCAGAATATTTTTAATCAATTATAAAAAGGTCTTAATTAAAAGTTTTGACCTGGTCATAGTAAAACCATTCAAATACATAAGTCCATGTTATGATGGTAGTGACTACTGTCCTTCCCTCCCCTGTTCTCCAGGGAGGTGTCCTTTCATGGTCCGACTTGTTTCACCCTGTAGGGAATTCCCAACGTGACCCGGGAATAGTTATTAAAAAATATCAAACAGATAGGTAGGATGGCAACACAGATGATCCACTTAAAAAAGGAAAGCCAAAAGCCAGTCAGAGGGCAAGCCAGATAAACTTTCTCAATGAAGCCGCCATAATTCAGGTCAGGTGATTTACTTGGGCAATGCATAACATTCCACTTCTTTCCCTCTGAATATGAGCAGATAATATCGCCCGAAATGAATTTATCCTGCTGCTTTTACCAGCAGTCACATTATCAATAACTACAAGATAACTAGTTCCATTGGCCATACATGCCCACGCCATGACACTACCAAGATGCTTCACTGATGAGGTGGTGTAATTAGGATCAAGGACAGTTACTTTCCTTTTCCATACTCTTCTCTTCCCATCACTCTGGTACAAGTTGATCTTGGTTTCATCTGCCCATAGGATGTTGTTGCAGAAATGTGAAGGCTTTTTTAAATGTTGTTTGGCAAACTCTAATCTGGCCTTCCTGTTTCTCAGGCTCACCAATGGTTTACATTTGTGGTGAACCCTCTGTATTCACTCTGGTGAAGTCTTCTCTTGATTGTTGACATACATACACCTACCTCCGTGAGAGTGTTCTTGATCTGGCCAACTGTTGTTAAGGGTGTTTTCTTCACCAGGGAAAGAATTCTTCAGTAATCCACCGCAGTTGTTTCCCGTGGTCTTGTAGGTCTGTTGGTGTTTTTTGACCACGCTAATGTTTTTGCAATTTCTCTGATGGGGTTGTTTTTTTTTTAGCCTAATGATGGCTTGCTTCACTTATAGGGACAACTCTTTGGATCTCATCTTGAGAGTTGACAGCAACAGATTCCAAATGCAAATAGCACACTTGAAATTAACTCTGGACCTTTTATCTGCACATTGTAATTGGGATAATGAGGGAATATAACACACCTGGCCATGGAACAGCTGAGAAGCCAATTGTCCCATTACTTTTGGTCCCTTAACAAGAGGGAGGCACATATTCAAACTGTTGTAATTCCTACACTGTTTACCTGATTTGGATGTAAATACTCTCAAATTAAAGCTGTCAGTCTGCAATTAAAGTTTGCTTCATTCTAAGTCCATTGTGGTGGTGTATAGAGCCAAATTTTAGAATTCTGTCGATATCCCAATATTTATGGACCTGACTGTACATGGGGACTTGACTGAGTTGGTTTTAAATTAATGTTAGGTAAAACATTCATGATACAATTTAGGACATATGCCTTGAGACGTCAATAATTTGGAAGAATCTGCATGTTCTTGTACAACAAAAACCTGAAGCTTAACCCCTGGTTAAGCACCCCTGGACACCAACATTTAACTTTTACAGAGTGGGGGAAAAATACTTTTTATGTTGCTTGATGTTAGGCTATACATACAGTATGCAATATCAAACTTCCCTTTGTAAAGTGAGCATTATACTCATATTAAAGCAGGGAACAGACGGCTTGATATTGGAGCCGTCCGATGTTCCCTGCAGCAGCGTGATGATGTCATCACACTGCTGTCAGATATTGGATGAGCTGGAGAGACAGATCTGCTGACCCTTGATCGTGCCCATGGAGAATGAATGGACGCGATTTTGATCACTTTCACACGCGATGAAAAATCTCATCCATTCATGTCTATGGGCGAAACCAGGGCAGAAAAATTGCGTTTGGCCCTGTACTCCGGCCTTTACATGAAGTAGGGACAAGCCCATTCAACTAAATGGAAGCGATTAGTTGCGATCGTCATTGCGTCCGATTAACATTGCGTCCACGTCGCGGCTGATCACCTAAGTGGGAACATAGCCTTACAAATCTTCTGGAAATGCTCTGTACTGTTTTAAAAAATTGTAATTGAAAATGTTGTGGATATCTCCATCTCTGTCAACCCAACACCTAATGTACCCACATTTCCCAAATTACCCTATATGAAGTGCAGTTTTCGTCCCCCTATCAGTTTTCTTCCTCTTTTTTCTCTTTCATTCCTCATTTTACTTATTTTAATATTGCTATTATTTGTTTTTGTTTTTTTGATTGATGATTTTAGGGGGATAGCTTGTATGATACATGGTCTATATAGCGAGCTTTGTGTATGCAATAACACAGTAAAGGTGGCCATACATGGTTACATTTTTTAATCGTTTCGAGCACAATCAATTGCATTTACAGTGATCGATTATTCTCGAATCTATTGCTGCCACTCTTTCTGCAAGTGGGATCAATCGAAAAGAAACCCACAGATTGGTAAATCCCTGTTCGGTTGGTATTACTTTGGGGACGGAGGGCAAAAAAACGTTACATTGTCCTGCACTTGCATCTTCCATACAAGTCTATGGGGGACACTTGTGTGGCGCCTGCAAAATGCATGCTGCAGGGCTGTGTGGGCTAGTGTGAAAGGTACACAGGTTTCCTATGTTTTCCCCTAGTCCTACTGCGTTACAGCACAACTAGTGTGAACAGGCACAAGGCTATGTTCCCACCAGCAGTGTAATAAGGTTTTCAAAACAGCCATAAGTCGTACATCGATCGAAAAGTGCACCATTTTTGGGATCACTTTTTAACATCAGATTTACAAAAATCAGCTACTCAAAAACATTTGATTGAAAACTATGAAAGTGGGATGAGGCCTGCATGGTTCGACCAATAGGAATGATCAAATGTCTCTAAAAACGTCCCTCGATTCTCGATTGATTGACTTGCCATCACAGATTTTATGCTTGCATCGATTTGTGAATGATCGATCGCTGCGATCAATCACGGCGGTCGATCATTCAGAAATCACACGAAAAATCGAGACATCTATGGCCGACAGTTAGTTTGAACGGGGACGCCTGTCCCTATTCAAACTAATGGCATCGGCCAGAGATTTACAGACATGTCAGTTTTCTGTTGCCCCATGTGTCCACCCGCGATCCGTGGCCATTTTTGCAAAATTGGCTACGGCTCCTTACGTGTATGAGGGCCTTTAGTCATCTGAACTTCTGGCTTAAACCAAATAGGTTGACCACTGGACCCTTTCATGCTATATCATCCTCTACCCCTCTTGAGACCGACACTCCTACCCTCCGTGCTGCTGGCTAGCTTACAGGCATCCTGGGGTGCCCATGGGTTGGGTTCTGGTTTCTTTTGTCACCCTCTACTGCCTTCTCCCTTTTCACCAGAATCTGTGTCTTGGGGTAAAGTTAGGTGCAGGGTTTTTCCCCTGCAGTGGGCCACTGCAGCATCAGCATCAGGCTGTGGGGAGGAGTACAAGGAGATGCAGCTACCTCTGTACACTCTCTCTTCCTTCATGCCTGCTCTCTTCCTTCCAGCGTGTATGGACTGGTGGGAGGGAGACACTTGCTGCCTGCCTAGGAGCAACAACAGGTAGGCTAAAGAGCCACATGTGGTTTTGAGGACGTAGGTTGCAGACTCCTGCTGTAGTTCTTTGATCATAGTAACAACAACTAAGATTTTGAAGACATGCAGGGACTTCCTTCCACATTTTTATTTATTCACAGGAATATTAATTACAATCAGCATATTTGTTTTTAGTTAACAGTTGATTATATATATATGGTCCAGCCCTTTCTTTGCTCTATTTATACTGGCACAAACAAGAACCTGTCTGTCTGAATTTAACATAGTTTTGTCCACCCTGATAATTGCAATTAAGTTCTTTTGTTCATTGTTTTGCATATGGTATTGCTTCTGTTATGTTTTGTATTAACATGTAAACAGTAAATGAGCTAAGTATTATGTATTATTTATAATAAAATATAAATTATCGTATATAATTTTTCCATATATAAATGGATATTTGCACCATTTACAATGTATTATTGCTTAATAGCAAGGAGGTATATGTCAACAGAAATTGTACTCGAAATGGTTTATTTAAGCTAAATTGTCAATCAGCAGATTGTAGTGGGGGTCATACAATGAAGAACAACCTGAAAGTGCCACACACATCAGCTGCTATCTTCAGGAAGTCCTGAGCTAGCCATATGTAAATGAACCATGATGTGGCTATTTAGAGTGCAGAAAACACAATCGTCTTGGGCTGCCAAAGCTGACTTAAGTAGGGGATGGCCAGTCCCCAGGGACTTTAAAGGTGCAAAGTAAACTTTATTGTTAGTATCCTTTATTTACAAAGCACCAACGTATTACGCAACCCTGTACAATAAATGAGAATGGAGATACAACACAATATAATACACAGGAGGAGATGTAAGAAGGACAGGAGGTGTGGAACTTTGAATTTAATTATCTGGACAATTGGAGGCCAGTTGAGAGAGTAAATAAGTCTAGCAGCATCATTCATGATGGACTGAAGAGGTGATAGTCTAGTTAGAGGAAGACCAGAGAGGATGATGTTGCAGTAGGCAGCGTGCTTGGGGAATGAGAGAGATGACAGTGTTATTTACTGTAAGTTGTTGGGAGGGGGGGGCATGAAAGGTGATGGGGAAAAGATGATGAGTTGCTTTGCTCAGGTTGAGTTTAAGGAATCTGTCAGCCATCCATGAAGAGAGATGAGAGATGTTGTCCAGGACAGAGGGAGTAAAGGCCGGGGTGGATAGGTAAATTTGCATCAGCATATAAATGGTATTTTAGACCAAAGGGTGAGATGAGTTTGCCAAAGGATGAGGTGTAAAGGGAGAATAAGATGGGGCTAAGGACTGAGTCATGAATACCAATAGAGGGCAAGGTCTGTAGAAGGAGATGGTGATCTACAGTGTCAAAGGCAAAGGAGAGATTCAGCAGAAGAAGCAAAGAAAAGTTGCCTTTGGCCTTGGCAGTAAGCAAGTCATTGGCAACTTTGGTAATGGCTGTTTCAGTAGAATGAGAAGACCGGAAGCTGGATTAGAGGGGATAAAGGAGGGAATTCACATTCAGATAGTCGGTGAGTCTTCTGTATACAAGGCATTCAAGTAGTTTAGAAGCAAAAGGAAGACGAGAGATTGGTCGGTAGCTAGAGGGAAGAGAGGGGTCAAGTGATGGCTTCTTCAGTATGGGAAGGACATATGGTCTGTACATCTTCTAATAAATCAGGCCACTGTCTCTGAGAACTCAAGTTGCTGTGGAAATTTGTCTATACGATTGGTCTATTAAGACAAAAGAGAATATACACTATACAACATATGGCATGTTTGAAGGATGATGGGAAGATATCAGAGGAGAGGGAGAGGTTGAATAGTTCAGTCAGTGCAGGGCAAGGGTCATAGAATGGGTCTTATAGAATAGGTCTTAAGTAGATCAGCAGGTATAGGGTTAACAGGGGAAAATGAGGTGAGGGAAGAGTTACAGGAGAATGGGATTGGAGAAGTGGGGGTAGTGGGGTTGGCAGAAATATCAATTTGGATGGCTTCAGTCTTGTCTTTGAAATATGTGGTGAGGTCCTGGGCAGAGAAGGTGGCAGTGGGAGGAGGAGGTGTAGGATGGAGGAAGAGAGTTGAAGGTGGGGAAAAAGCAGCGAGGGTTGGATGCTTATGAGGATATGAGTGAGGAGAAGTAGCTTTCTTTGGCAACGGTAAGGGCAGCATTGAATTGATGGAGTTTAGCCTTGTAGATGAGAAAGTTGCTGTTCTGACCATACTTTCTCCACTTGCAGGGGCACGTTTATTTAGGCCAGATTTAAAAGTGAAATTTAAACTGAGAGGCGGCTTGGTCTGGGGATGTGAGCTAAGACATAGTGGAAGCAAGTGATGATAAAGATTTAGTGAATGTGGAATGGTCCAGGTTGTGGAAATCTCAGTGTAAACGTCCAGGTCTGGGAGGTAAGGGGGTGGATATAGGGTAAGTGTTGATATTGAAGGTTAGGAGATGGATGACAGAGAGAGGGAAAGCAGAGTTGTCAAGGTGGGTGAGGGTGCAGAGTTTGGAGATCACAAGGTCAAGTGTGTGTCCAGCCACATGTGTGGGGGTGTGGATGCACTGGGTTGGACCAAGGGAGACCGTTACAGAAAGCAGTTTGGCGGGGGGGGGGGGG
>CM070038.1:59865845-59893292 GCA_036250615.1 Ptychadena robeensis
TGTAATATGTCCATGTAATGTATGTGGTGGATTTTTTTTTTGAGTTTACTTCCGCTTTAAATTATAGTGCAGAATCCAACTTACCTTAGTAATTAGAGGAAAATCACATTACATTATTAGTCAGTAAAGCACTGATGGAGAAGCATGACACCCCTGCAGACAGCTTGATATCCATAGATACAAATATAGTGATTAATAGTTTTTTTTTATTTTCTTGAAGCGCCCTTGGTGTGTTACAAGCACACCAAGCATTGTCCTTTACACCCTGTGCTAAAAAGTGGGTGCAAAAAACTGAACCACTCAAAAAGCAAGGGTGCTCTAGTTTGCCCTGCCTCTACAAAGGCTATGAGATACTTACCCTAGAAAACTGGAGGGGGCAAGGGGTTTGAATACTTTGTTTATATTTGGTCCCTTCCCTAGGGAACCATGACTGAAGTCCAGTACTAGGGACGAATGGAACCCTCCAAAGTGGCATGCCTTTATGGTGATCTCACAATTACAAATATTAAATAAATGCAGAGCACCTATCGTTACACATGGCTGTAGCTCTGCTTTTGTCCGGTTTTGTTTAAAAGTTTGGGGCAATCAACTGTTGAGCATAAAGCTTCAACTTTTATGTAAAAATTATTTATTGCTTTTTATACTCCAATGTATCTTCGCTTTCAATGCACAGATACAATTAATGACCTCAACAATAGCAATGTTCTTTTTTCATATCACCACAGTCAGTTTTGTGTCATATAAACATAAGCAGCAACAGATTGATGCAATAATGCCAATTTTTTACCAACTCATGGTATTGTTTGTTTTGACTACTTGCTGTGTTTAATGTTTCCTCAATAAAATGTGATACCCTTATGTTAGGTAGTTTTTTGAGAGGGGCCTTATCTCTGTTGTCATCGTGGTTGAACCTCCCTGACAGGTGTATAAAAGGTAATGAACAAATGCAAACAAAGTGTTTGGGTAGTGATTTGTGTGTTTAGACCAAACTGCCCTAGCTGGTTTCCTTTTTGTTCAGATAAGACAATGCTTCCGTTTTTGTACTTTTATGTCTCCAGGTACAATTCATGACTTCGCTGTTAGGTGTGCATACTGGAAAAGTCTAACAAAGTGATCTCACCACCTAAACACCTTTAGAAATACTTAGTGTAACTACACCCTCCTATCCTTTATAGCCAAGACAAGTGTCATCTTAAGCTAGGCATACACGTCTCAATTATGTAATAGATTAAAGCACAATTGAGCACTGTGCGTGTTTACGGCACACGATTTTGCTAGAATCTATTAAAAATTTTGAGCCATTTCATCTGTTGGAAAACCTTGTTCGATTTCCACTACTTTGGATGGGGACTGCGGTTCCCCATCTAAAGTAGTGGCTGATATCGATGACGCAACAGTGCTGTGCCTCAATATAGGTAAGATCGAGCAGATTGCTGCGACTGGCTGGGCATCAGTCGCACAGGGTTCTACCCGTGTATGCCCTGCATTTAACTCTTAACATGATGATCTATCATGATGATGTCACTACGCTGTGCTCGGGTATCCATAGAAAATGTATAGAACTATGCAGTTTGAAGAGGGAATGAGGTGCATGATATGTACATTTATGAACTGCCAGGAAACCCTCATAAAATTAAGCCTCTAAAATAAGTCATGGGAACTGTGGAACTACTGAAATACTTGGAAAAGTATGGGATCTGAGACATTTTTCAATAATGTAGTTAAAATGTAGATAAAATATAAAATGAGTTTTATCCCTGAAATGGATTAGATGTAATGTAAAGCCCCCCATACACCTTGAGATTCCTCCATACAATTTCCATGAGACCAACTATGTAGTATAGTGACCTCCCTGATAGAATACATAGTGATTGGAAGGTGTAGAAAGGTCCTCATATTACATGGTTTTGGTAGAAGAAAAGTTGGTTGTACAGAAATTGCATGGTAATTGTATGTGGTGTATGGGGGGCTTAAGGTATTACTGAATCTGAAATGAGATTGCGTAGATATTAAGCAGTGTGGGGGCAGATTGTTGTATCCATAAGTATTAAAGTGAAACTAAACTCTAAAATTAAACTTGAAAATTATATTTATATTTTCACATATTTGCATTAGAATGTCACCTTTGTTGGTAGTATCAACATGCATTTATGAAAACTAACTTACTACATGGCTCCGAACATTAAATAAGGGTTGAAATGCACAGGTACTTACTTTGACAAAGGAAGAGAAGAGGGCCCTGGCAAAACAGGTTTCCACTCTAGATCTAGCCATGCAGTATTGAGATTTTTCTCTACCTCCAATTCTTTGATTGGTGTTTATGTCAGAGGTGTTACAATGAAAGCACCCAGAAACTCCATTACACATCTACCAATGACATGCTCTTTGGTATGGTTAGGTAGTCTCTATGGCTTTGCTTCAGCGGGAGTGGCTTAGTGTTTTGGGTTGTTTATATCAAATGTGGTAAGCAAAAGCCTCAATGTTTTGAGGGACACTGGCATTTTCCCTAACTTTGAAACATATAAGCACTGGTTAGACATGTGAGTTTAGGTCTGCTTTTATGATATTGCAACCAAAGGTAGTAATTGGTTGGAAGTAGCTTTGTTTTGCATGCTATGTTTTTTGTTCACCTTTCTCTTGTCTGTTTCAGCTTGAATGGGATATCAAAACCCAATGCCAAGTCCATATATGGTAAGTGAGAAGATTAATCATACACCAAGTAGTAAAAAAAGCTTCTCGATGTGTTGCAACTAATTAAGTGGGAAAAATTTATATTAATTTGTGTTTATATAAAGAATAACAGATCATTATTCAAGTGTCAGGGCCCAGGGAGCAATTTCCATGCAAATTGTCATCACTCATTAAGCATATTTAGTAGATTTCTTTAAGGAACAAGAAATGTAATGTAACATGAAAAAAACACGTTATCAGATTCTGTTTTGTTGTTACCATAGGTAAAAACTCACTTGCACATAAAAATAAATTTTAGAACAACTTATAATGTAGTGCTTTGTCCCTTATCAGCCTCACAATAGGCCTATAATTTGAATTAGAAATAAATATTTGTGGATGGTTGGGTGCAATAGTCAAACATGTGCCACACCCTGAAATTTTCAATTAGAAAAATACCCAGAGTAATTGATGTCCCTAAATAAACAAAGTGGGCACAACATATACGCTTAAAGTATCCATAAAAAGACTTTATTATGTAGGACCAAGATACAACATACATACCTTGTTTCCCCTAATATAAGACCTACCCCGAAAGTAAGACCTCCCCCGAAAGACCTAGCTGCTATCCCCCCTGTGCTTCTAATATAAGCCCTTTCTCAAAAATAAGACCTACCATGTCCCAGAGAAAGCTTCCATATTTAGAAAAGACATGGCAGAAGGTGTTTTGTCACTTGCATTTTTCGCTCCTAAAATTAATATAAGATGGTGTCTTATATTAGGGGAAACACGGTACATCAGGTTTCATCAAACATTCCAGTACATACATAATATATATACTGTTTATGGATACTTTAAACGTTGTGTGCTGTTATGATTAAAATTTCTAGCCAGGCTCTTTTTAATTTGTGCTGAAATGTTTAGGGATGATAAAGATCACAACCTCCTAGACTCCTTTGTTTGAGAATAGTCTACCTAGCCTTCCAAAATGGAAGCAAAACATCATCACAGTTCAGCACAGAGTTTGTGAACTTTAATTCTCATGAATGCTTTGCAACATTTTTGCAAAGCCAGGCCATGGTTCCATCTATCACAAGCCTTCGAGGTCCTGAAGCAGCAAAACAACCCCAGACCATCACAAACCCACCATCACACTACCACCACCACCATATTTTGTACTGTTGGTATGATGTTCTTTTTGCTGAAATGCGCTTGTGTACTCTTACGCCAGATTTTTTCGTAAGATTGCTCGGTTTGACGAGGGTGAGCACACCACATGCGATTCGACAAGTGGAGAAACAAAGGTTGCAACTTGCGTTGTGCTGCGATCAGGTCGCGACAAGAGGATATTGAAAATCTCAGGTGTGATTAAACCACAGTTGAAAATTATTTGTTCACAAGGGGGGGGCAAGATCAATTTTTCCACACAGGGCCATGTAGATTTGGAGTTTTTTTTCTCCCTTAATAACGTTAACCTTCATTTAAAAATCGCATTTTGATGGTTCAATTATGTGTATCTGTTGTGTTTTGATGAGCTGATAATGGAAACACTTTAAGTGTGACAAACATTGCAAAAGGAATAAGAAACTCAGGAAGGGGGCAAATACGTTTTGCACACCACTGTTCATCACTACTAATTGAGAGAGCCTAAAAAAAAAAAGACCCAAAAAGTGATTATTGCCCATTCAAAACCATCAGCTGAACCCTAAATAGAGGTTTCTTCATTGTACCTGAAATGCATTGCTCTGAATTATACAAATGTTGCAACATTTTTTTATGGGAGCATTGCATTTCAGAAAAAACCTCTAAAAACATTCAGACAGTTTCCTCCAATTCAGTCATACTGTGACTCACATGTAGCTTATATACTAATAGCGAGTGTCCATGATTATGTCACAGGCCAATTGCCATGTGACTCCAATAATGAAACCTCTGTGATACTTTACAGGCTATATCCATGTCTTGTCAGGTGATGGTCTCCATATTAAATTAGATACAAGTATGATTAACTTGTGGGATGTAGCAAGGACGTGTCTTTGTTGGCATCATATGTTGTGTTTGAGGACATTGGTGCAGAAAAATTAGATGGGTAATAACAGTTGATCTGTGGATTTTACCTTTATCTGTAATTATTGATAGAATGGTCGTTTTTTTCTTTTTAATAAAAATATATTGGGCATTTCTGTATTTCGTCAAGAGGCTAGTATTACAGTGCCAAAGTCAACTACTCATAGTTTTTGAGTGTGCTCACAGTAAAACATTACGATCTTATGTTTATTTTAACTACTCTTTTGTTTTCATTACCTCACTTACTACATATTGATATCGATAAAGGATGAATCTAAGGTAGCTTACCTATAGGAAAACGTTAAGGAAAAACATGAGCAAAAGTAAAATCATACCATGAAAATATTATTGATAACACAAATTGAAAATCTTTAGAATGAAATTTTTTTTTGGGGTGGGGTGTTATGTTTTTTTGTAATGAATTTGACAATAGAACAAATATCATACCACACGAGGCTAACAACTCAATTTTTTGTCTCAAAAACCCTAACTGCATCCAAAATGTATATGGAAATGCAGACAACCCTAGGTGCCTCTTGCCGTAAGGATCACAGACCAAGAAAATCTCTTTTCAGAGGTCAATTTTCTGTTCCTTGTGCTCTAAATCACAGGGTTCTCAGTCGTGGCCGTGTTGTTGTATTATAGCAGAGGATGGAACAAAAAGAGAAAAACGGGGGGGGGGGGGGGGGGGGGGGGGGGTGGGGGGGGGTTTATTAAATCCCCAAAAAACAAGCTACGCTAGTGTGAAAAGCCAGACAGCTATTTTGGGCTCCCAGTGGAAAATAAAGAGAGGCGCCCATAGTTTTGATCTTTAAGAACTTAATGCTATAGTTGCAAAAATTTTTTTTTTCCAGTTTAAAACCAACGCGTTGTTTCATGGCATCAAACACAACTTAAAACAGGGGGGAGGGTAACAAGATGTGATTATTGCAATCTGTTGGATATCAACATTAATATGGCATTGTGTTTACTATTGCTCTTTTAAAGTCTACATGACAGTGTTCTGTCTGTCACTTAAGACAAATCTTACTAGACTAGTCATAATATCATAAGAGTTTCATGATACAAAATATTTATATTAGACTAGTAAACACATATTTCTAGGTTATATGACATCATTAGGGTTTGTACAGATGTCATTATGACAAGTTAGGTTATAGTGACATCACCTATACTGGGTTTAATGTAAATATATCAACATCATAATCTCTATTGTACTCCCAATTCAAAGTCCCAACATCTGAGGAGGCATTACCTTGCTACAAAAAGACATAATGGGACATAGTATAGGTCATTAATATACCATGGGTTGTTATGTCCCAACACATTAATGATGGTAAGCCAGTGGTGTTTGTGTGCTCAAGAAGGATATGAATGATGTGACAATAACAAAATAAAACAAGTTTGGCCATATATGCCTAATCTTACAATACCACCAGTCTTCCCTTTTTCAGCAACTAACTGTACACATGGAACAAAGATCGAGTTGTTGTGCCTTTACAAATACTCAACTCGGCATGAAGTCTTCATGCCATGTTATTTTACAGCTTTTGTGATGTATGATAAATAAAGTGAGGGTAGAGGTTTTATTACTGTTACTACAAATATAAGGATATACATTTTTAATCTCCTTATCAAATTAAAAAAGGAGGACACGCATCGTGACCAAAAGTTATACACTTAAAATTAAACCAATGGCTTGGCAAGTATAAGCCTTTCATTGACAAATACATTTTATTAAATTTGTGTATTATGCCTGTTAGGAATAAAACCAGTGGAAAATTCACGTAGTTGACACTAAATGCCACCAGATGGGGAGAAAAAAAGACCTCCACATCTAATTCACAGTGATCCTAACAACACAGTGGAAAAGTAACTAATTAGGTTAAAAATATAAGGAATTTTGTTACATGGAATGTGGTTTAAATCTATATGCTACAAAATGGTCCATGGCCTTAAAAAAAGACCCCATTGGTATTATAGCCAATTTTTTGTTTGAGTTGCTTTACATGTGTTTGGAAATGCCACATATACAAGATTTCAGGAAACCTACAAAAAGCGGACTGGTTTGAAATGGTATATCTCCCTTCTTTAAAAACTTTAAAATAAAGAAACGTATTTTTGAGGTACAAGTGGTCAATTGTGTAGACCATGTCTTTCCAAAAAAATTTTCTAAGTTCAAATGGACCATTTGTTTCTAATTTCGTCGCAACCGTCTTTTGATAGTCGGGAAGACCACATTTAGAAATCATACCTGTACTAGGGGGACACAACTCTTAACTGTTTGCGGAGAAACATGATTCGCGGCGACCAACCATCGCATGGTTCGCGTGTCGCCATGTTCAGCGAAAAAACCCATGGCGAGTTCGGTTCGCCCCCCCTGTCTTTTAACACATTTTGCAGAAACTTTGACCCCTGTGAGTCACCCAGTCAGCAGACATGAATCCCGCCAATGAGGCACCCCCACACTCCACAGACCCTCACCAACACCAGGTTTTTGCTATGGTTTAGTTAACTGAGGTATCAATGTCATACAGGACCGTACTATTACACAAATTTCTGCTGACAGAAGGAAGAGAGTTAGGAAGAGAGCTGCTGCTGCTGCTATAGGGAACCATGTAGACATAGGGCAGTGGTTCTGTGCTAAGTCTACAGCTCTTCACCATGAAATATCCACATCCATCACATGCCATGGGGAATATCCCATCTACTACCCCAATGTCCTCCCACCATGACCCATCACCCACCAGATTGTCCTCACACACTGAGCATCCACCACCAGTGTCCGCCATAACTTGGACCCATTCTCCCCAGTGTCCTTCACACTGACCATCTCTCCCACAGTGTCCTCCAACACTGACCATCACCACAGTTGTCACTACCACTCATGTCCATCTTCCCCCAGTTGGTTTCCTCCACAACTGTCGCAATCTCCACCAGTGTCCTCCATAAAATTAAAAATTCAACTTTAAGCGGTAGAGCAAACCAGTGAGAAAGCCAGATCTTCACAGGTTGTCTTCAGGTGGAAATTCGCAACACAGGCATTTTACCAAACCATGTGTTTAGTGCTCCTCCAGCTCCCCTCTGTATGTTCAAATTCCCAACTGACTATCGTAACTTTGTAGACAATTTCATTACGTGTCG
Source organism: Ptychadena robeensis (assembly GCA_036250615.1). Lineage (NCBI taxonomy): Eukaryota > Metazoa > Chordata > Amphibia > Anura > Ptychadenidae > Ptychadena > Ptychadena robeensis. Next base: position 59,873,727 of record CM070038.1, read on the forward strand.
TGGATGTTATGATTTTGATGAATGAAAAAGACCCCCAAAATTCCTTGGGAAGTATTTTGCCAGTGGACCCCCCTCTGTCATGTCAGTTGTCACAGGTGTTAGTCCCCTTGAAATTAAATTTTCCAACACATTCGGCCAAGAAAGGGTCCTTTTAATGTTCGCCTGCCCATTGAAGTCTATGGGGTTCGCCGGATTCGCGGACATTTGCGCCATCACTACTCTTAATATGATATGTCTGATATGGAACAGGGCTTGGGGCCCAAGGATCATTTATATATGTATAGGGAAGTCCATCTCCTTTGTCACCACTTTTTGCTAACACTGTAAGGCTCAAATGTCAATGTAGGGTTTAAGAATGAGGTGCTTTCTAACCAGTAGTTGAGATATGTGATAGAATTAGGAGGACTTTTTGATTCCTTTGCTAATTCTCACCATATCCTTGGTTCTACCTTGTGTTCACAGAAAAACGGTAGGGAATTTCATTCTATTCAGCTTACTAAAAAAATAAACCATGTAACCATACCGCACCTTGTTTTGTTCCATTCCTGTCATGTTTGTGCATTTGCTTGTCATAAGTAAATTTGTTCTGTTCTTATCTGGAAAATACTTTCATATCTGCCTCCTAATAGTTCCAAATGTTTGATGTATATATTGCATTTGTCATCCCTCATCATGAGTGATACTTCTAGCAATGTGTTAACCTCACTTCTGCAGGTGTAACACACTTTATATATGCTAGACCTAAAAAAAACTTTGTCAAAGGATGAGGCAACACTTAAAGGTCATGTATATTGTAACTTTTTTGCTGTCAGATCAGGCAGATTTTTCATGTATTAACATGTATTAATTTAAATGTTTGCTAAAAAAAAAAAAAAAAAATAACACAAGTTTGTTTGGATTTTTTTGATTGGGAGACCTATAAATGGTATTGAAAATACACTTTTCTCTGAAATTATTTTTAAAAATCTTACTATATCTAGCCTTTATATAACTAAATGTATGGCCATCAGCATTCACTGGCAAGGTACGTTATGGTGCCATTTATTCCTAGTCTGGTAAGACCATTTGTAACCCCTACCCTACTCTATCCTAAATTAAAAAGTTTTTCCTTTTTTGCTTAAATAAGATCTATCACCTAGTGTACTTATGGATTATGTTTTGGACTGTAAAACAGCTCAATCATTAGCTCCTAGGAGCTCATTGACACTCATATTACACATTAGAACTCATTAAAATCACATATATTTTGTGACCAGCCCTTCACAATTAGTAGCTTAACCCCAATGCCAACTCCTATTCTTACTATAAATCTCAACAAGCTAAAATTACAATAACATTTGTTAAAACCTCCACATTATGAGAAGGTAAAGGTGCTTTTTATGTTGCTGGAACCTACAAGGTGGATTTCTGTAGGCCCCCAAACCACAGCACATAAAAACAACTTCTAAGATCACCACCTTATCACGCTTAGGGCCCTTTCATGCTATATGCATTTTTTAACAGCATGCGTTAGCACATGTACAAAAACGCATGCCTTTGCACATACACCTCTGCGTTGCGTTTGCATTTTTGAACAGGAAACACAAAATGCAGCTTGTTTGTACAAGAAAAAGCCGTCCAAATTAGTACAAACTAGATGAAACCATTCTGAGGGTGTGTTTAAGATTTCAGCAGCTCACATTGTACATTTGACTTCAGTCACCAGTCTATTATCTGGCTGATTTGTTGTGTGCGGTATTTGCACTCATTTTGCGGCATTTGTTTGCAGTGTACGGTATTTACTTGAAGTGGGCACCATTTTTAAAAAGGCAACGCATGCAGTGTGAATGGTAACATTGTGAATGGTAGTGTTTTCTATGAGAAAATGCAGTACTGTAAAAACGTGCATGTTTATAAGAACACAACACATATAGTGTAAAATGGCCCATAATCGATATTAAAAAGTCAAAATGGTTGCCACACTCAGCACACAGTGTTCTCTTTTCTGGGCTCCAGAGACTGCCATTACCAAGAGTCATCATAATCTCTGCAATATATGACTAACTTGTGTGGTGTCCTCACACACACTCTACTAATAAGTCATATGTTCAATAACTTATTCCCAGACATCACCCAAAGTTGGTTTCCTGGGTGCTCAAACTAATACCTGAAAGTGACCTGTGAGGTTCTTGAGTTGATATTCAAAAGGTTTTTTTTTTGGCCAAAAGCAAAAAAAAGAAGAGAAGGAATCAATTCCTAATTCAAGCTAGTGGAAGCATCAGATAAGGTCAAATATGCAGCAGCTTAGGGGGATATTGACTCACTCTTTCAGTTGCTGGGACGTGAGCACTTGCTTGTGTGCCAACAACCCTGATATAACTTGGCTTGCTAGAGAAATTATGATCACTGTTTCTATTTGGTGATATTTTGTTTTGTTTGGTGATATTTGGTCGCTCTCTGTTGCCTCTGGGTTTCTGTGGTTGGTCAAGCAGTGATGTTGTCCCTTCCTCGGTTCAGAAATGCGTATATGGAGTCAGTTCCCCAGTGAAAAAAAGGCTCTGGCAAGGCACCCCCATGCAGCTTCTTTAGGATGACAGATTTTTTGAATGTCTGTTAAATGAAAATAATAAAAAAAATATATATGTATATACTACAGTCAACACAGTTTGGTTATTGTTGAGCCACTATGTATAGCAGTATTTGTAAACATACAGTAAAAACATATCAGTAAATGTATATTTAAAGATCTATATTACATACACAATTATGAAAAAAACATATATGTAAATGAATCTAAAAATTTTTTGTTTTAAAGGCAGTATTTTAACCATTTCATTTCATAGAAGCATTCATTTGAAAACCATATTAACACATTATTAGTTGAGGTATGTAGTTGGGAGAACCCAGTATACAAAATATAGTGTCAAATTTGTAACATCAGCACATGATAAAATCAGGACAGTGATGGTGTTAACTCATATAAAATGTAATTATAACACCAGCATGGATAAAAACCAGGATATGCATGGTCTGGATTCAAGGATTTATATGCAGTCCTTTGAATCAGTAATTATGTTGCAATTTATAAATGAGGACACTTGTTAAGAGTGATAGCTCTGTACGTCCCGCCTTCAAGTGTAATAAAAATAGATTAAAGAGGTTGTTGCCTCTTGAGATGGATGATTTGATTCTTACCTCCTGCCACTTTAAGAAGACTTCTTGAGCCGGAGACAATGTATCACTGCAATAACCACATGGTGCCCTTGAAAACCTGGCTTGTGTTTTAATAAACAGAGAGGTGGGCGGGGTTTCCATGTTACACGACTCCCATTGAGATTATGGATGTTTAGTGCACTTGCGTGACCCTTCAGATGGAGTAGGGAGATTTATTTGAAGTTTGTTAGGTTAGGGAGGTGGGGTGTACTTTTAGTGTGTAAATTCCCCTTTTGAGTTTAAAAAGTGGGTGAATATGCGTATTGGCTGTTGCTTATGATGGTGGCGAAGATAATTGTATTTAATCATTACATTGGGGGGATAAACACATGATGGGGCAGAGATAATTGTAGTCAAGTAATATGTTCAAAACCACTTAAATAGTAAAAATTACCTCATTAGATATAATGGATATAAATTCATTGTAAATACGTAATATTAATATCAAGATATAGTGCATGAATAAAAACATTATATGACGTCTTTAAAAAATATATATACCACTTGATAATTAAATCTATCAAAACTCGATACACAGTAACCGAAAGCTTAAAAACAAAGATACATCAATGTCTTAAATCCAGGTTTTGTTTTCAGTTTATACATCCAAAATTGTTCCAGAGATTTTAGTTTATTAAAAGGATAAGGTTCCTTAGGGTTAATGTGTTCTATCTGTGTGACCAAGAGTTCGGTATAATTTTTAATGTGAACAATTGAAAAGTGACGAGATACGCTGTGTAATAAGTATCCTTTTCTGATGTTCCTCTTATGTAGGCTGGTTGTTGTATGGAGGTTTTGTGTGGTTTTTCCTACGTACTGTAAAACAACAGGTGCATTCTAATAATAATATAATTGGTAATAGTGGTCTTTATGGTTTTAAGTTTACTCTGGGCTAAAAATTTTAGTGTTTGACCCCTTCTAAAAGTGCATTTTGCTTTTTGTGTTAGGGTGTTTTTAAGTATGGATCTTGTAAGAGTATATGGCAGTGATTTTGGATACTAGTTTGGATTTTTAGATGAAGAGGGTAACAAAATTGCAAGTGTTGATTTGACTATCTTTTTTGGTTTTAGGTTGTAGTAACATCTTCCTGCCCATCATTTTCGCTCTTTCTGTGGCAGAACTTACCATTTATTTTTTTGGGATAATTTTTTTTCTTTGAATTTGGGTGCTAATGCTAATATTAGCTTGGTGTCTGAAATCCTTCATTGTTGAGCAGTTCTATCTTATTTGTAGTAATTTGGCCATATGAAATGTTGTTTTCCTATTTTTTGTGATGATTACTCTTGTAACCTAGGTAGCGGTATGAGCCGACCTTTTTAAAAAATGCCCTATATTTAGTGGTAAGCTGTGGGGAGATATAAAGTTGTAGATCCAAGAAGTTGATGGTCTTTTTATCAATGTTGCTGGTGAATTTGAAGTTTCCCTTATTTTCATTAAGGTAGGCAATAAAATGTGGCATTTATTTACTGTCTCCATCCCATATCAAGAGTAGGTCATCAATATAGCATTTATAGAGAAGGATGTTTTCTGTGTATGGATTGGATTTAGTTACAAAGTAACTTTCCAGTTATCACATTGTTAGATTAGCGCAGCTTGGGACGAATTTCGTCCCCATAGCTGATCCTTTGCTTTGTTAGAAGAGATCAGCACTGAACAGAAAGTTGTGATAAAATGTATGCTCTTTAACCTCCTGGGTGCTATGCCTGAACTCAGTTCGGGTGCAGTTTGATCATAGACCTCCATGTTAATGGAGGGGGCGCCGCTGTCCTCCCCACACACCGCCGGAGTCTATTTGACACCAGCGATGTGTAGAGGGCTGGGCAGAGAGTCGGCAATCACAGCGAAGTACTGTGTACTCCACCGCGATTGCAGGGGAAAAGATAAAATCTCTCTGTGCTTTTGCCATCAGATGGTCATTTTCTAGGAAGAAATACTTTTATATCACATACTTCCAGTTTTTGTGGTCAAGAAGACCACTTATGCAGCACTGAAATATATAGCCCCAACAATATAAGATTTGTCAAAAAAAACTACATATAAACAATTTTGGGAGAAAAATGTACACATCTATGTAGTAATGGGACAATCTTAGCTAATGAGTAATGCATTTTCTAGATATTGGTTGCATACAGATCTTTAACTCAAAGTGAAACACAGCCGATTGTTATGCATTACTCAAATATTAGCTAAGGGTGTTGTCTCTGTAAACTATGTGGAAACTCTCTGAGCTGTATAATTACCTCACTGAGGATGCGGTATCCATTTTTACCACCCTAATGACAATTCGTGCTGATCAAGTGTGTTCAGTAACAGAGAAAGTAGCCTACATACTAACTGTGAAATTGTACTTGTAGATTCTGTGCCCTTTAACGGTATTTTGCTCATGCACATAGTTATTTAGTTATGCATTTAGTTATCAATACCCTCTATGTGTTTTATGTATGTTGTAGTTAGGTACATCTTATAGGCATTGAAATTGATTTCTGTGTAACATGAGCTGAGCTTTGGGGAAAATTATACATAGCTGTTATCTTTCCATATTACCTCATCTTGGATGTAATGTCAGGCCACATTTAACTGTTCATAAACAATGAAGTGCTCTTGGAAATATATTTCTCCACAGTGGGAATGAACTTAACTATATTGTAGGTTCAGCTGAAAAGTTTAGTTGTGTTCTTAAAGAGACAGTTTTGCCAATACCTTTCTTTGTATCAACTGCTAAAATTCATTTTTAAGTGTTTAAGTATATTATCTTAGTAAGTATAAGGCCTAGTCTTCACTGCGGTAAAATTCCTATGATTGACACATTGGCAACATTTCCAATGCTAAGGCAACCCACAGGTGCCTCAGCGGTGTCTCTAATCAATGTCTATTAAAAATCACTGGAATAATGACTTAAAGTAGGTAAGTAAATAACGTTTTTGAAATGGTTTTACATTACATGTCCTGAAGCCTAATGAAACCTCCATGCAATAATACTAAGACAACAAATAGCCTATAAAAAGCTAAAGTAACACTGATTGCTCCTCCTATAAGTATAACTCTGGTCAACAAGTGAACTGATTGGCTTTAAATGCTACTTGCTGTCATTCACCTTTGCTATAAAGGTACTGAACAAGGCTTATACCAGGTAGATTTCAGGTACTGCTTGCATTTATAAAAACACCTTTTTCAAAGTTTTTAAATCTGTTTCATAGTTTGCATTTAGCATTAACCTCCTGAATCTTGTCCTTTTTTGTCCATGCTAAAACTAAAAGTCTTTCTGTATATTTTACAGATATCTCTTTTTCACATATTGTATATATTTTAGCCAAATTTTCCCATCTTCCTAGTGCAACATTTTAAGTAATTGTCAATATTTGGTATAAAATTTTAATAAATCAAAATACAAAATGCCAACGAAATTAAGTACAGTTAGATATAGACACATACGTTAGATTTTCAATATAACAAATTGAAATCCGTTTAAGCTGAATACCTGCACTTTGGAGTAAGAATAGTTTTTTCTGCATGCCCCAGTGCTACTATTTCTTAGTCAATCAAAATATTCTTTAAGCAGCAGAATCCAAACCAGTGTTTAAGTTGAATCTGGTCTGAAGTACATGCACCTTGGTCATAAACAAATGTGAACCATGACTTCCTTTGGCCACTAGAAAGTGAGCATTGTACACTGCTTAAAATTCCCACCTTAGACAGTCATGCGGCTTCTCTCTCTTCTATAACAAGAGGTAAGGACCTTTTTTTAGGGTGATCATCTTCCTGAGTAATGGTAGCAGCTTCAAAAAGAAATTATGGCAGCACAAACCAACTGGTACACACTCAACTGCAGTGCTGAATCATCGGTTCCATGCATCCAGAAACAGTGCTTATGTTGGCAGATTATGCGTGTGTATTTTTCAAGGCACGGAAGAAGAAAACACTTGTGTATGACTGTCAAGTAAAGTTCCTTTTTACCCCTCCAATGTTAACAGTATCCAGTTGTGAGGCTTTGCGGTGCTTTGCATTGTTGAATTTTTGTGGCTTTGTACCCGAGGCAGTAAGGGAAATATACAGAAAAGCCACTTCCTTGCCAGGTGGAGTGAGGAATAAGAAGTAGGGCTTTGTCTCTATGCAAACAATGGAAAAGAAAGTGTCTAGTGACATGTATTTATTTTCTGGCTGGAAAGTCTAACCAACAAATTAAGTTGTGCCGTTCAGCTCTTGAAAAAGCTGCAACAGGGCAAACCTTTGTATTTCCAAAGCAGCTTTAAAACGTGTGGTTGTGGCCATGGGGTGTCCAATAAAGTTTATTGTGGTTAACAAGCAAATACAGTCTGGCATACCGTGCAGTAAAAATATCAAATTTCTGTATTTTCTATTTAGATATTCAGCATATATTAAAAAAATCTATTTGATAGTACTGTACAGACGTGATCCCCATGGTTTCCTAAACTGGATTTAAGATGGCAAGGACATTGTGCACAATGTATGTGTGATGCATCCCAAGGCAAAGCAATATAGCTTAATCTGGCTAGAGCTATAATTATATTATGTAGAATCCATGTCATGTTCCTATGCCAACCATGTGGAGAATTTATTCAGCACAAAGAAATTAAGACCCTTGTTTCAAAGATAAAGACTCAGGGAGGGAGGGAGTCTATCATCCTGTTTGTTATACAAATATCTATATCATATGTAAAAAAATGCAATAAAATGTTAAATTGACCAATAACTGTTGAACATGACATTAGCATACCAGAATGATAAATGACAATTTTTTTTTTCATTGGAAGATTAACAGAAAAAAATTGTTAGTGGTGAATAGTCTGGATCACATAAGTTTACCTGTGTTTAGTTTATGTATGCTGATGCCTCCGGGTCTGCCCCCGAACGCGTCACCGGTGATGTGAAGGGGGCGGGGGTAGGTGGCGCCATTTATCTCCATGTAAATGGAGGGCCGTCACCTTTTTTCAGCATAACTCCGGCATCTCCAGCCGGGCAGGCATTCAAGGACTCCGGCCGGGCAGGCATTCACGGACATTCACTATAACATATAGTTTTGTATCAGATTTATTACATGTGGAGTTTTTACATAGTCATATGTAAATATAATATGTAAATATAAAAAAAAATTTGTGTTCCCCTAACCTATTTCTATTTCTCCACCATTGGCGATGATAGGGGCCTTGCAATTAGCGCCCAAATTCAGCAAGTCAAAAAAAATTGGACCGTCTCTACTAATTACACCAGATAAACATATGAATCAGCCATTCATAACCAGGAAAGGAGTGATATGAAATATTCTAGATCAGGAGTGACTAACTCAAATAGTGGGCCAAAATAAAAGACTTGGACAACCTTGATATTTATTTCAAATTTTTTACGATTGTGGGAGCTTTTCCTGCTCATCAGATATAACAACGAACACAGCAACTCTATGGAGTTTAGAGAGAAGTAGTACTGGTCAACACACAAATGTACCACATAGTAGCAAAGGAGGCGGAAACCCTATTGGGGGTTGACTACACTGACTGCATTGTAAAGGACTTACAAAATATACCTTTATTGCATTTATGAAATCGGTCTCATGTGGACATTTTTTAACATGTTTAAATAATCGAATGTTTTAATGCTTTCCCAATAGATATTTCAGCAGTGCGAGTCCCTCTAAAGACCATCATTTGTGATAACCATCATTTGAAAAAAGAATGCTTGTTACATTGATGGTCAGCAAGGAACAGGAAATATCATTTTTGACAGCAGCAGGCAAAAAGTTAGTTTTTTCTGCAATATAAGACCCACTGGACCATAAGATGCATCCCATAGTTTTGCAGAGAAAATTTGAAAAAAGAATTATCTCGATAAGTTGGTCAGTGTACTGCTGGTGCTAATGCAGCTAATATCTCCTTCTTGGCAGTGTTTTTTTGGCTTGGCTGGAGGGTCTCCTGGGATTCAGAGCTACTGTTCTCAGGATGCTTGGGACTACAAAAAAAAATCACATTGTTTTTTTTACATATTCAGACCATAAGACTCCCAGATGTTTTCTCATAGATTTTAATGGTAAGTGCGTCTTATAGTCTGCAAAATGGGATACTTTGATGCTTGCAAAATGTCATTGTGGCTATTTGTAGTACCAATCTTTTATCCCCAGTTATGTTCTCTGAGTATTAGATGAGTGAAAATATAGATATTACATCTTCCTATCTCCAATGCTAATAGTTCTGTAAAATTTGGGGACCAATAACTTTGCTCCAATTAACCCTATTAACAACTGCAACAAAACATCACCCTTTAAGGTTGTGGAGATCTGATATAATATTAAATACAAGAACTCCAGTGTCATTTACCTACACCTAGTATTACCTACTAGTTTTACTTACGGTAGAGAAAAAAAAAATTTATTTAGAGAAAACTGAAATGCTTATATATTTATATTACAATAAATCAAGCATTCATTTTACCTCTTATTTCATGCTTGTTATGTTCTAGGACATAGGTCCAATCCTTAGCTACTCTTTTTGTTTTACCCAAAACAATTTGGCTGGAGTTTTACTTTAAACATCAGAAGAGTGCCAAATCATCCACCTCTCCTCTTGTCACAAGAAAAACTGGTTCTGCCAGGTGGCATGCTGATCTTCCTTAAACAGTCCCCTGACAGTCCACTTAGCTAGCAGTGAAGGAGGAAGAAACAAACCAAAGCTGATCCTTAGAGACCCAGCAGCAAAAGCACACTTCTCAGGTAACGCACACTTGGTAAAAATTAATATTTGGTGTAGTACAGAAGTGTTTAACCTACTATTTAAAATAACACAACATTCACTTTGTTATGATAATGCAAGCCAAGAAACGAAATGCATGACTGAAGCTGTAATGCAGATAGGCTACACAGAAAGTACTATTTTTATATCATGTGTCAGAGGATAGGGACAGAATTATTTGGTATTTCTTTCTAGCTTGGCACCATTAACTTTTAGTGTGTGTTAAACCTCCTGGGAGTTACAGGCTTTTCTGGCACAAAAATCCGCTGTATGGAAGATCGTGGCAGTTCACTGTACTCTGCCGTGATTCCCCGCCTCTCTAAACATCGCTGGGGTCATCCAGTCGCTGGCGATGTGGCCCAGGAAAAACTTTGCATCTACCCTGCCTTTTCACCATCACAGATGATGCAGAAGACGCGGAATCGTTGCGGGCTCGCAGAGCAAGGGCTGATCCAGGCGCAGGCACTGTTTGATCTTACTACAAACTGTGACCATACTGGGTTTGGGCATAATGCCCAGGAGGTTAAGGGAGGAAGCTCTGAAGGAGATGGTCTACACCAATGACCAAAGTGCTTAACTTTTTATAATACTGGGGTGCCAATTGCATGAATGAATTACAGGGCTGCTCTCTAGTCTAAAGCTATTTGTAAAGTGTAATTTTTGGATACTTATCATACACCAATTCATACCTGTCAACTTTTGCTTTTTGAAAAAGGGAAAACTGACAGGAAGTGACATCACATAAAGTGCTGGACTTCCGTGTTCCAAATACAGGAAATAATGTCACGGACATCACCTCCGGTATTGTAAGGTTTACCATTCCCTCCTTCCTATTTAGTAGCCAGCTAACTAGCAGGTAGGGGACATTACTCTGCCTCTTAACTTCCCACCCTACACATCATGTGCACAAGCGGGTTGGGAACTTGGAGTGAGAATTGCCCCATTTCCTCCTAAATTACACCGATTTCAAAATCCTGGGAAAAATCTGGGATGTTTTAAAATGATGATTTAACCGTATTGGAAAGTGACATAAAAACATAGCTTTCCTGGCCAAAATGGGATGGTTGCCAGGTATGCCAATTCAGTGAGATTTATAAATGGTTTGTGTTTTAGTGCTCCCTGAAACTGGCAGTCATTTCCTGTTGCACCTATCCATTTATTGCAGGAGAAGCCTTTTAAAATGGTCTGAATCTGCAGGGACGAGCTGTTGATCATTTAAGCGGAACCATTTTTATCTGTCAGTGTGCATTACAAATTCCATTGATTGCATTGTCAATGGCAGTGCATTTAAATGCATGTAAATAACATTAAATAATATGGTCAAGTGTGAACGGGATCTAGCATGTGTAAAAGAGCAAAACATCTGAATGAATAACTGTAAACCTAAGCTTAAAGGCTGAAGACATTTTTTTTTCTAGCTGCCAGTTTTTCTGCTATCCAGCGCTCAATTAGAGAGATCATTTCCTCTAATGTTTCTTATGTTTTATGTTTCTTAGTTTCCCTGTTTCAGTTTTTTCCTGCCCTTCCTGGCTTGCAATCTGTGGTGGTTTGTGGAGTTTTATTTTTAAATGAATTTGTAATCTAATTTGTACTCACATGCAAATTAAAGTTAAAACACTGTTTGCATTTGTTTGGGTCAGCAGAGTCAGCAGATCTTAGGGGAGATTCCTTTGCAAAATGATCATTCACTTTGCAAGAGTTTCTCAGTCCTACTTTAAAAAAACCTTATCTCCCGTTTTTTTTGCTGTTCTTTACAATAAATGAGCCAGTTTCTTTTGTCAGGTATAGATAAAATGTGGCAAGCTAACATACACTAGGGAATCCAGGAATGAAATTACCCTGCAATAGCTGTTGTTTTCTCATTCCCATAAAATGTCTCTTTAGGGATCCTGCCCGTTTTTTTTTTTGTCTAACTAAAACTCACCCTTGCAGAAATCCAAACAAAAGTCACTTGAAATGCCAAAACGTCCAACATAAATATTTGTCCTGGATTCAGCTTCCCAGCAGCAACAGGCCTGGGCCCCACACTCTCAATAAGCCCCCTGTATCAGCTGATCCAGTAGCCACAGGTCTGGGACCCACACTCTTTGTGTGCCCCCTTGCCTACACACACAGTCTCCTACTTGTTCTGCAGCCCTGACCCACTGGACTCAGCACCTTTTGTGGTGACACACCCAGCTCCACTCACCTGCAAACAGGTGTTAACCCTCAGTGTACCTGGGGGAATAGGAAGGCCCACCCAGTTGCATCCCTCATATCCCAGAGTCCGTGAGCCTTGAAACAAAAATCAGCAACCTAATGGCGCTGGGCAAATCATTCCCGGACTCCTTCCAGAACACCACCTAATGGTTCATTCACACAGTGACAGATGACCAGTCTGTTACAAGGTGAGTTGATGACCCCATGTTTTTGATGCTGAAACATAAACTAAAACAATCTATTGCAACTTGATTATTTGTCCATCCTCTACTAACCACTTAATTATGAGCTTTGTGGGAAGTAACGCTTTAAACCTAATCTTAAGCCTCTTCCTCACATTTGTGCTTTGCAGTTTCCATTTTAAAAGCTGCAAAGCTATGTGGGATGGTTATAGTAGTACCTACATCTAATATTCCTGTTATTCACGATGTGAAGGACTGGCCAGTTATGGGGAACCTATACATAGAGATTTCATGGTGATAACCGTAAGATTGCAGAGGCTTGGGTGACCATACTGGGGTAAAGTTTTTACAGCCATGCTTCAGTGCTGTCCTACATTCAAAGATGACTGAATTAAATATTGACTAAGTAAATAACATAAGTTTGTAAAGCCTAAGTGTCCCTTTTACTTCTAAGTGGGACTAAGATCATAGTGTGAATTGTCTTTTCAGACTCTTGTACATGCTCCAGTTTCCTGTTGAAAAATTTAGCATTTAAAGCCATTAAAATGGGTGAAACCAGGAAATCACTGAGGCCTTTAGAAAATGGCTTAAGCTGGGAATAGACAGTACAATGTACCGTCTATTCCTTATGCAATTCTATGCAGTAGCAGGCAGCATGATGACGTCATCACACCCGCCTGATAGTGCCGAGAATCGGACGGCACTCTGCATGTGGAGCTTATTCGTTCGGCTGGGGGCAGCCATCCCCAGCCGAACTAATGGGATTGGGCTAAAATGTACTGTCCTGTCGGATCTCTGTGCGATCCTACGAAACGGCTGATTTCAGCCCAATCCTCGTCAGTTGCAGCCTCCAATTCCTGAACGACCCAATCCTTACGGGATGCGGGAGCGCGCACGGCATCCGATTGGGAATCGGATCGTGCAGGAATTGGTACGTGTATGCCCAGCTTTAGGAATTTTTAACCATCTTTTAAATGCCCTTACATTGCCTAGAGGTATGTGTTTTAACCTCCCTAGCGGTCACTCCCTAGCGGCAGCTCTGGATAAGGTTGTTTTCATTTTTTACATTCCATCCCTGGCATCATTGATGATGCCGCGGATGTAAAGTCTACTAAGCTACTAGAATTAGAAAGTGCAAGTGGGTGGGTATACAGATTGAAACAGGGTAAACTGGAGGTACAAATATAGTATCCCAATAAAAAACACCAGTAAAACACAATGAGGCCTGACCAGATGGTGCTCCCAGGCAGGGTTGTGATTATTTTTTATTAGTCAAGAGAATGGGTTCCTAGAAGTATATGATATGTGGTTTGCCCGCTGTTTGCCCAGCCATTCTAGTTGTTGAGCTTAACACGCTGTCAATTTAGGGGATTTCTGCCTTAGGCATAGTGTGTGTCTGGTGCTTTTCTATAATTGTGCTAGCAAATTTAAATGGATATAAAACATATAATGGAGAAGCCAAAAGCTTTTTTTTCTTGCAATACGTTATAAACAACATTATGCATCAGTATGCTGAAAAACGACTTGTCACTTGCATACACTTGCACAGTTGAAAGTAGAATATGCTGGGTGTTGGCAACACATAAAATAGAAACTCAAACAATCCAGCAGCTAGCCTGTGTACATTCAGAACACCTCAACCCTGAAAGGCGTTGCCACCCAATTCAAGCTTATACAGTTGTATTCTATTTAGTTTTTAGACAGGATGAACATTGTTGAGGGCAACACTTGTGAAGCAAATACATACAATAGATGGGTAGGGTATTGTCTGTGCCTATGTGTGGGCTTTTCTATTCCTAAAACTTGCATAGTATGAACAGTAATGACTAAAATAACATTGTCAATATGTATATGACCACTTATTTTAACAATACTTCAAAACGACCTTATGGGTGTTATGGATTCAGGTAACACTCCTACTTATGTGATAAATAGCTCAGGGTATATAACCTTTGTAAACTGATCAGATGTATCACTAACATTATCATTGTGCTGTACGTAACCTGTTCAGACAACAGTGTGCCATGGGTAGGGGTTAAGCAGGTGTCTTCATGTTTATTCAGACTAGGGATGCCCTCCTCAGAGGATTTAAACCCACAAACCATGATTCTGTGGTAATCTCTTCTGTCCTGGGACCCCTCACATGCGCCTCTCTCTCTCAGGTCCTGTCCCCCAGCTGTCGGTTACTTTCTGCAGGTTCTTCTGTCACAGTTCCCCCATCAATGTCCACAACAGGAGTTCCTTGCAAACAACTGGGGTACTTTATTTGTAAACCAAAGCAAACCTGGCTGCAGGGTACAGTCTTGGGCGATAGTTTTTTAACTCACTGTGCCAGCTATGTGGAAGTTGGTCTGTCACCTTTAGATTTCTCTGTCAGATTTCCTTTAGATCTCCTTTTGTTTTACCAAAACCATGTAATATGATGGACTTTCTAAACAATCAAGTCAATGTGTGTATAATCGCAAAGGGACCCTATACTACATAGTTGTTGGTAGATCTAAAGGATATCTGACAGAGAGGTGTATGGCCAGCTTTAGTTGCATAATCCTCTGACTAGGAGACACCTACTCCCTCCTCTGGTATAGGGCAATGTTCCTGAGACACAGAGGGTCTGTCCCATAGGCGAACACTGACACCAGCAGCTGAACCACAGCTTCAGCTACAGTTCTCACTTTTATAAACTTTTGGCTGGCAACTCCATCACAGGCTGGCACATTACAAACTAGAAAGATTTCAGCAGGTGCTAGAATCTTACTTTCCTGACCTTTCCAGGAAAAGTTCCTCCAATGAGAATGTCCACTCAGAAAAAAGATCCAAACCCAAGTAGGGAAAGAAAAGACAAAAAAAAAAAAAAAATGGGTTAGAGAAGCTGTTGGAAACGTATAGTTACTTTTATCAAATTCAATAAAAAGGCTATTTAGAATACACAGCCACCTTGTTCTAAGCCTTTTTTTTTTAATACTTCCATTCGACCTGCTGAAATGTTAACCATTTAGTTCTTGAGGGAGGACAGGGTATACATTACAATACATTTACACCAACTCTTCTGCCACCCTGCTACAAGGGCAGGAGGAGTTAACACAGAAACAATTGATAAATGTTTGAGGGCCATTTCACACTATATGTGTTTTTTAAAGGCATGCTTTTTTATAGGCATGCGTTTCTGCATATATGCAAAAACGCATGTGTTTTTTAGATTTGCGTTTTTGAACAAATGAAAAAATAAATCAAAAATGCATACAGCAGTGAGTTTTTAAAAACGCATGCGGAAACGCTGCATTTTTAAAAAAAGCAACGCATACAGTGTAAATGGTAACATTGGTTTTCTATGTAGAAACGCATGCAGTACAAAAAAAGTGCGTGCGGTAAAAAAACGCACCGCAACGCATATAGTGTGAAATGGCCCTGAAAGTGTGGATACAAGGCCAGTCACTCTGCACATTAGATAGAGCAGGGGTTATTTTACATTGGATGTGAAAGAAAAACAGTAAGCACACACAGAATGTATGTAATTTTTTCTTACAGTGTAAAGAATGCTGTACAATATCACCATGTCCTACCTGATAGAGGGCTATTTGATTTAAAACACGTTTTTCAAGTAAAGCTTGCATTGTTTATTGAAACTTGCTTTCTTCTTCCTTGAAATTTTTTTCTTTTGTTATCTGTTTAAATTCCTTCTTTTGCTCAGGCCAAATGAACATTGCTCAAAAAAATTAAGGGAACACAAAAATAAGACATTCTAGATCTTAATGAATTAAATATTTTTGTTAAATTCTTTGTTCTTTACATAGTTGAATGTACTGACAACAAAATCACACAAACATCAATGGATATCAAATTCATCAACCCGTGGGTGTCTGGATTTGGAGTTTCACTCAAAATTAAAGTGGAAATAACACCACAGGCTGATCCAACTTGGATGTTATGTCCTTAAAACAAGTAATAATGAGGTTCAGTAGTGTGTGTGGCCTCCACATGTCTGTATGACCTCCCTTCAACGCCTGGGCATGCTCTTGCTGAGGTTAACATACTTGGTAATCTCCTGAGGGATTACCTAGTATGACCCTGAAATTTCTGATGGCGGCCCTGGCACAAGGGACCCAGCGTTCCTGGCTGGCTGATCTTCCCTTATTTTTCCTTTGTTCCCAACAGTTAGGCCAAGGCTCCACTTTATTGGTTTGGGAGCAGTTTTCAATGTGTCCGTTTTCACAGACATAGTGCAGTTGTGGTGCAGTCTGCATTAAAAACCGAGTCTGCATCCATTGATTGAACCACAAAACGGACTCTGTTCTGATGTGCTTTTTAGTATTATGAATAGACCAAAAATAATGGAAAAAAAGCACAGCCAAAATAGTTTAGCCTTGGCCTAACCCTCAGGGGTGTAAGGCCATGAGTCCAATTCTTATAATCCTGAGCTGGATTTAGGTGGTCAAATATAAATAATTTAAGTAATTTTGTTACTAGAAATTTCCATGGTATTATCCCCCAAATTTCTGGAGATGTAGAGAATGTTAAGAGGAAAGCATTGATTTAGCTCTCTTTAGTTTTTTGTAATAATTAAAGTCAAATCCAAATATTTCAGTTGAATTTTCCATTGAAATTGAAATTTCATTCATTTAATGTATGCACATGCTAGAGCAATACTTTCTTGTTTAAAGTGTATTCCTAACCCTTGTCTTTTTGGGGATGATACAAGGCAGAGAGAGGTCTTGTAATTAACTATGACCATTAATATAGTCAGCATTTCTACTAGACCCATGTTTGGACATATTTCAGTGACAGGCCTACAACATAAAATAAAATGCACAAGCTATGTACTGCTTTTGGTACAAAAATCTGGATCTCAGTGGATTGCCAGGGTGGTAATACTTTTCATACTGCTTTTCTAGCTATGCCCCTGATACCAATATTGTTATTCCCTCTCAAACATCAGAGGAAAAGAGGAAAGAACTAGATAGATCCAGACAGTCACCAGTCTCACATCATAAAACTGAGACTGGGTCATTATGTTAATAAATAACAAATAAAACTGTATATTTAATTGATGACATAAAAAACATAAAACAATATACAAATAAATATAATTTCTTATCACAATTGGTAAAACTGCCTAAAAAAACATGTTTAGTGCTAAATGTTTTATGTCTATCTCAGTAATAATTATTATTACCATATCACATAAGAAAATACAGACTTATAAATCATATTTAGAATCATATATACTTCATGGTTTTAAATTATTATTTTATTTTCCTGAAATCTATGCATAATTAATATATTCTTTTTAGACATAATTTATGTTTAAATTTTAATAAACATAATATATGTTTTAAAGTTATTTTTAACCTCCCTAGCGCTCTTGCAAGGTCCAGATTTCTGTACCAAAAGCGCACCATAGGTTCTAATGGAATTTTTTTTTGTGTTGTAGGCCTGTAACTTCCAAAAATATGTCCATATAAGGGTCTTATATACATCCTGAATATAATAATGTTTGAAACACACAATTATTATTAAAAAAGTACATTAAAACATTTTTATAAAATGTATAATTTGAATGATAAAATCGCTTGAATACATATTTGGTATGAAAGATTTCAAAACAGTATTTAGGTTTGTTTATAATAACATTTTTATTACAATTGGAAATGTGTTTTGTTTTTGTTTTACTTTGAATTGTATTGGATACAGTTATCACTGTATCCAATACAATGGCATTTGGCACCCTCTGAAAGGGGTTAACTTCAAAGAGCACATCTGGAAATGACAATGGGGGTGATTTTCCAGATGTGCTCTTTGAAGGTAGCCCAATTTACATTTGGGCGGGACATTCATATGCAAATTGGGCTGGGAGAGGGGTGATATCGGCCAGCTCGTTTCAGTGAAGCCAGCTTAGACCATCAGATCCCCGGGACAGCATAGAACATTGAATATGTGCTGATGCCGGGGATCTGAGCTTAGCTGGACGGCTCCATCTCTTCAACTGCACTACTGACAAGAAAGTGCTGGACGAGATGGAGCCAACAGAAGCGCTAGGGGGGTTAAATATACGTTTTTTTTATTATAATAGTTGTACATTTTTGGCATAATGTATATGTGACACATAGTAAACCTATGGTTTAGTTTATAGTAGCTGCTGATACAATGGAAACTTTTCTCTCCTATTTGTAGACTCATAATGATACCTAGACAATTTTTTTGTTTTAATTTGTATTCTTGCTCTATTGTGTGCTTACCTGTGCTTACCTCTTGTTTGAAATGTATTGAGATATAATTTAAAAATACTATGATAATGACTTGAATATTTTTAGGTTGGGCTTGGTATCCCAAAATAGGCTTAATGACATCCATGGTTTGCCACATACAGTATTTGTTTACTAAATAGCACATAAGCTGATTTCCAGTAAAATAAAAAATTGATTGAGAACATAATAATGTGTTCACAATCAAAAATTTTCATTTAATATGTTCACAATAAAAAAAATAGCTTTTTTGCCGTTTTTTTTTTTCTTCAAAGAATTCCTAAACTGATATATTCCAGTCTTACTTAGTTACTATAGTGATCATAGGGTAAAACAATGTTGTTCTTTGAACCCAGCATACTGGCAGCGAAACCTCTATTTAACCTGCCTCGCTATGCATGGTTGCTTTGCTATAATAAGAGAGGATTTGGTTTACTTGTGGCCTAAAACAAGATAGAAACAGTAATGCTTTTTACTGATAGAGCTGCCATCTGTAATGCTGAACTGAGCTGCCATCTGTAATGTCATTTTGCAAGTAAACCTCTTATCTGTTTCTGATACTGTTTATATTCATTTTTGTCTGTAGTAAAAGCAACGTCTACACCTTAAAGCCCCCCATACATGTCTAGATTTTCTGTTCAATCAACTTAAAAAGATAAATCTTTTGAGGTCAGGGAAATTGGTGATTGATTGTATGTTTGCCAACTGTAGTAACAGATGTTTGATCAACTTTTTCGGGATTGACTGAAAGTGTAATCAATTTCAATAGAACCAAAAAATTTACCAGCATGTCCAATCCTTTTTCAATCATTGTTTTTTCCCAATTTTAATTGTTTTAGCAGAAAAGGGGTACTCCCTAAGCATCAAGGAGTTCTGGGGCTGCCTTGAACCCCAAATTATCGGGGAGTTAGCATGACCTGCAGAGACTTGACCACCATGGGAAACACAACGAACGAACGTTTTCCAAAAATATACAGTTTTTATTAATCCATATCATAGACTAGTATCTCAGCCGAG
>CM070038.1:59908512-59921669 GCA_036250615.1 Ptychadena robeensis
AAACTTACAAAATCAGTGAGGGGTCAAATAATTATTTCCTCCACTGTATATATATTTATACACACACCAGCAGGGGCACAGGGCACTCGCATACTATTAGGCTGAAGTGTTTAGTTTAACTTTGGGAGATTGAAGCTGTTGTTCTTGGTGTTACCCAATGCTAACCCTGTACCTGGCTATTGACATTGCTTTTGGCTATTTACTACATGACTGGACAGTATAAATGTGCAGTAGATAGTGTCAGAGCTTGCCTACCTGTTCCTGTCAGAAAACAATTATCAGCATATCTGTTTTCCTCAAGCAGATTTGTTTCCTTCCCTCTAGTGATAGATTAATATAAATATTAAAAAGGAATTGTTTTTACAGTTGTGAGATTTAGGAAAAATGTAGAACTGTGGATTATTGGTCATTAAGCATGTCATTTTTTTCCCCAGGACGATCTGGAGGTATTTCCTATATCTGCCATCCAGCGTTGTGATACTGTTCTCCCAGAAAAGAGAACCCGTTCTCTATTGGTATTGGTATGTCAGGACAGATACCAACTTAAAGCTGATGTTCATTTGTTCCAGTGTGATGATGTTGGGGTAAGATATATTCTCTGATTACAAGTAAGGAGAAAACAGTTCCTGTATGCATTATCCTAAATCATTTCTGTTTAAATTTTGTAGGCTGAGTTGATTTGTGAAGATATTAATAGTGCAGTGTCTGATTTAAAAAATGGTCAAACTTCCAAGAGACCCGAAGCGCTCCGGTAGGTGTTCAGTATTTTATCTAACATGCTATTCCCTGCTAAACACAGATGACACTGATAAATAGGTAATAAAAGCCAATTCCACTGCAATTTATCATTCTGCTGAAGAGATTCATCTCTTTGTATTTCCTGGTGATCATTGTGAATGATAAAGTATGGCATACACGGCTCGATTTTGTAATAGATTCAAGCACAATTGTGCGCTGTGCACGTTCACGGCACCCGATTTTGCTTGAATCTATTACAAAATTTGAGGCATCCAGGATTCTTTCAAGCAGGATCAAAGAAGCTCGGCTGAACAGGTTCCCATGTTGGAAAACCTTGTTCGATTTTTATTACTTTAATTGGGACCGTGGCCGATATCGATGTCGAAGCAGTAATGCGCCTCGATATAGACAAAGCTCAAGCACAGCTCATTGACGTCATCACGCTACGCTTGATACTCCTATATTTGCATGGGTATTGACCCGTGTATGCCAGCCTTTAGAGTCCTCACTAGAGCGAAGTAACAGGAAAGATTCTAATGGGTTGTAGGTAAAACTATCTAAAATTTTAGATTTCTTATTTCCTGATGCATTTTCACCACAGGAAGCAAAGGAACACAGACTAAAAAAATAGATTTTTATTGCTGTACGCTCTGTCAAAAAATAAGGAACATTATTTTTGTTCACATACAAACGCATGCATCGGTGAAACCGCAATGCAAAGCACATAATGTGAAAGTGCCCTCAGATAGTTTTGCAGATATATGCAATGTGAAACAAAAAGAAAAAATAGTCTGGTTTGCAATACAGGTCAGTTGTTTTACACTAATCCTTTTTTGTTATGTAATGGGTTGTTAGGCTACCCATACACGTTCTGATTTTCCCGTTCGATCAACCTAAACTGATCGATTTTAAAGTCGCTTGATCAAATATCGATGCCTGTCCATGTGGATCGATCAACCTAGTTCGATCAAAATTGGACAAACGTTTGATGGAAAAATGATCGGACATGACGGAAAATCTAAAATCAAATGTTATTTTGTTGTGCCCCATCGATTTTGGTTCGATTTAAATAATAAGCATACTATACATCCATTGGCAAACATTTTGGTGTTTTACGATCAACTTCCTTCAAATATTCTTTTGATTGATCCAATCAACATCTATCAAATATTGGTTTCTCCATGTGGGAGGTAGTTCTCATACTTGTTAATCAGTGAGATTTCTTTTACTGACACAGAATTTGTGCATCACTCATGTGTGTAGAATTCTTCAGGGCTTAGGAGTGACCCAGTATTTCTAGTTTCATCCCTTGGCTATCCAATAAACTTTGCTCTGCATTACATTCTTTGTTAATGTGTCATGTGACTGAACATTATCTAAGTTTTTGTTTGCTTAAAATGTGTTTAAGGAACAACCAGAAGATGATAAGCCAGCAAAGCTCCAACAGCCCAGAGCAATTCAAGCCTCAGAGACAGTGGAAACAGCCACAAATCCATTATGTGACCCCATTAGAAATTCTTGAAAGGGAATCACAGCGACGACCAGTTAAGTCCTCAGTCACCCCACTGACCCCCCAAGTAATAATTAACCCTGTGCCTCAAATGCCACAGCAAGAACAACAACAGCAACAGTCAAGCAACTCTTTCCAGGTATGTAGAGAGGTTTGCATTCATTGTTTTAGTCCATGCTAACTTCTGAGAAACTTTAAGTTGCAGCAGCTGTCTGGTTTAGTTGGAACTTGTAGTTCCTTGGCAGCTGCAGCAGACCGCGTAACCACATAAAGATGTGTATACATAGTTGCTTTTGCTCAGCAACAATACATTTAATGATGCCACAAGATGGCACCAAATATATTTCATTCATCACCAGCTTATCTGTTGTCATTACATGTTGTCAGCAGTTCATTTACCAGATAAAAGATTTTATCCACACCCTTTCATACATGTAATCACTTTGCTCTCGCTGCATTGTTATCTATTTTACAATCTAATAATGTAAACCTCATGTGGTCAGGTAAGCAGGTTTCAGCAGAAATTAATCCTAACCTAAAACTGGTAGACTTGGAGTTAAAGAGGAAGTAAAGAGTGTTTTGTTTTTTTATTATTTACAGTATTTTACATTTTATTCATTTTAAATAACAATTTAACTAAATGTGTATTCCTTGTATATAAATACACATTTACTCAAATGCTACAAAACTGTTAAAATTCACTGATTCTTCTCCTTCTCTTTTGTTTGCGATTGTCTCTTTATAGTCTAATAATTTCTTTGTTCCAAAAAACTTTTTTTGACTGTATGTATTTGAATGCTATAGTTCAGAGTAAGCTGCTAGCTGGATGCTTGTTTAAGGTATACGACCACAATACTAAAGCCAAAAGATCAGCTTGAATACCTTCAGTTAGCAGGGGTTTACAAGTTCAGTGATGGCAGCTTTCAAAACCAGTTCCATAAGGTTTACTTTAAGGGGTTGTGTTCACTGCGTCTTTTTGGATGCGCTTCCAACACAGGGAAAAAGACATTTTCCAATCTTACAAATGGGACACTGAACAGTGCGTGTTGTGAAAGCAGAGCACCTGTGCTGCTTTGCTTACAATACAATCTTCCGCATTGACATCGGGGCAATGTCAGCATCCATTTTCTGCTTCTTTGTAATTCTTAATAATAGGCTAATAAGTCGGCGGCAATGTGCCATGAGCTCAGGGGAAAAGCGCAGTGGACACATGGCCTGAGAAGGTATGTCAATAAAATTTCAGATAATTGCAGAGCCATCTGAAGTATTTACTTCTGTGTAATAGCCAGCCGGCGATTTTGTGGCCAATTGATCGCAATTGGCCAGATAATGGACATATGCGTTTTTCTTTGCCCTGACGCATTACTTTGGATTGGGCCAGGGACCCCATCCAAAGTATTGGACGACTCACAGTGTGATGACATCATCACACTGCAATCAGCCGTTCGAGGATCGTTGTGTGTATGGGGGACCTTATAGTACAACTAGCAATAGTGGCCCATATTGTAATTTGTAAGGTAATTTGTAAGGCCCATATTGTATTGATTTGTAAGGTAAGGAAAATACCCTTAAATATAACATAATAGTAAATCTTTGGGTCTCAACCACCTCATACAGGGTGGCAGCTTTCATAGCTTGCAACTACTTTATTTTATCAAACAATTTATAAATCCCTGTTTATATTATTTTTTTGTGTAATTTTTATTTGCTAATTTTCCTGCTGTTTATATTAATAATATTGCAATTTGTGCATAGGATGTAATATATAGTCAGGTGATGAAAAATGGAAAGAATTCACAAACTCCACAGATGCAGCAAAAGAGCAATACAACTACTGAAACAGTAGGTAAGTCATGGTAAACGGTCGTATATAAGCATTTGTCTACATATCGTATATTACTTTTTAAGCAGGACTCCAGCCCTAAGTTTAATCTTAAAACAACTTTAGAGGTTCCCCTAGAGCAGTGGTGGGCAACTGAGTTGATGTGGAGGGCCACAAGTGCGCCCTTTGGCATCACTAAAGGGGCGCACATCAATTTGTACTAAAAAAAATTAGGGAACACTGTAGTATGGTGACGCAGATTTTGTGTGATATATATCATCAGAGATTATGTGTCTCATATATATCATCAAAGCCATTAATGATATCGATGGGGCACATAAACTATGATTCAAAGGTGAGTTCTTATACCCTATGCATTAATAGTTAGTACTGAGTGGGGCCACAGTGGAGAACTGAGGGGGGCCACTGAAGAAGGCACAAAGGGCCGCATGTGGCCCCCGGACCTCAGGTTGGGCACCTAGGCCCTAGAGGTTTCTCTGCACACAGTGTATAATCAAATCTAGTAAGATAGAATATGTCTCTTTTCTTGCTTGCTGGACAAGAAAATCAAGCCCTCATGAACATGGATTGTAATCTAATCCAAAGTATGACTACATTGAGGGTTCGACCCCAACCAACAAACACAATGCTACAATTTTAATTTAATAATTTTCCAACATGTCCAACCACTTTTCGATCGATGTTTAGATCGTTATCAAACTATTTTTGTCAATCAAACCATGTGTGCAGTAAACTATTTATGTTTGATCGATGTAACTTTGATTGCTTTAACGCTAAAATCGAACTGTGTATGGCCAGCTGGTCTTGTGTGGAGCCAGAGCCCAGTCCTTCAATCAGCTATAAATTTCTTAAAACACGATGAGGTCCCTGTCTGTCAAATGCTGTTTCTGTAATCTTTTTGTGGTTTGAATATTATATAGGTAAATCCCTGGTACTATATATTCACCTTCATTTTTATCCTTTAAGGTGATGGAGATCCAGAAGACCCCATGGCTGTCAGGGCTGGGCATGAGGTGGTAAGTTTAAGATCACACACCATTTTTTTAATATTTTAGAAAATCATGTAGGTTGTTTACAGGTCAAATACACATATATGAGGCCAAGGAATGTATTATATTATGATTTTACCTAATGCCACTTAACCACCATCATCAGGCAACATACTAGATTATTAGAGGTTTGGTAACAAGACTGACACTAAAACAGCCATCAGTTTTAGGAAAAATGTAGCATAGTACCAAAACACTATTAATGTACTAAGAAATGCAAATGAAACATGATGATACCATATGCAGGGGCTTTGCAATTACCGTATTTTTTGGACCATAAGTTTTTTTCACCCCCAAAATCAGGGGGAAATAGTGCCTGCATCTTATGGTCTGAATGCACGACCCACACGGCCGCTCGGCCACAGGTGGTCGCATCTTCGCTTCCCGACAGCTCTCCTGCACTGTCAGATCCCTCATCTGTACTGTACTGCTTCTACCAGCAGAGCCCTGCTGATAGAAGCAGTACAGCAGAGAGGCATACTGGCAGCTTTCATGTCTGCCTGTTAGCTATGATCACCGTTCTGTTCACAGCTGGCAAGAAGGGAGATGAACAGTGCAGAATCCACCAAGCTTCCCCCCTTCTGCCTGAAGTGTGCTCTCTAGTGATACAATTTATCTGGCTAAATTACTGCAGGGGATTTTCCAACTGATTAGAACAGTTATGGTCCCGTGTGTCTTATAGTGCGAAAAATACGGTAACTCACAATGTCAGCTAGTCAAAATGTAAAAAAAAATTTTTTCACTATCTGTATTTATGAGTAAATTACTGGCAAGGCAGATTACTGTACACACATGCTTGGTGTTTTAGGATTTCAAATCAATTGTTAGAATTTTATTTTATTTAGTTTAGTGCAAGTGTTACTTGTCTGATGTAGCCATACAAACATCTCAACACATGACCACTAAGCTGTAGATCACCAACTTCTGTTCATAACCTTATTAACAGTAAAACCACCTTGTGCAATTGAACTGGTTACATACAGTTATCATGTTTTTTATCCAGACTTGAGTTTGTTATGAATAACGCTATGTGCTTTGGCAGGGGCATAGGAGGTGCTTACAAGATCAGTAGTGAAGCTACAAATCAGTAGTTGTAGATTGGATTACAATATGTGACCCATGCATGCTTTATTATGTGTGTTTAATAGGATATACTGAATCACTGCTTTGATGACATTGAATTTTTCATGGGAAAACTTCAGAAATCAGCTGAAGCATTTAAAGTCCTGAACCAAAGGAAAAAATCAAGAAGAAGCAAAAAACCGGAAGCTGGAGGTAACTTTTAATGGGATTTTTTCATTAAACACTTCAAAAGAAACATACTAATCTTCTTCCTGACCTGTTTTTTTAAAGATCTTTGGTGCATGCATTTTTAAAGTCTTGCTAGATTTAAATTGTGGTTTCAGATGTTTAGGATGAAAATGTAGTGTGTGTGCAGCTGTCCCATTATGTTGTTAAGTGATCCCCTGTTTTAAGGTAGCCATAGACTACCATCGATTTCTCTGCGATCGATTCTCGATTCAATCATTCCCAGTGATTGAGGAATCTGCAATTGATTGTTTTGCAATCGACGAGCACACCACCTTGGAAAACCGATTTGGGGTCGATTTTGACAGGATCCGATTGCCAAAAAGGTTGATTCTTAAAAATCGATCAAAAAGAATGGCTGCAACATAGGGAGCTATGGGTCAATCGCACAGGAAGTGATCGAGAGTCTCCAACGATGACAAACAATCCACCAAAAAAAAAAAAACATGTTGGATTTTTCTTAGATTTTTTGGGGTCGATCATGCAGTGTGGGCAGCACTCATTCATGGACAAATCGATTGATGTGAAAGCACGCAATGATCAATCGAGCAAATATTTACTGAAAAATCAACCCCTGTATGGCTACCTTTAGATTACTATATGACAAGAAGCTAACAACCATGGAAATATTGTAGCTTAATATATTTTTTATCATAAACATCATGCCAAAACATTTATTTTGTACAGTTCACTTGAATGTATTCATCTAACAGTATACTCATGATTTAAGAATAAAATAATAGCCAATCACTAGCAAGAACATCTTAAAAACGGCAAAATTGCCTAAAATGCTAAAATGCAGACACAGAAGTATCAGACTCTAATTGGAAAATGAGCTATATAATTATGGCTATCTGGTTTTCCTTGCATACCACTTCAGAGGCAAGTAGACAAGTAGAGCCAACATGTTACTTGTTTAGTCTAACAATACATGTTTAATCTAATGTTTAGACCTATCACATCTAATGTATTTAAATTGTTTGCATATTTTCATAGAGGGTCTTTTGACACTCCGAGCAAAACCTCCAAAGCTAGAGGAGTATGAAGATGCTGCCCAGAAATTTAAATACTGCTTCTGCTTATTGGTATGACAGAAAGACAACATTTTACAGTGTAGAGTATTCTGATCAATTTTACTGGTTTTTATTTTTCCTTCTGACTTTTCTCTCCAGGCGAGACTTAAAAATAATATTATGAATCCCAGTTCCGTGGAGCTTGTTCACTTTTTATTTGGGCCACTTAAGACGGTAAGAAAATTTATTAAAATGTTCAAAAACTTAGCACAGTGTAAATAATTAAATGAATCCATTGATCATAAATACTTAAGTGATTGTATCTTATTGTGCACTGCAGGATTGTTGAAACCTACTTGGTAATGGTAATTTGTTCCTAATAAACCATTTCTTGTCAACTTTTGATGACGTTCCAGCTCTTAGATTCTTAAACAATTTCACCCTACTTCCAGCCTCCTTAACTATGCTTACTTAGGCAAATAGAGCTTTAAATCTACAAGCAAGAAGCAAATACTGCAGTAAAATGCTAAAACTATGGATGCTAGATTTTGGTCTTCTTAGGGAAAAATATAGCATCTGTACTGGGTGCGAGTTGCACAGTTTGTTGTAACAATGGCTGCTGTGCACTGCTGTTCCCGTGCTTACCGCTACAATCCCAGGCGCAGTGTTCAGAGATGATTTACTTTTGTGCTGGAATCCGTTGCACAGTTTCCTCTCATGTTGGCTGTTGGTTTTCTGCAGCACTTCCAGAGGGACCAGCGCATGTTACTTCCTGGGATTTAGGTGATTGGTCATGTGTCCTTCCTGAGCAATTGTGGTACTCCTGCACATATATGAGTGGCTCAACCCTTTTCCTAGATGACTCAGTGTCAAGGTTCCTGTGTCCTGCTAAGGCTCCTGATTTCCACTGTGTTCTTGTGTTACTGATGCCTGTGTTTCCGAGACTCTGCTACCTGTTTAACTCTTGCCTGCCTGCCTGCCTTGACTCTCCTGTTGCCAACCCAGACTGCCCTAATTCATTGCCTGTCTGACTACGACTCTGCCTTGTCCCTCGGTCCTGCACTGTTGCTCCTGGTTATGACCCGGCCTGCTGACAAACCCTATAGTACCTTTCTCTGTTGTCCCCTGGTCCCCCTGGACCAGCTTCCTCGTGTGCCTATTCTCCCTCAAGGTAGAAACCTGGTGTTGCCCTCACAAAAGTCTATCCCCACGTTCAGGGGTATTGTGACGAATGAGTGGGTTCACTTAGGCCAGTGGTTCCCAAACTGAGAGTTGCAAAGTTATTCCAGGGGGGGGGGGGTGCCGGCCCTCATTCATAACCTCTGTTCGAAAATGTCCCTAAATATAAGAGGGGGGCCCTGCAAGGAAAGTTTGGGAACCACTGGCTTAGACAATTCCCTTGAGGAGAACTCATGGCACAGTGGGTTCCCACCCACTGGTTCGTGACATTTGTGTGTGCACACACAGTGGAATTCAATAAAAAAAATCTGTACTGTACCATCTGTGCAACAGTCCCACATTCACATGACTACTGCTGGGACTCAGGGGTGCTCACACTTTGCTGCCTTGCAAGCTACTTTTTAAATGACCAGATCAAAATGATCTACCAATAGTAAAACTGCCCATTAAGTTAATACAGACGAGCAAATA
Source organism: Ptychadena robeensis (assembly GCA_036250615.1). Lineage (NCBI taxonomy): Eukaryota > Metazoa > Chordata > Amphibia > Anura > Ptychadenidae > Ptychadena > Ptychadena robeensis. The sequence continues at coordinate 59,917,624 of CM070038.1, forward strand.
ATAATATATAAAACTATAATTTAAAGTTATCTATATTATAACTTCTCAGTCATATAGTGTTAATACAGACGTCAGTTCAGTGTTTATTATCAAAGCCGGCTAAACAAAAGCGGACCAAAAAGAAATGGAAAAACAGGCAAGCTATCTGAACTATTCCCAGTGCTTTTGCGATCAACCAGTAAATCGCAATCGGCTGCATGGCACCCCTTCACTAGGTGTACAGAGATTGTAGTGCTGTGCGAGTGCAGTATTTACAGTTTATTAGGAATATTTTTACAGGCTTGCACCATCACCCAGAGGCAGGGATGGGATTCAGGCATAGCAATAAATGTAGTAGTCACCCCAGGAGCAAATGCAGAAAAGCCAAGAATATTCTAAAGGGCTTCTATTTATGTCCTCAGACAGGGGCTGGCATAAGGCCTGTTACTGGGCAGGAATATGTTAGCTACTTTTTGGAGGGAAAGTAAGGAGATACACACCCAGCCATGACTCATGGTTCCAGCAATTTTATAAACAACAGGTGCAACCCTTAAGAGGATACACACAAACAAATAAGCACTATACAGCCATTATTATACAGCACATATAATACAGTTATGTGGCCCAATCTTGGTTTACTACAAGATTACTGCCTAAAAGCATCACTAGTAATCATTTTTGGTGACAAATATTGTATGTGTGTATGAAGCTTCTCTTTCTAAAGCTCAAAATGTTTTGGATATGCATATACTCTATGGATATGAAGTATGCATTGGGTCTTTCAGCAAACAATAGATATGCATTGGGTCTTTCACCAAACATTTTATAGTAGTAAATTAATCATTCAAACAACATAAACCTGGAAGAGTCCTATGCAGTAAATGTTAAGCTATGCTACAATGTTAAGCTGGCCATACACAGTTTGATATTTGCGTTCGATTGACTTAAAACTATCGACTATCAACCAAAAGTGATCGAAATCGATTGAAAAATCGATTTAAAACAAGACATGTTGATAAATTTTAGTCAATTGTACAAGTATCTGATGGGTTTTGTATGTAATTCGATTAATTTGCGATCGTACTGGGGAGTGAATGCGTATTACAGTCATAAGCGCTCAATCATAAACATCGATCGATCATAAACAAATTGATTACACTGTGTGGTAGTACAATCAATGTTTAGCGCTCAATCAACGTTCGAAAATCACAAGGCGATCAAATCAGCGATTGAACAAGCAAAAGTCGACCCATGTGTATGGCTAGCTTTAAAAATATACTCCTGTCCGACTCCTCTAAACCAGTAGGTGCTCAAAGTAAAACTGTTCTTTTGCTTTTGTAATCAGCTCGTAGACAGTTCTGGGGGTGAAGATATGGTTGCCGAAATTAAGTCTCCAATGCTGACAAAAGAGGCTGTGACTTTTCTGAAAGAGTGTGTTGATGAAGATGAACTCGCATTATGGAATTCTCTGGGACCAAACTGGACAAAGCCAAGGTATGAGGGAACTGTTAAAAGTATATACTAAAGGTTCTGTGACCATTCTGTAAAAACAGTCTCTATTTTCTTGCGCATTATACCAAGCTGTTTAACTGTAAAGTCAAGGCAAGAGATACATGCTATTTGGAATGACAGATCACACTTTTCTTTGTCGAACTCTGATGGATGAGTGTAGGTTTGGTGGATGCCAAGAGAATTCTTGGACTGACTGCATCATGCTAACTGTAATGTTTGGTAAAAGTGGAATAAGCTTAGAGTTGTCTTGCTGGGCTTGAGCTATGACCTTTAGTTTCAGTGAAATGACATTGAATTCGTTAAGCATACCATAAAATATTGATCAATTCCATATATACAGTTTTATTATTTTGTAATTTATTCACTCAATACATGTATATCACAACAAAACATAGGATATTCAAAACACCATCCTTATATAACATGGTCTGGTCACCTGAGGTAGAAATGGAAGGTAAAGTATGTAAATGAAAATATGTATTGCATACAGTGAAAAGTACTATTCCTCAGGGGAAAATATGTACCATATTTTTGGACTATAAGATGCACCTTTTAACCCCCAAAACCTGCATCTTATGGTCCGAATGCAGGACCATGGCCAGATCTCCCATCTGGACTATCAGCACAGCCCTGCTGACAAAAACAATGTGGGAAAGCTGCACTCACACACATGTTGCCTAGAGGGAAGACATGCAAGCAGCATCCCCTGTGCCCCCCCCCTCTTCCCTGTGTGTAAGGTATATGAGATTGGCCATGAAGTGTGTTCTCTAGTAACACCAGTTCAGCTGTGACTGAAGTTAGTTCTGCAGGGGATTTTTTCCCTAATTGATTTGAACACATCAAATGTTTTTTTCTGGTTTTCCTGCTCTAACAACTGGGTGTGTCTTATGGTCAGGTGCTTCTTATAGTGCAAAAATTCGGTTACAACAAACGGAATGATTCTGTGACTAATTTGAAAATTTATGTAGGAATACAATACAGGAATAATGTCTCTTAAATAAAATATCCTGAATAGTTTGGCTAGTAATTTTAAACGTCTTTTTTTCCCAAAAGGATGGATTATCCACGTGACTACTGTCCTCCATATACACCAACATTTAATAGTGGATGGGTGCCAAGTAACAGCAACGGACAGCCCTGGGAAGATCCAGTCGAGCTTCAGCATCGTCATGAAGAGTTAAGATCACAGGTGATGACTGACATTCTGGTATTGGCGTCTCTTTCTGCTTATTAGCTAATTGTCCGATTTTGCTGCTACATATTTTCTCCCCCTGAGGTTTTTGTGTCCCAGTAAGTAATGTTTTATTTTTTAAATACCTTAAAGCGGAACTACCACCAGGAATCTATGTTTTCATGAATGGCACTAGAAGTGCCAATAATAGGGAGGAATGCAGTAAAAAAAAACAAAAAAAAAAACATACCTGTAATGTGCAATTTAAGAATATAATCCGGCAGCTCTCCTCACTTCCTGGTTCATTGTAGGCAGAAAACAGGCAGCACGTCACAGGAAGCTTAGATTTCTCAGTGATCTGCTTTGAAAATTCCCATAGAAGATCACTGAACGCCCCCAGTGGCCACCCACGATATTGCACCCCCATGTGTTTCATGTGTTGGCTCCACGAACCAGGAAGTGAGGGGAGCTGAGTGGTAATCTTGCTAAATATAAATAGTGCCATTCATAAAAACATAGATTTCTGGTGGTAGGTCCACTTTAAGAAGTTCAAGCAACTCTAAATCAAAACAGGAACACAATCACAGCTTGATACATAAATCCCCTCTAGTGCTATGTATCTGTGTAAGATATACATCTGACAAAGGATGGAATGTTCCCTAGGAAAAGTTTCCTGATTTCCTGATTTGGTGTAAATAGATGGTGGTCAAAAAAAATCTTCACAGTGCATCATAATCAACATAATCGTATAACTCAAATAAATATACAAACATAAATCCACCGAAAATACAGTGGGGACTGGAGGGGAAGAGGAGGAGGCATGGAAGGGGGAAGGGGAGAGGGGTTTGGTGGGGCTTTTTGGGCACTTAATTAGACTACAAATTGTTAACTGTCTCAGTTAAAAATTTATTTTTATTTATATTGGTCGTAACCACAGATAAGAATTAAGACAATAAATTCATACAATAACAATCTATGTTGACAATTATTTGAAATATAAAAACAGAACAGACATCACCAAGTTATGCGTCGGGGGTCCACAAGTCCTAGTTCGTTATTTTAGTCCGTAGGCTTTACAAGTCCTAAGAGCATCTCAACACATTTCTCCCCTTTTCCACAGGGCTTCCTCAGGAGATTTCTAGGTTAGGACTCTCTCTGTGGGTGAGACCACATCTATTAGACAATCCCTGTGCAAAACACATTGTTAATCCATTGGAATTTCTGTATACAATCTAATGATGATCAATCAAAAAAACTTTCATATCACATCATATTCATTGCGTTCACCTTTGGTTTTCATATAACATAATATCATGTTCCACAGGTGCTACTCCCCTCAGGGAGTTTGAGGCGATATATCCTGGGGTCCCAACCATCCATCATA
>CM070038.1:59925291-59940988 GCA_036250615.1 Ptychadena robeensis
AGGAAGCCAGACATAACTTCAAAATTCAATTATTTATTGTTACCAGTGAAACCAATATAACATCTCAACATTCACAAATATAAATTTCTGACAATCAAAAACAAATCGGCCAAGAGGGACATCCTGCTGGAGTGAGCGTTTTGTAGACACAGAGAACCACTCTCTGAGCCACTAAGGCATTGTCAAAAGGGCCAAGTGTACAGAAATACCTGGGGAGCAACGAAGGAATTGGGCTCAAATTCCTCCCTCCTCAGTCTGCCCCTTCCCTGCTTCCTCTTCCCCCCCCCCACCCCTCCCTCCTCCATCTCCCCCAGCCTGGCTTTTACACAACTGAAATGGCTTAACTGCCCCCTGGGTCGCGTGTGATTCCGTCCCTAATGCCAAGCGACATGCATATTGACCTCCATTACCAGCTGCAAGTAACAGGATACCAGCAGGTCTGAAAGTATAACCCATAACCTCTCACCATGTTTATGAGAGAGTCCTAACCTAGAAATCTCCTGAGGAAGCCCAGTGGAAAAGGGGAGAAACACGTTGAGATGCTCTTAGGACTTGTAAAGCTTACGGACTAAAATAACGAACTAAGACTTGTGGACCCCCGACATCCCAGTTCCCCCTCGAGGTTGAGGGAACTGACGTGTTGGGTGCGAACAGACGCATAACTTGGTGATGTCTGTTCTGTTTTTATATTTCAAATAATTGTCAACATAGATTGTTATTGTAAGATATTGTATGAATTTATTGTCTTAATTCTTATCTGTGGTTACGACCAATATAAGTAAAAATTTATTTTTAACTGAGACAGTTAACAATTTGTAGTCTAATTAAGTGCCCAAAAAGCCCCACCAAACCCCTCTCCCCTTCCCCCTTCCATGCCTCCTCATCTTCCCCTCCAGTCCACACTGTATTTTCAATGAATTTATAGGGGTGTTGGCACTGAAAAATATTTATGTGCAATATCTAGGGAGTCACAGTTTTTCTGTTGTGTACTTAAACATAAATCCACTCACCACATTGAGGTGAGTAGTGTCTGTGTTCATAATCTGACTTATGTGGTCTAATATGACCACAGATGCTACTCACCTCAATGTGGTGAGTGGATTTATGTTTGTATTCATTTAAATTATATGATTATGTTGATTATGATGCACTGTGATACTATGATAAATGTTTGTGACCACCATCTATTTACACCTTATATAGAGATTTCATTATGCACGTAAAAAAAACCCATAGGAAGTGTATATCTGTGAAACACATCGGGATGGTGCCATATTTTTTGTGATCTCAAAACTTGTATATGAACTGATATATAGATGTTTTCTTACCTGTAATTTTATTCTCCAGCAATCGTCTTCTCAGATAAACCAGCCACCTCCTCCCCCTATCTTGAATGGGTAGGTTCAGAATGTTTTTATTTGTTTGTGTTGCTTTGTATATTTTGGAACCTAGTGCCACTGAACTGTCAATGTGTTCTGTTTGTTTTACTTTGCAGCCATCAGGAAACAAATAGCAAGTGTGTCAGCTGCACGTATGATTTTGTTGCACGCAACAGTAGTGAGCTGTCAGTGTTACATGGAGAGGTGTTGCAGGTAAGAACTGAGCCCCTCAGCTTTGTTTTGATGTTAATAACTAGTAACTATGGCCCTACATATTATTGAAAATTGTGGCATTACCAGGTTAAGTGCAAATACGTGTGGTTATAATTGGATATTTGGTTTTGCAGCAATCTACGATAGTCATATAAGGTAAGGTGTTAAATACAGCAAAAAAGTTAAACTAAATAGAAAGCATTTCTGTTTCATGTATTCCTGTTAGGCAGGTTCACTTTCCAGTACAGGGACGCTTGAAAAGCTCCACAGGCCAGTGAACACAACATGTTGCATTCTCTGGTTGCTTTTCAGGTGTTCGCCTATAGGGTTAACATGGGGGCCCTTGTCGCACAGGGGCAGACAGGCACTTTCCAGACTGCTGTTGGCTGTTAGCCATGCCAAATGATATTAGTTCTGCACACAACAGGGGTCAGGCACATCTGCAGTTTATTGGAAAGATGGTTTACCAATTCAGCCACAGCATGCAAATAATGAATCGCATATCCTGCAACATCTGCATCCTGTCAAGTGCAGAGCAACAAAGGATTTTTTTATGTTTAAGAAAAGCTCCTATCAACATGCCAAACTAAGCTTTAATGCCGTTTTCCAATTTCCACTGACCCATACCTTAGATCTAATTATTCATTCCTTTATCTTCATATTTAAGCCTGTAGTTTTTGCAATCCAACTGTGGTTCCATAATTTTTACCCATTCATACTTCAGGACTGAAGTTTTGAGGATTTACATCTACATTTAGGATTGATGGTGTGTTCAGTAAGCATGCCAGCTAGGGCTCATTTTACATGAGCAAATACCGAACACAGCATGAGGCGTTTGCCAGTCAGTTTTTGAGCTTCCACAGGGCATGATCTATACAGAGACAGGTGTGTCTGGTCATTTTCTGGGCTTAGTGATGGTATAAATAAGCTTTTTTACATTAAAACCCTTAGGGAAAGCCTAGAACCTCTTGATTGCAGTTGCAGTTTTTTGCAGATAACAGATGCAGTAGTGTAACATCCATTACCAGCAAGAAAATAAAGGCATTTTGCTCACTTGTATGGGAGATGCTTGTACTGCGCCTGCTAATATGCAGGCTGCAGGGCATTTTCCATAACGCACAGAATTGTGTGTTACCAGAAATGCAAGCTCATGTCTAACGCTGCCCCCACACAATACAGCTAGTGTGAATGTGCCCCAAAAGCTACATTTACATGTACATCTTTTAAACTGTGATGTTAATTCTCTTAAAGCATTTATTACACCATTTTTAAGCTTCTAACACTGCCATTCCACGCTTAAATGCTTAGAAGCTTTGAAAGAAAAAACAGTGGTAGGATAGAGAAGCATTTAAGGAGTGGTCTGGAAAGGTTGCCTCGGATATATGTTCATACCCAGGTGTCTAAAGCTCAGAAAAATAGATAAAAAGGGCTCTGCAGAGTGCTGACATGTGCATCACTTCTCCATTGAATTAATTGAGGTTATTTAATGACCAAACAACCATCCAAACTTGACAGGTTAAATAAATGACCAGAAAGAGCAACCCTTGATAAACAACATCACATTTGTGCAAATGCCCTAATTGAATCCCATTCTCACTCCTATTTAATAAAAGCTTTGGCATTTAAATGTGCAAAAACACATGCATAGACACATGTGTGAATGTACCCTTGGGGGCTGTCTGTAAGCAAAGGAAACCATCTCCTCAACAACACAATGTGCTTTTACATTTGCTGTCCTTGTAACCCCACTACAACAAATGTATAGCTCAGACCTGTAAGTTAAAGTTCCTAAGTAGTAGTCTCTTCCTAAAAGTAATGTACCATGTACCATACCATTTCCTTTTGTTGTTATATTCTTTTTTTATTAGAAATAAGTAACATACAGGAATGCAAAGAGTACAGAAATCTAAATAATTGATAAATAAAATAGCAAATAAATTGGATAACACAAAGACGAAGAATAACGTGTAGTTTAGATAGGCTAAACAGAACAATAGAAATAATGATGTAGCTTGACCCAGGCGTCAGACTTTTTGCAAAAAAGATGAACTCCTCAAGCCAAAACTTGTGTGGCCTTTACACTCCCTGCTCCCAGGTCACTCAGCTCTTTACGGTCCATTTACACGGTCGATCAAAGAACGACTCGTTAATGACCAATTACCACAACTGACTGGCAGAGGCAACATCAGGCGTCTGCCGGTCGGGCTTTTGCCCGAAATACCTGTAATGGGGAATTTTTTTAAACACACAATTTCGTTTCCGCGCAGCTGCACGGACACCTGGTCGTGGCGATCTGTCATGAGTGCCAAATTGTAAAATATGTCATTTTAACCTTAAGCAGTTTATGCTTTACACTGGCTTAAGTGATATGGCTGATGTGATAAAGGAATGTCCACACACATGCCTGTATTATGCAAGGGGATATCTTTCACTATCTTTATGCCAGAGCTGAGGCTCCAACCCCTAGCTCAGTAGGTAAGTGACACTTACATGGCCCCTCCTATCATTCATATTTATACCCTGTATACACATCAGTACCTCCCCTTTTACGAAACAGAAACCCCATACTGTACGTAAAATTTCCAGAAAAAAACTTTATTGTCTCATTGCCAATCTAACATGAGATTCCATTACACTACACTACTAGGAGAGGGATGTAATTGCCAACAACAACATTGTAAAATATAATTAAGGAATTTAGATCTGTAAATAGTCATAGTCAATTTTTCACAGCTGTGTGGAGATTCAAAGCTACACCTTGTTGACTTAACTTTGAACCTGTTTTTCTTGTTTTTTTCCAAATGTTCCTACAGCCCTTCTCTTAATATTCAGCACATTTGGTGATGATAGCATGTTCAATGGCTTTGCAATAAACTCACAAAGTCCACCTGCAAAACACTGATTTTCATCTCGACTTAAGTATAAGCTAAATGTAATTTATTAAAGTGGACCTACCACCAGAAATCTATGTTTTCATGAATGGCACTAGAAGTGCCAATAATAGGGAGGAATGCAGTAAAAAAAACTAAAAAATGTTCCTGTAATGAGCAATTTAACAAGATTACCACACAGCTCCCATCACTTCCTGGTTCGTGGAGCCAACACATGAAACACATGGGGGTGCAATATCTTGGGTGGCCACTGGGGGTGTTCAGTGATCTTCTATGGGAATTTTCAAAGCAGTTCACTGAAAAATCAAAGCTTCCTGTGACGTGCTGCCGATTTCTGCTGACCATGAACCAGGAAGTTAGGAGAACTGCCGGAATATATTCCTAAATTGCTCATTACAGGTACGTTTTTGGGTTTTTTCACTGCATTCCTCCCTATTATTGGCACTTCTAGTGCCATTCATGAAAACATAGATTCCTGGTGGTAGGTCCGCTTTAAGTACATTGTGAGTGCTGAAAAATATATATTTTTGAATATATAAGGTGAATGGTGTTTCATTTACTACTGTACATCAAGCTTGTCAGAGTTATAGCAGTTAGACCTCAGACTTATGCTACAAGTCTACATTGATGAACTCCTATCCTGCACAACCTCTTCAAGAAATAGTTTAGTTGACCAAAGCAAAATACAACAAGTGACTGTTAACTGTGTGTTCCCTTTTTCTTATTCTTTTTTTAATTCTTTAAAGGTAATCGATGACTCAAAAAAATGGTGGAAAGTACAGAATCGATTTGGACAGATTGGTTATGTACCATACAATATACTTGCACCAGTTCCAGCTGAAAAGTTTAATAACAGCAAACAAAATGGGGTCCAGCCAACAAGTCCAGCCAAGGTATCAAAAGCTGTCCAGCCGATTACACTGTTCTATTCTGTATTGTTAAACTGTAAAAATATTTTTTTTACATTAATCAAAGAAAACAGTTTTGTATTTAAATTTATTGTTAGTATTTGACATGTTGAAACTGCCCACAGTCTACTATGCTTTCTTCTGTACTGTGGTCGTGTGTAGAGGGAAACTTTGCTGAATGAAACTGTGATTTTCTTATACTAGATCTGCCTCTCTTATGATTGTGGATTACTGTGGATATTCAAGGAATAGGAATGGCGGAGGAAGTGCAGATCCACAGACAACAGTGTCTTAGATAAATGCACTGCATTCATTTATATATATAACATATATACATATACAAACAAACAAACAATACAACACAGTTGATACAAATAACCATGAAGCAAATCCCGCACATATACTAAGATCATCTGAAGAGACACTTGCTGGCACTTGCTATAAGGACTAGAAAGGCATATAAAAAACAAGCAAACTGACAATAGTGCAAACAACGTGGGATTATGGTGCCACGAATACCAAGCAAACTATAGCAGGCATACATCACAGAGAAAAGAAAATGACAAGGGCAGTAAAAACGTAAAAGGTGTAAAGAGAAAGGAACTATAGAGCAAGGAGGAAGAGACTCGATAAGTGACAAACAAGATATAGCAGCACTACCTAGGAAAGTAGACAACGGATCAGAGCAATAGAGAGCAAGGATAGTTAAAGCACATACAGCTCATTCCACCGTGCCCAGATTTTATTACATTTGTCAATGCTATCATTAAGAGTGGCAAACATCCATTCCATGAGATGGACATTCCGGATCCTAGCATATAACTCAATTAGAGTGGGTGAGGTAAAGGAATTACACTTCACAGGTATCATGCATCTCGACGCTGTCAGGATATGGGACAGAAAATGCTTAGCAATGTTGGAGAATTAAAGCGATGAAAGACTGTGGTCCAAGCTACTCCATGTCCCTTGTCTTATTTTTCATATTATGGGTATAGTGTTTTTTCTATACAAAAACCTGTAGAATCGAGAAGAACCCCTATGCTAAAAAATATCACTTGCACATCCAGTTTCCAGTGAACCAACTGTCTAATAAGCATATATTGTCTGATGTTATGAGTATAAAGCATAGTCTATGGACTGTATGTAATGTCCACCTCTTGAAAATAGAATACTACAGAATATAAATATAAAATTACCTTTTAAAAAGTATTAACACACATATGTTACATTAGCAACAAGATTATTTCTTACATGTCTATTTATGGTAAATAGAAATTGAGGCCCACCTGTCATCAACTATTTTGATGTTTGCTTAAATTATATTTTTTCTAGTTACTAGCCAACTGATGGTTATTCTTTGTTTTTTTTTTTTTTTTTTTTTTTTTTTTTTTTTTTTTTTTTTTTTTTTTTAGAAATCACAACCTCCAACTCCCCCTAAAAAACCAACAAAACTGATAAGTGGTCAAGCACAGTGGGATATAGTGGACAGTCAACAAACTGAACAAAACCATATACAGCAAGGTAAGAGCTATGTGAAACTAAAGTATTCCCACATAATGGGTTAAAAAAATGTATAATTGCTGGGACAGTGATCCCATCACACAACATTTAGCACTTTAAGTAAATGAAAATCAGTATGCATTTGATGAGGATATATATAGACATACATTGAGCCAATTTCTAGTCTCTAGGTTAGCAGTGATAAGGTAGCTATACATTGTTCAATGTGTGCGTTCTATTGATCATCTAAGTCAATCATTGAAAATTGATTTCTTTTTACCTGAATTGATCAACCAAACAAATTAATCAGCACATTTTTTGTGCTGAAGAACTCGGCTTATACTCAAGTATATACGGTAATACTCTGTAAAAAAACTTCTACACCGGAACCTAAATGAGTTCTTTCCTGAATTAGAATTACATGTATCTCATACACAGATACAAACCATGAGAGATTGATGCCATGGAAGATTTTAAAGTTGTATATGAATTTTTTATTCTGAACATGTCTTTTTTCTCTCAGAAAAATTTGACAGAATAAATAGTATGAATGAAGAACTCTTGCTGAGACTGGCAAATGGACGGACAGCACAAAATAGAACTCTCAGCATACAGAAGATGTCAGACACATCCATTCCACTAAATGAAGAGTCCAGTCCTTCAGAAGTCACCGCATGGCTGCAAGCAAAGGGCTTTAACACGCTGTGAGTGTATTCACCTTTTAAATTCTTTAGTTATCAAATAACAAATTTGCAAATCTATATTATGTTTGTAAAATGTTTGTGATATGATTGTGTTCCATATATGCTCACTTCTCACTACAGAAACCTTGAATTTCTCACTCTGTCTCTTAAACAAACCAAAGCCTGCACTCTCATCATTGCAACTTTGCTTGGAAGGTTCTCTTTCCTCCATGTCCCCTTTGGTTAAGCTCTTTCTTTTCAACGTTTTCTGATTCATAAACATGCTGCTACCTGGCTTTTTCCTTACATAGACTCTATAGCTAGCCATACACGGTTCGACTTTTGCAGTCTTAAGCTAGCCATACACCTTTGTCTATGTCAAATATCCTTTAGATCAACTTTGTAGTATAGGGTCCTCTGCGATTAAACACAGGTAGATTTTTTAGAAAGTGCCTTACATTACATGGTTTTGGTAAAACAAAAGGAGATCTAAAGGAAATCTGACAGAGAAATCTGAAGGTGTATGGGGACCCTTAAGGCTGGAATACATGGCTATCGTTTTTTTTAGTCGATTGAATGGAAATATCGAATTAAGACTAAAAATTTTGAAAATTGCCCTGACAACACAACACGAGGAATGTTTAAGTACAGTTTAACAATACATCTATGTTTTTTTTTTGTAGGACTGTAAAATCATTGGGAGTGTTAAATGGCGCTCAGCTATTTTCCCTACGAAAAGATGAATTTAGAGCTGTCAGCGCGGAGGAAGGTGCCAGAGTATATAGCCAGGTCATGGTACAGAAAGCTCTGCTTGAGGTATGCTCCTGATTACTAGAATATTACCGGTACATAGTTTTACAAAAAATGGTGAGGGCTGCTAAGTATGCTTACTACTACCACACCCCATTCCTGCTGAGGGCTCCTGAGGATGCTTACTCTTAATCCAACCCTCCTCCCCATCTAAGGTTGCTTACCTGCTCTGCTCTCAGCCGTGGGGACTGTCGGCAGCATGTCTTGACGGCAGCATCAAGACTGCTGTCAGGATATGGCACGTAGTATGGAAACACATGGCAGCGACCAGGGAGTGGACCGCCAGGCCCCCCTAGATGGTTGGGCCCTGGACAGGAACAGCCCTTGTGCACTACTAGCGGCAGCCCTGATGAGGTGTAATATGCATCTTGATATATACCCCCTCCATCGCCTAATTGAAATTGGGGCCTGCTACTTTTAAGAAAGACATGGACCTAGTTTGACTGAAAGAGGGGGACAATGCTTACAGCCCTGAAGGATATGAAGGAGAAGAGGACCCAATTCTGTTTTTTCTAAACTTTTATTCCAGCATTGTTGGGATGGTAAAGGTACCGTATATGAACTCTCTATCTCTTGGGGGCTTGGCTGCCTTTAAACAGAACAAAGCTGAAATGCACACACTTTATTGAAACTGTGAATAGCGGTTAAATATCATATCTGTTTCCTTTCTCCTTGCCAATGCAATGCCCAGAATGTACTTGCATAACATATGCTCAAGTAAAAAAAAAACGGTTCATCAATTGTTAAATGACAGTCTTATAAAAGGCATGGCTCTGATATTCACATAGGAGTATTATTTGAGCAAAGCTTGGACAAAAACTGAACTTAGGCAGATGTCCAATGTAAAATGGACTCAACAGGAAACATTTTTGTTTAAATATACAGGTAATAATGGGTACAAAATGTACACATTTTTTTTGTAAAACCTTGTTGGTTTTATTTTAATGTCTCCCTTTAGTGGTTTCACCTTTTACTGACAGTTGTTATAGCATCTGCAGTGCAAAAATATTTACATATGTATTTCTTTTTTAAGGATGATAAGAAGATTTCTGAGCTAGAAGCTGTAATGGAAAGACAGAAGAAAAAGGTGGACAGTGAGCTTGAAAATGGCAGCTTCTGAAGAGCAGAGCTAAACAGATTCTACTATTTAATTTGTTCTAAAGAATATATATAATATTATACAACAAAAATATAGCCAAACATTTGCAAATATGTCTGCTGGAAAAGACATTTTATAATGGTACAGGTCTTTTTGTATACAAAAATCTGTAGACTGCTGATAACAGGATGGGATATTATGCAATCAACCAACGCTTAATTTCCAAATGTAAACATGAAGCATTTCCATAAGGCACAGGACATCTATAGTCACTTCTCAACTTATTTGTATTTAAAACTTCCCAGTGGTTTTGTTTTGCTTAAATATAGTGTTTACTGTTGTTTCTTCAGGTACATATGATATAATTGTCAGTATGAATTTTCATCTAAAGTAATTAGTTCACTTACATTATAGTGAATATTGTGAATACAGTATAATATAAGTGATATAAGCAATAGTGAAGTGAATATTAGATTAATCACTCACTTTAAGTATATATTAAGCCACAAATTTAGAGGTGTTTTAAGTATATCCAACTGTATCCAAAAGTAACAAATTCATGATTGGTTCTGCTTAAAATACATGTGTAGATGGGCAAGCGCAGCATATTTTATTGAACATGTTTCTGGGCTGCTTTTTACTGTTTTTTAACCATTCACTTGTAATAGGGAGAAAAGCAGATATGACCAAAGCAGATTTACTGCCTATGCTGACACACTCCATATCTCTCTTGGACACTCTTTGTGTGCTTCTGGCATTGATCTCTGCTCCTGTAAAATCCAGCAGGGAAAATTAGTTTTAGATGGACTGAAAAAAGATTCATTCATACAAGTTGTTTATTGAAACTAATCTTTAATTTGTTTATAAGGAACTTTTTGATTTTTACATTTTATATATAATTATAATATATTATATGTATATATGCAGGTGTCCTTGAACAAATACCTTCTATGGGTACTTTATGTATGGCAATAGGTGTATGGACTAAGTAACAATAATTTGCCATATTCCTGCAAAGCGGCCGAAATTTAACCTGATTGCATAGTCATATTCTTGCACATTAAAGAACTGTAATTCATCCTAAAAGGCATGGGTCCCACTTTCTGCAGAGGAATCTTACACACTCGCTACTCCTCATATTGTATTTAATGTCTGTCTATTTAAGTATCTAAAATAAAAGGTCTATATATTTCTGTAATTTTGTATCATTTAGTTGTTGAAATCACAAGTTGCTAATCTTTTTGACTATATATACCATTTTCATAAGGAAATTATAAGGGAAAGTGGGTTACAGCAAATTCATACTTTTTGCAGTCCTAAAGTTTAATATGATTTTGTTTACTTGATATTTTATACATGAAGCAAAGTACAACTACTGTATAATGATTTTGGTCATCAAATATATTTCTTATTTTTATGATGGCCTGTTCAGTATTTTGCTTTTTCAAGGTAGGAATACACACATATACTTTTGCTAGATTTGTACAATGGAAATATTATCTGTCAGTCCAACATCATTGGATTGTACTTCCACACAGTGTGATTGATTCAAAACTGATTGATTCCTTTCAAAAGGTCTGTGCGCATGACCATAGTACAATCAGATACAAACGCCTCAAAACACCTCAAAACTCATGAGATATTCATGCAATTGATTGAAAATTTCCAACATGACAGATCACAGCTCTTTCTTTTTTAAGATTTCTATCTCTTTTGGTATTTCCTAAAAAAAAGACTTACAGTATATACTCGAATAAGCCGACCCGAGTATAAGCCTAGGTACCTAATTTTATCTACAAAAAGTGGAAAAACTTATTGGCTTGAGTATAAGCCGAGGATAGTGGAGTTTTCTAAATGAGAAAATATAGAGAAAGCACCTATCCCCCTAGAAATCTTAGTGCCACAACCTCAATAAATGTAAGATAACACAGGATTATTATTATTTGAATTGAATTGTATTTGAACTAGTGACTGGCCATCAGGTGGCAGTGTGGAGTTTGTTGACATCGATCAGCTGTCGGCAATCACAGAGAGCTGAGCGAAGATATGGAGTGAAGAGGGAAGCTGCCTGCCTGAAATTCAGCATGGTAATTCAGCTTAGGTGAGTGGAGTCGACTGACTCCAGTATAAGCCGAGGGGAGCATTTTCTGCCTGGGCTAAAAATCTTGGCTTATACACAAGTATATACCATAAACCATTAAACCATGTATGCCCAGCTTGAAACTCGAGTTGGACTCTAATTTAGGTAAAAAGACATTTTCCTTAACAAACAAAATTAAAACAACAATGATTTGAATACATTGTGGTTATAAATAATTAAAATTACAATCAGTTCTTGTACTGCTAAAAAACATCCTCATGTTCATATATATATATAAAAAAGCTCGATTAGCTCCAACAACTTGTCAAATTACATATTTTCTTCAAAAACTTTCTAAAGTTGCTGGGATGTGAGAGAGGACTGACATGCTTCCCTGCCTCTGACAATCTGTGCCATTAATCCTGTGATATACTCACCCTCCGGGAGACCGGAGAGCAGATCACCCCAGAGCATACCTGTCAACATGAATGTCCCAGAATAATAGACAAATACATGAAGTGACGACCCTGATGTCACTTTCAGTATTTGGATCACAGCTCTTCTGGGACACTAATGCAGAATGTGACAACCTTGGCGTTAATTTCTGGCATCAGGATGCCTCCCTTCTAATTGGTTGGGAGCTGATTTAGGAGGGAGAGTGTATTATTGCTAATGCTAATGTCCCACCCCACACATTATTAGTGTAAGCAGGGTGGGAACTTAGAAGGGAGTGTAACGCCCCTTCCCTCCCATGTTACCCGATTTCAAAATCAGTAATTTAGTAAAATTGTGATTTGGCCAGGAAAGCCACATAAAAAATCGGACTTTCCCGGCCTTAACGGAATAGTTGATGGGTATGCCCCAGGGGTCGCCTTCCTAAGCCTCAGGGGGTCCTCTGATGTCCACAAAAACTCACAGCTCATCCGTTTTAGGCCAGAGTCAAAGCAGGCCGGCTGGGAACAAGGTATGTCTGGGTGTCATCTTGGATTCACCACGCATAATCTGCTCAGCCACACAGACTGACACCTGTCTGTCTGCCACCATGGAGCACACCCTTGATATCCTGCGTTCGGCTGCTGACAAAACTCCTGCGGTTGTGGCGATCCTGCAGGCCATTGAGACTACTAAACATGCCATGATATGCCACATTGACGCCTTGGCTGCAGATTGTAGCTTCATCCACAAAGACCTGGACAAGATGAGGGGTTGTCTATCTCAGTGGCGGAGACAAGCAATTCTACAGTAGAGGATACTGTAGTCTTGTACTCTGCATCCTTGATGGATTTGCAATGCACAATCAAAGACGCTGAGAACTGCCAGAGATGTAACAATGTAAGTATTGTCAGCCTGCCTGAGGGAGAGCAAGGTGAACATCCAGGAGAGTTTGCAGGGGGCTTTTTCAAACAGGTCCTCAATCTGACCTCCCTGTCTCCCATGTATGTAGACAGGGACCTGTACCTACTGGCCGATGGGTCTCTGCCCCCCCCCCCCTGCAATGCTTTCTGGTGTGACTGCCTTAAGCGGACCTACCACCTCACTGGATGCTTTATATTATCGTCAGCAGCACTACTGAATTTAGGGCAATCACTACTCAAAAAAAAATTATTACAGCAGGAGAGGTGATCTCCCCTGCCACTGTTTGACATACCTCAAGGGCACCTGGGATGAAGTGCCATAGTCCCGTGGGATTTTGAAGGCAGCTTCACATCTGCGGGATCCAATGTTCTAATCAAAGTTCCATCTAGTGGTTTTTTTTTGCAGCTTCATTGTCAAAATAAAGTATTCATAAGGTGTGGGCGGAACAGCTTCTCTTTGCCATTACTAAACCTGATGGTTTCTGGAATGAGGAAGTGAGGATGGTAAGTACGTATTTTTTGTTCTGTAGCAGTTTTCACAGGTGTAATACAGGTGAGTATTATGTCAATGTAATTTATTTGTGTGGGTTTTTTTTTTAATCTTAAGTAAAGAACCTCTTTTACTATCACGACCGGAACATGATTCTCTTGTCTGCTAGATTGCGAGGTCCTTCTTTTATATTTTTCTCAAGAATTACAAAAGAAACGCAGTTCCTTTACTGATGGCAGGAAGTATCTTTGTGGCAAGGGGGTCGTCTACAGTGCGCTGTATCCAAGAAACTAGGTGTTTATTATTCTGGCAAGACCATCTTTTTTGAGTCACCTAAGGGCATGTTGGACTGGCTTGACACCATTACCTGAACTGGCTGAACTCTGATCTAGGTTGTCTGCTTGGACGGTAATTAGGTCATTGGTTGGCATAGTTCTCCTGTACCTTGTTGCTACTTTTCCCCTTTCTTCATTCTGGACTGCTTGATCTGCTATGCCCTGTTTACTTTTTTGTATACTGGTGGTTCCTGGAGGCCACAGTTTTCTCTTTTTCACCCTCTCCTTCCTTCCCTTACCCTTCTCTCCTTCTCTCTATTTTACTACCTGCTCCTTTTCCTGACCCCCCCTCCCCCCCCTTCCCTGCATCCTCACAAAATTTGGCCAATATGGTTCGGGTGGTCAGAACTGTGCACATGGTGTTGTTTACCTGCACCTTAAAATTTTGTCTTCTCTACCATAGGTAGTAGTGGCTGAATTTGGATCCAGTTTTTGGATCAAGCAACACTATCTGGTTTATGTTTATTGCAGGCCTCCCTTACTTAACATGGGAAAATATAATGTGGCAGGGGTTTTACTTTTACACTATGGGGTTGTTTTGTCCAGTTGGTTTTGGATATGTGTTTTTGCTTGTGTGTGGGGCTCTGGAAACTGTGTGTCATATTTGTGTTGGCCCTGCTCACAGCACTGGGGGAGGTGTTGCATGGTTGCTCTGATTCTGGGGAACCCTACTGGACAGTTGGCCTTTTATGTTTCCACGTTCTATGCCCTTATGAGTAATTCATTGAAAATTGTGCCCTGGATTGTCCAGGGTTTGAACTCCAAGATCAAGCATTCCTTGGTTCTTCAATTTTTAAAAACAGCAAAGCCCTCATATTTTTCTTCTACAAGAGACACAACTCATGGGGAATTAACATTCTCTCTGCGTAGACCCTGGATCCCACAGCCATTCCATGCAACATATTCCACCTACACTAGAGGAATAGCCATCCTCATCCATTGCTCCCTGCCTTGTTCGGTTCAGAAGGTTATTACTGATCCTAGTGGCCAATACGTTATTTTGCTGCTAGAATTGTGGAGCACTACCTTGCACACTAAATGTCTGTGTTTCACCTCCCTTTAGGCCTCAATTGTTATATCTGGTGCTGCAGAAGGTGGGACCCTACATTTTGATTTGTGGAGACTTTAATAACTGGAGAATAATACTGGATCTAGCCCTAGATACCTCAATTTGAAGAAGGATGTTGGTGGGGACCAGTCAGCTGATTTTACTGAATTGTGGCAATGGAAGCATCCCCTGGAGAAGTACTTTTCGTTTGTCTCATATAAGTATGTTTCCTACTGCCATAAAGACTTAGCTTTTGCAAACTCCCTCCTGCTCCCCTCGGTCATGGATGTTTGGTACCTCCCCACTGGAATCTCAGACGACAACCCTCTGCAAACTGAATTACAACTGTCCCCTCAGGCTCCAATTTCATCCAGGAAACAGAACCTGTCCTGGATTTCTGAGCCCAGTGTGGAGGCAATTGTCTCTCCTGCTTAAGTGGCTACTGAGAGCTTAATGAGTTCTCTGCATCAACAGATGAAGCGTGGGTGGCCTTTAAGAATGTTATTTGAGGAGAATACATTTCGGCCATCCGGGCTGCTAAGGTGGCCAATACTGCTCACATTTCTCAATTTCAGGAATCAGAGAGGAAGTGTGTGCAAACTTGGACACTGGTGCCATGGCAGACCCTGACAGATTCTGAGATTGCCAAAGCGGGGCCACCTCCAAATCCCCAGTTGTTGGTCCCTATGCTGACTGAGCTGTATGACCACTATCACTCCTCTGCCTCTCTCCCCCCTTCCTTTTATTTGGTGCATGTAGTGCTTTTGCCCAAGCTGGAAAAGGATCCCCAATATTGTGCCTTTTACCATCCCATAGCTCTGCTTAACATCCTAAACAAGGCCCTGGTGAACATATTGTCGCTGTTTCTGCATCTCCTTAGTCTCTGCATGGCCCTCCTCCTGAACC
>CM070038.1:59972216-59988456 GCA_036250615.1 Ptychadena robeensis
AACATGCGATGTTCGCCGCGAATAGTTCGCCGGCGAACAGTTCGGGCCATCACTATTTGTAATTATACAATAATAAATTTTCTGGCTGTATGTTAAAGTACATCCAAGGGCTCTACTATGATATTGTAAACAATTACATAAAACAGTCACTTTGTGATATATAAACCATCCTTTATTTTTAGTTTCAACATCAATGTAGCTATAGATGGCATCCGCATAAAGGCACCCATAATTTATCCACTCACTCACTCACTGTTCTGGCTGTAATGGATGGAGAGATCCTAAAAGCACCACCCCCAAAGAATAACCTCTTACTACATATCTTTGGGATCTGCAGCCAAACAGCAGGGCAAGATATCTGAAGTAGAGATGCTGCGATTGAAAATTTCTTGGCCGATTACAATTTCCGAATTTACAGGAAATGTGACCTGCAGATTCCGATTTTTGCTGATTCAGATTTCTTTTTTTAAAGAACTAATGTAATGTAATGAATGCATACAACATTCATTAAAATTTATTTTCTAATCTATCTTATTTGAATCTGCAGCTGCACTGTAACAACAACGCTGTAGAAACTAAACAAAAATGGCCATATAACACTGTAACTTTGAACATTCATATTATAAAATCCTTTAATAGTACAATTCTGAAACTTTTAGGGTCAGTAACATACCCCTACTACTACTTGCACCCCAAGTTTCACTCCTCCAAGCATTGTTTGATAGCTGGACTTTTAGCTGAAGTTTTACATGTAATTGTTGTAGCTAGGGGGGTGAAACTTGGGGTGTTAGTAGTAGTACGAGTATATATAGCATATATACTAAATAGACTCAATATAGAGTAAAGAAGACAGACTGGTGAAGGGTAAGCACACCTCTGCCTTTAGTGCCCAGTATCAATTTATAGACTCCATATATAGTGCAGAGAAAAAGGAGAAGGGGAGCACTGTCCTATAAGCACAGTTCTGTCAAACTCCTATTATAGATATATAGACTCCATATATTGTACAGGCAGAAGTGGGTAAACGTTGTCCTATAAGCACACCTCTGCATAAACTCCTAGTATAGATATATAAACTCCATACAGAGTACTGACAGGCAGGTAGGTGCCAGTTAGCATTGTCATATAAGCACACCTGCCATAAACTCCCAGTATAGATATGTAGATTCCATACAAAGTACTGACAGGCAGGTAGGTGGAGGTGAGAACTGTCAAATAAGCACACCTCTGCCTTAAACTCCCAGTATAGATATGTAGACTCCATACAGAGTACGGAAAGGCATGTTGGTGAGAGGCATCAGTAGAGAGTAACCATTGAGGTGAGCCTCCCAGTGACACTGACAGTTCATTCTGCTATGGACAGGGGACCCAGAGGGGGGAGACATGTTCCCTGTGCATAGAAGAATTAACTATCAGTGACATTTAGAGGGGGAGGCTCATTTTGAGGGGACACCTGTACTCTGTTAGTAAATATACTGTTGTGACAGGTCAGCTGATTATATACAGTGCCAAAACTCAATAACATTATGATGACCTGAGATCCCACCAGACACCTGAATACATCATATGGTACTTCAGCTGTGGTGGAACCGCAAGTGCTGGGACATGTAGTGCTACAGCAGCACTATCCCCATGGTTTATGCATCCAGGGCAGGAATTTTGATCATGGACTGTATTTTCTCTGATGTCCCTGACATCCAGTGCAGAGGTTAACTCGTCATCCAGGCAGTAGGAAATGCAGCTTGAAAAGGATCTGAGTGCAAGAGAGGGAGGGAGAACCAGGGACCGATCCTGCCTGTCCCTTCTCTCCAAAACTTTCTTCCCTTCCCTCTGACTGCCGAGAACTTGTTGCTGCTCCTCGTACCAGTCCTTAAATGTGGTAGCTGTAATTGTATTGATTTTATTGATTTTTTTTTTGCTGCTATGGATGGGACCTGTCCAGATCAGCCACCCAGTGTCAGAACCAGAGGAGGGGTGCGCAGCTAGAATACCGAGGTATGTATTATCCTAGAGACATGCACACCATGGAAAAATCTCTATAGAGTTTGTGCCTACATCCCAATCATAAAACAATAAGAGGACAATGGTTGGGTAAAATCAACCGAAAACATTGGGGTGGCTACTTAAATTTCAACATGGGAAGTAGGTAAAAAAAACTTTTATTAATTTATTTATTAAGATCCAAGAAGAAAGAGGAAACAAACACTTTCTTGGATTTTAATAAATGAATAGTTTTTTACCTACTTAATGTTGTAATTTAAGTGCCATTAAAGTCAATGGGGAGTAGCCACCCCAATGTTTTCGGTTGGTTTTCCAACCATTGTCCTCTTATTGTATCCCAGAGACAGCAGTGCCTCTCATGGGCAGAGAGACATGGCATCTTTATTAGCAGATCGGCTGCATATCAGCAGCCGATCTGCTGCTAACCAATCAGGGCCGAAAAACAAAACACACCTCTAATCTGAAGCATACCCGTTTCACATGCAGCACTGCAACAGAGTATAGATACCAACTGCAAAGCAGTGCACCTAGGCAAGATAGCATCTATGGGACATTCTTAAACGGAAGGTGGAGGAGTGCTGTTGTCATGAAAGTGGAAAAGAATTCCAGTTGAAACTGGTGATGCTTTAATGAACTCTGTGCTCAAGAGTTAATGCAGTACTAGAAAATAATGGTGGCCGCACAAAACATTAACACTTTGGGCATAATTTGGAGATTAGATGTTTTTGCCACTTCTGTAGTGGAAGCTGTAAACTGACAACTTCATTCTGTTTAAAGTTTTATATCTTCAATGTCCTCTGAATAGATATTAAAATGATTTACCACTTTGTAAGGGGTTTACTTACTTTTGTGAAATACTGTATGTAATACCTCCTCCTGGGCATTAATGTTACGTATGATTGACCTCCTTTTTTTTCCTTTAAAGTTAATCACCAGGTAAAACCTTGCTATGACGCTCCATGCCCACTGTAAATGTTTAATGCTTTTTTACTATAAAATGTAAGGGGTTAATGCATTGAAGAAATTTGCTACCTGAATCCTCGCTTCTGGTACTTCTCTTTCAGTATAATCCAAAACAAACTGAGGGTGGGTCCTCACCTTTAACAGTGCAGCCATAAGGTCTGAAATGTTGGGGGTAATGTCACAGCCTAAGGACCAGAGCTGAAAAAGCTTAAAGAGGGGGAATCACTGAGGGAGCAAAAGTGGGTAATTAAGCCAAAATCATTTCTGGCATCTGGCTGGAAGTTTATGGTCAGGAGCCTACAATAAAAGGCAGATAGAGAAAAGAAAAATGGTGTCTGGAATATTGCTAGCTGATAGAAAGCTTCCACTCTTAAAAGGCTTTTTCAATGGCAAACAAGATACAACAGATGCCTATAAAAAATGAGGCATGCTATGACTTCTACTACCAACATCATAATCACAGTTCGGAAGTCTTTGAATGGTTTTTAAGTTGTTTTTTTAACTGTCGTAATATTAAGTAGCTGATTTATTTTATGTAATGTGTACAACACTGAGTATCTTCCCAGAACTGTATGTTTGATTTAAAAAGTTTTAGGAAGTACATTTTCTATAATATCACCCACTCAAACAACTCTACTTGTTATGGAACAATTGTTCTGTATTTTTAATAATAGAGAAATGAAGTGCGCTTACTATTCCCAAGAGGCATCTTATCTCTTTGAGTGAGCCAAGGCAGCCCAGAAACCCTAGCAACATTGTCAGAATTCCAATTCCAGAGAATACATAGGACCAAACCTTCAAGGTGGGTGTGGAAGAACCTAAGGGAAAAAAAGACATAAGATAGAAGCAGGTTACATAAATATCAGTCTCTGAATCACTCCAGCCCTACCCGGAGGGCTAAGAGAGATTGCACTACAAAGTTTCCTGCAAGTTGAAACAAGCCCTGTTGTCCCCTTTTGATTCTATTTTCTGAAGCTTGCTATATTTAATGAAGTTGTCCTGCAGCTTTTTGTAAGCCTATTTAAATGAGCTAAAAGGCAAAATGCAACATTACACACAGAATTTAAGCTGAAAAATAGTATAATATATAGAGTGTTAGGGTAACTCAATCTGTTGGAAAACAGCTTGAAAAAAACTTTTTCTGTTAAAGAGGTATTTGCGATACTGAATACATACTAGTTTTAATGATAAAATACATTTCTTTATTGCACAAATCCATAGAATGAATTAAAAACAATCATAAATACAAACATATTACACATTGTTCAATGCTATCATTATTGATCATATATTGTCACCCATATTATGTTTAGCAATAACGCAATAACTGGTCGACGCGTTTTGTCTTTATCCAGACTTTTTTCAAGACCTTGCTTGCTAGCATATACCTACGGGTGATACCAATAACCTATTTACAGAAACAATCCAACAAAATTGTGACAATCTTTAAAAAAAAGTTTTAGGCTGTGTATGTATGGGGGGTAGTGGTGGGGCCCACCCTGGGGGGGTTTGATGGGATCGCTTTGGTGGGGAGGGGAGGGGTGGGGTACTGTCCTCGCAACTGTGCCCCCAGGATGCTGGCATCGTGGACAGCCACTTGGCGTGGGCGGCCCAGGTGTGTGACGTTGTTGCGTCGTGTGCCATGACGTTGTTGCGTCGTGTGCCTGCGCCCAGCTTCCTGATTTAAATAGCCTCCTCTGCCACATGGCAGGGGAGCCGTGGAGATCAGTTGACCCGGGGGACCCCAGCCAGGAAACGGACTGCTGTCTGGACTTCTGAGGGGGGCAAAGTATTGATCCTTTGGGCAAATTCTCCAGGTACTTACTTTACTCTGCACATATGGAGGAGAATGTTTGTATATATGGGCAAACATATGATGGTGGCTACATTTCTTTCCTTTACTAGATGGACCCATAGGACCCATCTAAAATTGGGGGGCACCAGATACTTTTGAGGTGACACATTGTGAGCTCACCATCAGTATGTATATACATATACATCATACTATATGTATGATCTATTTAATCCTGAGTTGCCTCGTTACTGAATACATTTATTGTTAAAATAGCGCATGTTCATAAACTTTTTTTTAAAGATTGTCATAATTTTGTTGGATTTTTTGAATGTTTTTGTTTGTGTAAATAGGTTATTGGTATCACCCACATGTATATACTAAAGCAAGGTCTTGAAAAAGACGTTTACCAGTTATTGCGTTATTGCTAAACATAAAATGGGTGACAATATATGATCAATGATGATAGCATTGAACAATGTGTAATATGTTTGTATTTATGATTTTTAATTCGTTCTATGGATTTGTGCAATAAATAAATATATTTTATCATTAAAACTAGTATGTATTCAGCATGGCAAACACCCCTATAACAGAAAAAGCATTTTTTCAAACTGTTTTCTAACAGATTTATTGTGATAATACTTCCTCATGGGAGCAGTGGTATGGTACATATTTGCAGGCTAAAAGTATTTAACCTCCTTAGCGTACTGCATAGGTACAGATTTCTGTACCAAAAGCGCACCATAGACTTTAATGGAATTTTTTTGTAGCCTGTAAATTTCCCAAACCTGTCCGTGCAAGGGTCTAGTAGACATCCTGAGTATAATAACTGCTTGAAACACACAATTATGTAAAATCCAGGCGAACTGGTTAATTTTTGAACTGTTACAATGTGTTTGTTTTTATTAAAACTTTATTCATTGGAAGTGTGTTTAGTGTTTTATTTGTCTTAGGCTTAGTCTACACTCAGCGTGACCGCTGGGGGGGGGGGGACATCAGGGAGACCGAAAACCTTTTTTTTAAACTGATTTCTGTTTTAAATTCCCGCCGCCCAACCGAAGTGATTTCAGCGCGTTCACACCGGAGGGGCGGAGGGATCAAAATTTGTCAGTACCTCAGTATGATAAACTAGCCTTTCTTATTAGGTAAATAACAGAGGATAACACTTTTTATGATGTCTGTTTTTATCTGAAGCTCAAACTGACAACACATGTGGGTAGTGATGCTAGGTTTGTAAAGCAATCACTTGCACGTAATGAATAGGTCTATTGAAAGTGAAATCTGATTACATAGATGTCTGTATTTTTCCATCTTTGTTGTCTGTGTGAAATGCTAATTTTTTGATATCAGATAGAAGATGGACAAGATATAATAGTCAAATAATGTCTTTTGTATCAAAAGCATAATCCTAGATAAACAATGTTGCCACAGAAACCAGGAGAACACAGAAAACTGTGTAAATGCCTTTCAGTTGCAGAGGGGTTAATCAGGAAACTATTTGTGGGTGGGATGACCTAGCATGACAACTTTGATCTCTTCACAGAAGTTCACAGAACGGAACATACCCCTCCCAGCTCATAACCAGAGTGTGTATGGCACTCCGAAGCTTCTTGCTGCAATCCATCTTCAGTGATCTCTCACCCCTCCGCCGGGAGGGGGGGGGGCGGAGGAATGAGAGATCACTGAAGATGACAGCTCACCGAGCAGCAGGGATTGCAGCAAGAAGCCTCGCAGTGCCATACACACTCTGCCTCCGCCCCCTCCCGGCGGAGGGGTGAGAGATCACTGCAAGGCTTCTTCATTCAAACTTCATGCTGCCGCCCCGGCGGGATGTGAGGTCATCACGTCACGCCGCCGGTGGGGGCAGAGGGATCTCTTCCTTGCAGGAAGAGTCATTTGAGCGATCGGAGCCGCCGCGGACGCCTGGATCGGTAAGTGAGCGCCGCGGGGCTCCGATCAGTGTTGGACGAGTCCAGCTCGTCCAGTGCACTTTCAGCATGTCAGCACTGGACGAGCTGGACTCATCTCAACCGCTAGGGAGGTTAATGTCCCTTTTCAGGTATTTTTGTTTCTATTGTGTTAGAGTAACTAGCAGTTCTGAAATTTATACTGTACATCCTGTAGAAATAAACTCTGCTATTGCACTTCTGTCTTTTAGCAGCTCTGTGCTACATATGTTTGTGGAAATACGATATAATGTTTTATAATATTTAGCTATTTTTTTACAGGAATTGGTCAAATGTATTAGATATTCTCTTTACATCTGTCTGTGGTGTCGCTGGCCTGTCTCGACCAATGTCTCCAGGCGCCAGCTACAAAGCCGACTGGGTGGACTACACACGACCAATGTGGGGTCCACATGCCCAGTCTCCCCTAAAAGTGGCCAAGGTGAGCAAACAACCGACGTGGAGGATGAGCTGTCCACCGCCAAGGCCTCGTCTGTGTCCCCTACTGGGCTGGACATCCCGTAGCCTTCTTCTGTTAAAAGGCCATATCCCCTGCGTGGGTTTAGTGGTGGTTGCTTTAAGCAATTTTTCATTATCTTTGTAAATAAACATTTTCCCCTTGTGGGTCCCACTTACCTCAAAACCTGGCATTTATTGTTCCATGAAATGTATGCTAACTGGCAGTATGGTGTTCACACAGTCTCGGTCTTATCCCAGTGCAAGGGTATAGAAACCCTCATGCCTACGGCAGCCCCTTGGTAATTTATGGTAATGTGTGTCCAAATGCAGCTACACAATGACATGGGTCTTGCTTCCTTAGCAGGTACATATTACACTGTAATGATAGGACCACCCACAGTCACTTTATTTCTATGCGTGGTCCTTCTCAGTGTGAGTGCAGTAGTTTAAGGCCACCTGGTGGACTGACCCTATTCACTAGAGCCCCTAAAGCGGTCCTCCCCAGTGTAAGTGCAGTCATTTAACGCCATCTGAAGAATTGACCCTTCCCTCTGAGCTCTTTTTTGCCTGAAGACAGGAGTTAGCCACGCCTCTTTCCTGAAATCCCAAATCCTGATTTAGGTGGAACCTGGAGGTGACTTTAGGGAGGAGGTCCGATAGGGTCCACAAGACATCTCTATCAGGAAAGAACATCAGATGCGGATCCTGGGTGCCCAGCACCTGTAGTTCTGAAACTCGCTTCACTAAGGTAATCGCCACCAGTTGCCATGAGGAAGCATCTTGAAGGGGCAGAAAAGGAAACTCCAGGTAATTCAGAACTATGACCAAGTCCTACTGGATAAAATAAGGGAGTCTGGACAGCCTGAGCTGGTACTAAGCCCAAATACAACCTGAAGAAAGTCCAAAACTTGAGAGGGTTGAGGAGCTAGAGGCAACAATTCATTGGCCATTGTGAAGGAAACAAATCTGGCTTAGATCCAGTAATACGTCACATTGGTAGTCTTCTGTCTGGACTGAATGACTTGATCCATGGGCCCAAACAGTTCTAATTTTGTTTCATCAGTCCCCAGAATACTATCCCAAAACTTTTGTGGTTTGTCCACATGACTTTTGGCATACTGCAGTCGACTTTGGGCCCATGGATCAAAGCTATGTTTGGAGGAGGAAGAACAAGGTCTATGAAGAAAAGAACACCTTGCCTACTGTGAAGCATGGTGGGGGTCAATTATGCTTTGGCGCTGTTTTGCTTCTGCAGGTACAGGGAGGCTTGAGCGTGTGCAAGGTACCATGAATTCTCTTCAGTACCAGGAGATATTGGAAGGAAATGTGATGCAGTCTGTCACAAACCTGAGGCTTGGGAGATGTTGGACCTTTCAACAGGACAATAATCCCAAGTATACCTCCAACTCCACTAGAGCATGGTTCAGATTAAAGGCTGGGACATTTTGGAGTGGCCATCGCAATCACCAGACTTAAATCCGATTGAGAACCTCTGGTGGGACTTGCAGAAAACAGTTGCAGTGCGCAATCCTAAGAATGTGACTGAACTGGAGTCTTTTGCCCATGAAGAATGGGCTAAGATACCCGTAGATCACTGCATGACACTTGTGTCAAGCTATGCTTCACGTTTAAAAGCTGTTATAACTGGAAAAGGATGTTGTACTAAGTACTAAGAATGAATGTTACTTGGGGGTTGAATAAAACTGATAATGATGTGAGCACAGAAAAGACATTTGTGGTTATTTCATTATTAATGTTATGTTATATTTGTCTGACTTACTCTTTGATTTTATTGTAAACAAGATGACTGAAATGATCAAAATCAATGTCAAAATGGCCAAAACACTCAACTTCAGTGGGGGTTGAATAATTTTGAATACAACTGTAGTTTAGAAGAGATAGAAAGAGGACAGAGTTTGTAACCATTGGTGGCCTAGCATGAATTTCATTTTAGAGCGATTACTAAGTCATACAAACACTAATTTGAAGGCAAACACGTCCTATATAAGTAGACTATTATAAAATAGGTCATAGGGTCCAATAGGGTAACCCCTAATGTCGAACCCCAAACCAAAATTACATATTACAAAAATCACAAAAAAGAAATGGTGTTAAGGGGCCAATGTTTTTTTTTATATTTACAAAAATAAACTTTATTATACACAATAGTAATATGTAGACAACTTAGTATTTATCGCCATTGTTCATAGAAAAAGGTTATTTCTGTAAATATACATACATACATTTTTTCTGTGGTTTTTCAAAACAAAAAGTGACAGTAAATGTCGGAAAATCAGCTTACTTACCTATGAAAGAAGTGAAACTGCTCCTGTCAAATAAAATCCAAAGACCAAAACACAGCAACAATCCACCGAGAATCTACATAGAAAAAGAAAAGACTTGTCTCAGTATGTCATACTTCATAAAACATTTAGAGGAAAATTTTGCTTCTGTAGAAGAATTTTCTTTGTGAAAGGTGCCTGGGTGTCATTTGTTCCACTCCCTCCAGCCAAGCCAAAAGGCCACTGCCAAGAGTGGCATTTTCTGCATTAGCGCTAGCAGTACCTATTCTCTGAACTAATGGAGAGACATGTTTTACAATTAGATAGCATGAGTTGTGTATTTACATTAACATTCTGCATTGCAATAATTGCATTATGTGACACAGACTCATATCTTCGTCCGATGTTCCCTGCAGCAGCGTGATGACCTCCCACGGCTCAGCCGATGCTTTGCCTTTGAGATCCGTGGTCTCTAGGCAAAGCAATGGACATCGGCCATATTTAACGGTCATGTCCGATATGGCTGTTTTCAAGCGGGATTGATTGGTCCCGGTCGAAAAGAGCAATGGCCGCATATTATATGGGCCAGGTAGATGGCCTTGAGCGAGCACGGAGCTCGAAACGGCCATTGATCTGTCCCATGTCTACAGGTCTGTACCCTGCTTAAGTTGTTAGTGTCAGATTATATAATTTGACTACATAAATTGGTCAGTGGGTTCAGATAATGGGTACTGCACACTCTGCTGCCTCTTAGCAGTGGCATCTTGGCTTGGCTGGATGAATATACAGTAAATACTGGATGGCTAAACCCTGCCTACTTTGCTGAAACACGCTGTATTTTCACTTCAAACGTGAATGGTTGCGATTTCTTTTTTTCAGATTTTCTCTCCAAAAATATGGGGTACGCCTTATGGTCCGCTTCTTCTCTTCTCTAGTGTGTGTGTGGGGGGGGGGGGGGGATCAGTAAATCTAACAAAGATAGCACTAAATATCAGAGATAGTTGGAAGGAATACAATTCCTCACCACTAGATTTCAAAGCACCAGGGGAGACTTTTAAGGCCAAATAGTTGTGCTCTTTAGTGATTTAAAACATGAAGATTAAAAACAGATTTAAAAACAATTTGCCATTAATATTTCATCACACTTTCAGGATACGCATGTGAACAGAAACATTGTACATTTGTGTTCAGATGTAAATTCAGATTTTCAAAGCACAACGCAAAAAACCCAGACGCGTTTCACGACCTATGGCTTCTTCAGGGGTTGCTTTGATTTTTATAAAACACATACAAGTTATGATTTTGTATCAGGGTTACAGATAATAGTAGTATATATGTAGTGAACTGGTTTTCACACATTTCTAATGTATATATGTGTATGTAGTGAAAAAATGAGACATGTATAACACTGTATATTTATGTATCAAGTGCCAGGCAGATGCTGAGATCCTACCAGAGATCAGGCAATGCCACTTCTTGTTTACACAACCTAGTCTGCCCAGTAACTGCTACTGGCCAGCCACTTGTCATAGCTTATAAATACTTCCATCTAAGAATGTTCTGGGACATTCTACCATTTTCCTGCCTTTCTTCAAGATCACTTCCCTTAAGCTGTTGGTAGCTGATGTCTCCAGAGCAGTGCAGATACTATAGTTGTTGGACCCTGTGTAGAGGAGCAACAAAGTGTCTTCCACACCTACCCCACCCACGGGATCAAGTCTCTCCTCTTGAATTGACCACATTTTGGGTGAGAGCCCACCTCTTTCCCACCCCAAGTCTGCTCCTGGGACTCTGAACCCCAAGTCTGCTCCTGGGACTCTGAACCCCAAATCTGCTCCTGGGACTCTGAACCCTGAGTCTGCTCCTGGGACTCTGAACCCTGAGTCTGCTCCTGGGACTCTGAACCCTGAGTCTGCTCCTGGGAATTTGCACCCCGAGTCTGCGCTTGATGTCCTGCTGCACCCTGAGTCTGCACCTGAGGACACTGGAACTTGGAGAGTCTGGTAGCCGCTCCTCAGGAGGTGGGTACTGACCTGTACTATTCTGGGTAACACCTGCTGGTGGAACTGTGCTTCTGGTTACCCTGGGTAGTTTCCTTGGTTTGTTTCCTTGCAGGTGGCTGCTAGCAAGTGTGGGCTGGGTTGGGTACACCTGTCTTGTTAGCATGAGGCCTATATTGGTGTGCCCTTCCACACTTGCCTGAGCATTGGTCCCCTGAACCTGGATCTTGTGTGTGAATCTGGAAGTAGTAATTTCTGAATCTATACTCCTGGTTCCTGTATTCTTGGTCTCCAGCGCCTGAATTCTGACTGCTGAACTCTGAATCTAGTCCCCAGCACCTGTAACCTGACTGTATCATCGGCAGAATGGGCTGGACAGGACCTCTGCCGATTGCGCCTCACAAGGTCCCGGTTGTGGCTTCTGTTTGCTGACAGAAGCTGAGGATTGGGTGCCGGGAGTGGGTGATGCTGGGCACCCATGGGCGGGCATGCTGGGCACATGCGGGCCGATCAGAATGCCGTGGAGAGCCATATTGGGTGTTGCACTCTCTTGATTTGCTATATAATTTGAAATAATACCCAGTTAAAACTTTGTAAAAGACATGCACACGCATACTACCAATGGATGTGGTATTTGTAAATGTGCATTGCACTCTCTCTCTCTTTTAACTTGTCTAATAACTGCCTTTGGTAGATTTAACAACTGAACACAGAGTAAATCCTGAAAGTATTTGCAGTGCATCACATTTTGTTATGTTAAAGCCTTATTCAAAATCCTTTTCTTGGTCACCTCCTTGACTAAGGCCTATCCTGCTCCCCAACTGCTCAGTTTTGTTGTACTCCTACGTTTGCTGCAATCAATTGTTCAGGAATCGAAAGCTTGGTGGAATCGAAGATTCCTACACACAGTCAATTCCAAATAACCAGCTAGAAAGTTTTATATTTAATAATTACATTATTAAATATAAAATCGCAAATTCCAAATTTTGACAAAATCAATACAGCACAAAAATACCATGTACCATTAGCTTTTAAAGTAATGACCCCTAACAAATCCAAAACTAAGCATCAGCAAAACAATAAAGCTCACAACATGAAATAAATATTTAAATAATAAAACAATAATATATTACCAAAAAAATTGTGTACTTTATTTATTCACGATAACCTTGAATGAGCATATACTTGTTCCTAATACATTGACCCCTATAATTGATAATTAATACAATGTATTAATGTACAAATTGTTGAAATCTACATTAATTTCAACAAAGCAATGTTATATGTCATAATTAAATACATTATAATATATAACATAGAACACAAATACCATAACATTTGCCCCTTTAGCGCAAAACCAGCTAAATAAAAATAAGCCAACATACATATACATTAAAATATCAGTTATATAAAATAATAATATTAATTATTACATGTAACCGATATACAATATATACAGTCAGGTCCATAAATATTGGGACATCGACACAATTCTAAAATGTTTGGCTCTATACACCACCACAATGGATTTGGAATGATATAACTGCAGACTGACAGCTTTTATTTGAGGGTATTTACATCCAAATCATGTGAACGGTGTAGGCATTACAACAGTTTGCATATGTGCCTCCCACTTGTTAAGGGACCAAACGTAACGGGACAGAATAATAATCATAAATCAAACTTTCAATTTTTAATACTTGGTTGCAAATCCTTGGCAGTCAATTACAGCCTGAAGTCTGGAATGCTGGGTTTTTATGCCTGATGATGCTCTGCCAGGCCTCTACTGCAACTACCTTCAATTCCTGCCTGAAGTGAAGTGAAATGCATGCTCAATCGGATTCAGGTCAAGTGGTTCACTTGGCCATTGTATAACTTTCTACTTCAAAAACTCTTTGGTTGCTTTTGCAGTATGCTTTGGGTCATTGTCCATCTGCACTGTGAAGCGTCGTCCAATAAGTTCTGAAGCATTTGGCTTAATATGAACACATAACACTCCAGAATTCATCCTGCTGCTTTTGCCAGCAGTCACATTATCAATAAATACAAGAGAACCAGTTCCATTGGCAACCATACATACCCATGTCATGACACTATGACCACCATGCTTCACTGATGAGGAGGTATGTTTAGGATAATGAGCAGTTCCTTTCCTTTTCCATACTCTTTGATACAAGTTGATCTTGGTCTCATCTGTCCAAACTCTTATCTGGCTTTCCTGTTTTTGAGGCTCACCAATGGTTTACATCTTGTTGTGAACCCTCTTTTTTCACTCTGGTGAAGTCTTCTCTTGATTGTTAACTTTGACACACATACACCTACCTCCCGGAGAGTGTTGAACTGTTGAAGGGCGTTTTCTTCACCAGAGAAAGAATTCTTCGGTCATCCACCACAGTTGTTTTTCCTGGTCTTCCAGGGCTTTTGGTGTTGCTGAGTTCCTTCTTTTTAAAGGCCCCCATACACGTGTCGGATTCCCACCGGATTCCGGCACGATCGATTCTGGGCGCGTGCATGCGAAACGATCGTGCCGGAATTGCATGCAGCCCACCTTGTCCAATCGATCAGGTCCGATCGTTCAGGGGCCCAGAATCGGATCCGACAGAGAACCAACATGTTGGTCTTTCTGATCCGATTCTGCCCAGATCAGGGGGAGTTGCCATTTGTGAGGTGGACAATCGGACACGGAATCGTCCCGGAATCCGTTGGATTAAGGTGGTATGCAGCGATGGATACTCTTAATTGGCCGATTGATCACACCTGCGATTTCCGGCAGAATCGCCGGAATCGATCGGGGGAGTGATCAATTCGCCATGGAATCCTACACGTGTATGGCTAGCTTTAGAATGTTCCAAACAGTTGTTTTGGCCACGCCTTATGTTTTGCTATCTCTCTGATGATTTTTTTTATGTTTTTCAGCCTAATGATAGCCTTCTTCACTGATAGTGACAGCTCTTTGAATCTCATCGTGAGAGCTGACAGCAACAGATTCCAAATGCAAATAGCACACTTGAAATGAACTCTGGACTTTTTATCTGCAGATTGTAATTGGGATAATGAGGGAATATCACACACCTGACCCTGGAACAGCTGAGAAGCCAATTGTCCCATTACTTTTGGTCCCTTAAGTGGGAGGCACATATGCATATGGAATTATGCATAATTCCTACACTGTTCACCTGATATGGATGTAAATACCCTCAAATTAAAGGTGACAGTCAAAGCACATTGTGTTTCTTTCATTCCAAATCCATTGTGGTGGTGTATAGAGCCAAAAATTTTGGTCGATGTCCCAATATTTATGGACCTGACTGTATGTTTTGGTTAGGTGCTGTTGAGTTAACAGAACATATCAATTTAGGGACTAAAAACCGATGACCCACAGTTGTGTGCATCCATTCGCCAAAAGATCATTGTACGTGCTTACGCACAAATTGAAGATCATTCTGGAATCGGCACGTGTATGGCTAGCTTAGGTCTGGAGACTCCATGTTTTCAAGCTTATTATCTTGTTCTTTTTTCCAGAGGTACTTCTGCCATAGTTTGGCTGTTTTGTATTATAAAAATGGATTTCTATGTACAGCAGTAACCTTCACGGGTACTTCTCTATGTACAGCAGGAAAGCCTACAAATCGTACTTCAGGAAGTATTTAGTACACGTTTTAGTGAAAGACAGTTCTTTCGCTTGCTGTATATGTTGGTACCAGGACAAAAGCTGCCCCTTTCTGCTCCTATCTCCTATGACAGTTTGACTGTATGAAAACCTCTAGCTACAGACAAGCTAAACTATAGGTCTCAGAGGCAGAGCTCAGCCAAACTAAAGGTGGCTTAATATATTTTGTAATAAATGAAAGCATCCCCTTTCTGATAGATCTGCTATTATTTTATCTTCTACTTGCCACACCCATTGACACATAATACAGTGATTAAGATGAGCAGAGATTGGACACATGTGGTATTTATTAGTAACAGGAGGAACAGATTATACTTTAAGAAAGTTTGGCAGAATGATCACTTAGCCTTTATCAGAAATTGACAGTGCTGAAATGTGGAGTGTGGCAGTGAATGTAAAGTGTACGTGAAATAATTAATTAAAAATTTTATAAAGCTTTTACTTAAATCGGTTTTACACTCAAAATAAATAAACATACATACATTAAACAGACACAATACTCACCTGTCAGCAGTTCAGTTCTCCAAAATCCTAGAAAACATAGTTTTTGGACTTAGCTGCTCTGCTTTTGTCTGTGGCAGTGGCCATATTTAGGACTTGTTTACATGAGCAATAACAACATGAGGTAACAGTGAATGCAACATGA
This sequence comes from Ptychadena robeensis, assembly GCA_036250615.1. NCBI lineage: Eukaryota > Metazoa > Chordata > Amphibia > Anura > Ptychadenidae > Ptychadena > Ptychadena robeensis. The sequence goes on from CM070038.1 coordinate 59,987,979, forward strand.
ACAACACACAAGTTTGCAGGCAACTGCAGACAGGAAAGACCGGAAAGACATTGTACAACGACCATGTAAATGTAGCCTTAATCCCAGCCTTCTGGGGGTTAATGAACTGCAATAATGAGTATGGCCACTGGAGGCCCCCAAATATATTGTTATTAATGGTGAAAGTGTAGCTCCATAGACTTGTAAAGGAGCCAACATGATATGACTATTTTTAGACTGTCTATATGTGATAGACAGCCATGGAGTTTCCTAAAGAGAAGGGATGGGCAACAAGGGACATTCAGAAACAACTCATTATATGTAAGGATTTACAAAAATTACAGACCCCAATAATAGGGTGTTAGTGAATGAGGTGAGTTTAAGTCTCTTTAAAAAAATTATTCACTGCATATCTAAGTTTTCCTCTTTTGTTTCTGTAATCTCCTTAACCTCCCTGGCGGTTCACTGAGGTGCAGATTTCTGTACCAAAAGTGATACA
>CM070038.1:59988556-60005715 GCA_036250615.1 Ptychadena robeensis
AGCGATATCCACTTTTGAACTGGATTAGAGAAAGACATTTCTCTAATCCAGTTGAAAAGTTAAAAAAAAAGGTTTAAAAAAAGAAAAAAAAAATTTTTTTTCTTAGACCGGGTCCCGCCTCCGTGACGTCACACGTCACTCCGGGACCCGGAAGAAGCCGCCGACGGACGGCGAAGATGGCATGGCGGCGATGGCGGCGATGGCGGCGGAGCAGGTGAGCTCCCACGATGTGCCCGAACCCAGTTCGGGCGTATCGATTATTGCAGTGTGCCTTTGCCCGAACTGGGTTCGGGCATATCGCTAGGGAGGTTAATGTTCTGTGTCTAATCCCTTCAGGTTTGGGTTATGATTGAATCAAATAAGGGAAGTTAAAACTAGTTACTATTTACAACCAGAAAGGAAATCTGCAACAATGAGGCCAAAAATAAGTTAAAGATAAACATTTGTCCCTAGCTGGCCAACCCCCTATTATTGGGGCAATCTGTAAATACAAGACAAAAAATCTATACCTCTCTGGCCCCCTCCGAAGCCCGCCGCAGCAAGAATTATATGTCAGAGGGCACATTCTTAAACCACTTCATGTCTATTTCTCTTTCTATTTACTTTTGATTCTGTCCATTGAATGACATTGTATCTAGGGGCCCCTGGTGGCCATTTGCATTACTGCAGCCTTAACCCATGGAAGACTGGCAGCTACACAGAAATGAAAATGGCGACTCCCACAGATGACAGCAGGGTAAGTGAGTATGTTTTTTTTAGGTTGAGCAACTTTAAACCATTGGGACAGTTTAGAGGTAAGTAAAAATGTATTTACATTGTTTTGGTGGGTTGTTTTTTTTTAGTTTAGGTGTGCTTTAAGAAGGAAAGGTAATAGCAGAACCCTGGATTGTAGTAAAACAAAGCAGTTCTAACATTTCCCAACCACATCCAAAACTAACATACACCTTTAGTATTGCAGCATTTATTAAAAATAACTATTGAGTAGAATAAAATATTATTGTGATTCCACCATTAAGTTGATATAAGGTAGTAGTTTTTTCCATTAAAAATATGTAGGCCACTTCCAAAGAAAACAAAACAGTACAGTATTTCTCTCTTTTCTCTGACAAGTTCTGAGACTTGCGGCTTCCTCTTGGTCTTACTTCCTCTGCAATGAATAACCACAGCAGTAACATATTACTCATGCTTCTTAAACTAAGACATAGCCTTACAATGTCTTGTTCAATTTAAAACTCATTATTTATCAACATTTCAATATCATATCAATTGATTAATGAGATGATCCTCTTTTAGGTAGTTCAATTATTTCATATTTGAGATTTTAGATGGTTTTCAAAAGTATTGTAAATGAACTGTATATTATCAATGTATTTCCGAACATATTATGCACCAATGGCAACAGAGTTTATTTTAAAATGTTAACGTTTTCTTATACAGTACCATTTAGGTAATGGTTAAGGGCTCTTTCAAACTAGGACCTTTATAAACCAAATGGAAAAATGGCATGGGATTTAATCTCCTTTTTGCAGCCATGACCTTTGGCCTGCGTTTTGCTGTGCGCTTGTGTTATCCCAATAACTTTAATGTGAAAGTGATGCGCACACTGTGCAGGACTGTGTTTTGCAAAGACAAACAGCACAAAAAGAGGACAGAAACTGAAAATAAAACAACCAATTACCATATTTTCCAGCAACTTAAAAGTCCTCTTATACGCTGGGTACTGAGACTCCGAGCTGGAGAAGTCATTCTGTCACACAGATGCAGCTCCCCCTCATCCCCCCTCCCTCTCTCCCTCCTCCGATGTTTTCAGAAGAAGCCGACATGCTCACTAGAGGCTGTGGCTCCATTGGCTGAGACTGGTATTGCAATACACACTAAATCGTCTTCATTTATCATCTATAAAGTAACATTTTAGGTTGCCCAAATTATTTTAGTTATTATTGTTAAATGTATACAATTTATGTCCCTTGGATGAGGAAGCATTAATAACCATAAAAGGTTGCAGTTAGGGATGTGAAATTGGGAAAGTAAATAACTAAAAACTTTTAAGGTTGTTGGAGATCTGGGGATTGAAAGTCAGAGTAGGCATATGTAAGGCCATGTGTCCACTGCTGTTTCCAGTGCCGCGCTGGCACATTTGCCGGTGGATTTCCCATGACTTGCAGGCAGTTTGCCCATGTCATAAGCATTTGAATTAAAATGACTATATTGAAAAAAAAACAGATTTTTTTAATTGTTATATGGTGTGCGTTGGAAGAGGGGTAGTCTTATACAGTGAGTATATCCTAAACTCTATATTTTAACTGGAAAAGTTGGGGGTCGCTTGTACACCCAGTCGTCTTATACGCTGGTAAATAGGGTAACTGTCAAAGAAAGGAAGCTGTGTTCACAACAATACCTTAAAGAAGTTCATGTTCTCAAAAAAATCTACTAGAGAAAAAAAATTTACTCACTATGACAGAAAAAAAAGTATATATTCAAGGGGACTAATATTTAATGTTTAGAATATCCAATAATCCTGTGTCAACATTTACCCAGTGGTTTCCAATTTATATTGGAATTCCAAAATCCTTATTACTTACAGTTTATTTGGGGACAGATCTCCCCTCAATTCATTGGAGGATCATGTGTTTTTGGAAAAATCTCATGAGAGACACTTACAGAAGCCCAAAAAAATATCAAGTAGAAGACAAGAAAAAGACAAATATTCCACATAATAGGTACATACCTATTATAATACCTATTATAATAGGTATAATAGGAAGTCTGTATAGACTGTAGGTCCTTGTACAGCATGGATTTACCAAAAGGTTTACTGGTTCTTCCATTAAGATTAGATAATCAATAGCTATGGCTTTCAAAGAAAACTATATATTTATTATTAATATTAATATAATATTAAATATAATATTAATATAATATTTAATATAATATTTAAAAAAACTGTTGGTTCATGTGCTAAATGACTTAAATGGCAAAACGGGTAGTATGAAAGGTGGGCAGGAATAGATCCAAACTCAACAGTTGACACTTTTGTATACTTGTATTTGTTTGTCATATATGTCACATATTGGCATATTTTAGTGTTTCTATTGAATTTCCAATTAATATACAGGGTGGAGCATTTATATGGATACACCTTAATAACATGGGAATGGTTGGTGATAATAACTTTCTGTTTGTGGCACATTAGTATATGTGAGAGGGGCAACTTTTCAAGATGGGTGGTGACCATGGTGGCCATTTTGAAGTTGGCCATTTTGAATGTGAGGGGGGCAACTTTTCAAGATGGGTGGTGACCATGGTGGCCATTTTGAAGTCGGCCATTTTGAATCCAACTTTTGTTTTTTCAATAGGATGGTCATGTGACACATTAAACTTATTGGGAATTTCACAAGAAAAACAATGGTGTGCTTTGTTTTAACATAACGTTATTCTTTCATGAGTTATTTACAAGTTTCTGTCCACTTAAAAATGTGTTCAATGTGCTGCCCATTGTGTTGGTTAGTCAATGCACACTGAAGGCAATTGTCTATGCTGTGAAGATATGGGATGTGCATCACCTGAAACTACGGATACTGGAAGCCTGTGCTAGCATTTCTTTAGCGGTGTTGCTATCAGTGTGTGTAATGTGGGAGAAGAGGGTTGCATTGACAATCCAACACAATGGGCAGCACATTTTATAAGTGGACAGAAACTTGTAACAAAGAATAAAGGTACATTAAAACCAAGCACACCATTGTTTTTCTTGTGAAATTCCCAATAAGTTTGATGTGTCATATGACCCTCTTCCTATTGAAAAAAAAAAGTGGGATTCAAAATGGGCAACTTCAAAATGGCCGCCATGGTCACCACCCATCTTGAAGAGTTTCACCCCTCACATATACTAATGTGCCACAAACAGGAAGTTAATATCACCAACCATTCCCATTTTATTTAGGTATATCCATATAAATGGCCCACCCTGTACTTTTACATATTTGTCTTTTGTAAACAGTAAAAGCATTAATTTATGTTAGTCTTCCTGAAAATCTAATTCATTTATGGCATGGATGACCAATAAATATTCCATAGGTTCCAGATGTACTTTTAACAATATGTAATGGAGATTGTAGTATCATAAAATCTAATTGATGCAGATGGATTCCTAAAGTCTATTATTTTCTAGTTTCTAGATGCAGATGTTCTAGAATTCTTTTGAGTACAAATAGATTGAAAAACCTAACAAACCGACCAGATACTTGTATAGACAACAGAATTTCTCCAATACGTCAAGACTCTTTTCATGTTACTCTCTATTTCAGTGTGATCAGATATTGCTTTTCATACAATCTAATCAAAGGATTGTTTAAACTGCTTTATTTAACTTAAATACTGACCTGTGTATGGTCACCTTTAGGACTTGTCCCCACTTATGTGATCTTATAATAGCTGTGTGGAGATCACGGGCATGTATTTGATGGGGCTCATCTCCACAGCTGTGGTCGGCCGCGATCAGCCGCAGATGGTGGCGGCCAATTGCCCCTGATCGTGACCATAGACATGAATGGGCACGGTTATAAACTGCGTCTCAATTCATTGGAGAATGAATTCCCACTTCCTGCCTGCAGGTGCTAGCGATCTCCGTGATGTGATTCTAATCACGGCAGATCCCCTAAGTGGGGCGTTAGCCCTGTGACCTGCATATTTGTTAAATATACAATTTGGATGAAAAGTGTTTGGGAGAGTCATTAATAATGAACTTGCAATATAATTTTCACAACCATTAGCCACATTTGTACTTACAAAGAATAAGAGGTTAAAGATGAACAGAAAATACTTTGTCACACTCAGGCAGCCCTTCATAGCCATCTTCTTTTCCTGTATAATAAAAAGAAACATTGAAAAGGTACATTTAAGTGTCTTTAAATTGTATAAGTGTGCCTCACGGAAACATCTAAAAGCATCATTTCCTAAGCAGGAAGTTGTGGTAGTTGCAGACTATGCATTACCATCCATATTTCAACACAATATAGTAAAAAATAAGAGAGCCCTATAGACCACATGTACGTCATGCACACATGCAAGTCAAACATGGTTAACAATGTTTTATCCTATACAGATAGGCAGCCATGTCACTAGGCTTTTTTTCTGATTCAGACTACCAACCCCTGCTCCACTCATAATCTCTAACTACCTATTTATTTTTTTAATAATTTTTTTATTTTGTACTTGTTAAAAACATTCTTAGCTTTACCAATAGAAAATGTATGCAGCCACCAAATCTGAACTGGTAACTTATTAATATATATTATATTATATATTTATTCAGCTATTGGACAGTGTTTGCTTTGTAAATAACCACACACATTACACATATTTTTATTTAACCCTTTATTACTTGCTAGTTTACTATAATCAGCCCTTATTATTTATACACATACACTATATTTGACAATGTTATGTCTTTATTTGGATCTCTTAAGACTAGTGTTAAATATATTTTTTAGATTGTTAAATTGATTTGCCAGGATTCTCCTCTAACTCTGTGTCATTGTTAAAAAATACTATCTGGATATCTGTAAGAGACTAAATTTCACAAGCCATACCATTAAACACAGCCTGAGAAGCACAATCAGTCCTTGAGACAAATGAACCAGTCCAGTACCAGTAAGAAAAAAACGCGTCCGTGGCCAACCACCAAATAGTGTTAAGCAGCATATTCAAATTCATGTAATTTCGTGAATATGCAAAGAAACATTCTAAATTCATAAAATTCGATTCGACTGTATTCTATTGCATTCCATTGTGCACGCCTGTTCGCAATGATTCGCGATGCAGCTTTACAGCTTCTCTTCTTTATTTAGTGATCTTAGTTAGTATGAGCACTGTGTGTATTGTGCATATCTATTCACAATGCACACAAATATGCGTGATGTATGCCGTTAAACAATGTTAAAGCATAATATGAGGAATATCCGGCATTGCGAACACATTTGCGAAATATTGAGAATTCTCTAATGACGGATATTCGTCGAATATATTCGAATTTCGAATATTCTCGCTCAACACTACCACCAAAGTGGGGACAAGCCCAAAAGAGCATAAGAAACGAGGGAAACTAGGTCACAGTACCAGGCTAATCTCACTTAGTCTGGAGATAACAACCAAAAGGTAGACATCCCTTATTTGGGGATGGTAGGAATTCCTTGCAGAACATGTGAACATGCACATTTCCTTTTTCTGTTTTTGCAATGTAGTTTAAGTCCACTGTTTGAAAATCTATTGCTTTGTATGTAAATCAATAGACCAAAAGTGATTGAAATTGAACATAAAATCAATTAAGTTGTGATTTAGTTATGAATCGACCACACTGTGGTGGTACAGTCAATCAATGTTAGATTGACAGTCAATATTTCAGCACAAGCTGATCAAATCTTGGATTGATCGAGCAAAAGTTGTTGCGTGTATTGCTAGCTTTAGAATAGGAAAATGCACAGATAAAAAAGTACATTCAAGTTCACAGCGGCAATTGGACATTTGCTGCTTCTGTTAGAGGGTCTGGTGGAGGACTCTTCCAGCAGAGAGAAAACTAAGGCAGTGTTGAATCAGCCTACTTATTGAATGACTCAAAAAAAGCTAACAAAATTGCTATATTGTCCATAGGTAATTTACAAATGTAAAAAAAAGTGTTACAAACATTATTTGTAATTTACAATTTTGAAGAGGCAAAAAAGACTAAAGTTTCTAAACAAAACTTTGTGCAATAAACTTTACATAATTTTGCTAAATTTAATCTGAGGACCTTTCTAAACTATCCAATCAGTCTGTATCCAATCAAACAATAAATGGCTTCAGACAATTATTAACTGTGAGTGAAAGGAAAGGTTTTTTTTTTGTTATCATTCATACTCTCTTTTTAGCAGCCTTGCTACAGTAACAACAGTGACAGAAAACATCAAAGTCCATTTCAAAACCATTAACCAAGAGGTCATTAAACTTTCACAACAGAATAATCACTTTCACAAGTAATTATCTGGTATACCTAGTGGCATGTTAGCGAACTAAGGTCCCATTCAGAAGGGGTGATCGGAACTAAGTCATTTATCGCCCAGTAAATGGAACATGTAACATTACCAGAGTGGTCTCTGGGTGGTTGCCTATAAAAAAAAAACATGGGGGCAGTTGTCATTGATGGACAACCATCCATACAATGTGTTAAACCACTGCATAGGCAGCAGGTAAAGAGCATCTGAATGGGAGGGAAGAGGGCTCGTTTTTTTTGTCCCAGTTGCAGTTGCCCAGGCTATCAGCAGGACAGGTGGACCTCCTCAATGCGCCTATTACTGCTGAGGAGGTCACTCACATGAATAAAAAAGCGGCCAGGGCCAAAGCACCAGGACCGGACGGGTTCTCCAGTTATTTTTATAAAATGGTACAGGAGGAGGTAGGGGAGCCGTTGAAGTGTATGTATAATTGTATCCTTAGGGACGGGGTGTTCCCCGCCTCGGGGGATTCCGCCTTCATAAGACTCTTACCCAAGCCAGGGAGGGACCCCCTAGCCCCAGGCTCATACCGCCCAATATCGCTCCTGAATCAAGACGTCAAGATGATGTCGAAAATTTTGGCCAACAGGTTGGCATGCATTTTGCCCCACCTGATATCTGAGGAGCAGGTAGGCTTTGTACAGGGTCGCAGTGGTCTGTTGAACATACGTAAGGTGCTCGCGGGGATGGACTACTACAGGAGTCAGGACGCCTCTCTGCCTCCATGGGCGTTGATCTCCTTGGATGCGGAGAAGGCGTTCGACAACCTCTCCTGGGACTGGTTGGGGCAAGTCATGGAAAACATGGGCTTCGGCGCTTCCTTTTTGCGCTACATCCAGGCCATGTATACTTCCCCCGCGGCACAAATATACACTTCTACGGCCCTGTCGGTCCTTTTCCGGGCTCCGGATCAATTTCGATAAAAGTGAACAAATGTTTCTCAAAGGGGAGGGCCTGAGGGGGCTTGGCACCTGGATGCCGGTTGCCCATTGAAAATCCAGGAGATGGTAGTAAAGTACTTAGGGATATACCTCCCAAGGGAGCTTAGTGAATTGTACCATTATAATTATACCCCGATCATTGACAAAAGAGGTGGGAGGCGCTACCGGTGAGCATGTTAGGGCGCTGCCATATGATCAAGATGATCAGCTTCGCACGCCTACTCTATCCCCTGCAGACTCTGCCGTTCCTACTTAAGCATAAAGACGTGTCCAAACTTAACTCCGCCCTCCAGACCTTTATCTGGAAGGGTAGAAAACCAAGGATAGCCAAGTTACAGGAAGCGGTGGGGGACCTGGGAATGAATCTACCTAATATAAGGGTGTATAACTTGGCGACTGGCTCAATGGTACCTCCTATTACTCACTATACAAGCTAGACTCACAGTTGGCAGGTAAGTGGTCATTGGCGGGTCTCCTGCATACGCCCTATACTCAATAATCTGCCAGGGTAAAACAAAGTGCTTATCTCAGGAACACGATTATTGCTCTCCGAGAAGTCCGGAAATTTGTGGGGTTGCAGGGTTCACTCTCTCCAGAAATGCCTATCCACTCTATTCCGGGCTTCCCACAAGGAGCAGTGGATAAGGGGTTCCACTCCTGGGAGGCACGGGGTATAAGCAAATTGCAACACCTGCTGGGCACAGGGGGTGCAATGATGTCTTTTGCGGAGGTTAAGGAGGCCCAGTTCCTGCAATATGCTCAGCTACGCCACTTTGTACAGTCGATATTGGGCCATACAGTTACTTTCCCTTCCCATGTGCAGCTCACTCGCCTGACTCAGACAGCTACAGCTCCGAGATCACTTTCAGACCTTTACTTACGACTGCGGTTGGGGACAGCTGAATCTAGACATAAGCAGGGGTCACACATCCTTAGGTGGGCAACTCTCCTGGAGACAACCCCTGACGACCTGGAAACCATGATATTGGCGGGTGGGGAGCGGTTAGGCGAGCGGTGGTAAATGAATCATGGCGGGAGATTTATTTTAGAGTAGCTCACAGAGAATACCGAGGGCTGCAATTTCCCCCACAGGGGGCGGCGGATACCTGGATCCAGGAGTGTCCTAAATGTGGGCAACACAAACCTAACTTTTTGCATTTACTCTGGGAGTGTCCGGACATTGCAAGGTTCTGGGACCAAGCCTGGTCTTTTATGACCAGTATCACAGGGGTGCACAGGACCCAACACATATCTACGGGGTTGCTTCACTATAGCCAGTCGGAACGGGTCGATGGCTCCCCAGAAACGGCCTTGAGAGTGTGGGAGCACATTTACCTTCTCTGCGTGAAAAAGGCGATTCTGTCCAGGTGGCTGGTGCCAGCACTCCCCACTGAGGAAGAGGTAGGACGTTTCTTGCATGACATCATGCTTCAGGAAAGGCTGTATGCCCACAAACAGTCAGACAAAAGAATAGAAAAAATTTTCAAAACTTGGAAGAGTTTCCTTCTGGAGGCCTTGACCCGGGAGCAGCTGGAGGCAGTGATGCAGACGTTTCAGCACACTTCGTGGTATGCAATGGAGCAGTTGCGGGGCACACTGGGGCGCTTGGAGCTACCCCCCTGGGAGAGGCCGAGAGGGAAACAAACTAACCAACTTGAGGGAGCAGGTCACAGGGGATGCTCGGGATGTTTGGCTTTAGAAGAAATCTGGGGGGGCATCCGGAATTGACCTTGCTGGGTTGGGGGGTTGGAGACCCCGTGGGTACAGGGGTTGGGCTACTATATTTGTCACGCAAATGGTTCAGGTGGTGGGAGGGACTGGGGGGGTTATGAGGGGGAGGGGGTACTCGCAGATGACGGTTGATTTTGTTTGGATTATATTTGTTTACATGTTGGTAAACTGTTGTTTTAGTGTATGGCTTGTACGAGAATATGTAATGCATAGTGCTGACGTAGGTCGCAGCGCGCTGACTGGGACCTTCGGGCCCGGTATTCATGTATAAAGAGGCCATACCGTTTTGTATGTTTATATTTTTGTGAAAAATTCAATAAAGATATATGCAAAAAAAAAAAGGAGCATCTGAATGCAGCTTTGGGATTCACAGTAACACCCCTTTCTTACTTACAAACTTTATTCATTCCGAAGGGTAGAGTGTCAAACACATTTATTTTCCATAAGAAATAATGGAAATGGAAAAAATCCCTTCTGGACCTCCCAGATTACCACTTCCCTAACTTTTTATAGTAAAAAAGATGTACAATATGTGTAACATACAAGATACAATAATATTCCTACTCTTATGGCAAATAAAATTATAAAATGTTCCTAGCCTACCAGAAACAACAATTAAAGACTCTTTTTTTCTGCTCAGTTGTAATTGCCCTCTTATCTCTCTGTTTTTATCCATCTGTCCTACCTTTTTTGGGGCCATGATTCACTGAAAAATCAACTGATCATCCTCAGCACAGAGGGAAATTCCTATACACCTTTGGGGTCGTTGCTTACACCATTGTGTATGCTCATATATCTGGGCTCAGAGGCAAGTTTCTGGACACCTCTGGGATCCTTGGGTGCAACTACCAGGCAATAGCATTACTATTGGCTAAGTCTATGCTTTAAAGCATGATTAAATTTCTGCCCCTAGAGAGCACCTGCAAAGCATGAATAAATTCTGTGCAAGTGGTCCACTGTATTTACAACTGGACAATATTCTTAAATTTTCAAAACATTAAAAAAAATTAATATGTTTAGAAAAGCGTAAACCCTCTTGCATGTTGTATTGATGTTTTTGAACAAGTTAGGGAGAATACCCCTCTCTGTTGATACCAGCAACCATTGTTTTGGGGAAAGAATGTAAGAGGAGATTACATTTTTTTGATATAAGGGGAAATTTTCCAAAGGGACAATAACAAGGAACATGAGAGTGATTCCTTTCACTTAGGGAGATTTCCTTCTAACTTCTAGTTGACAGAAAATGAAGGGAAATATCGTGTGCTCTGGTAAATCCTACTTGTGATACTAAGCCTCTATGACTGAAATCCAAAGGCAGAAAAAAAGCAAGCTCTTATTTTAGCAAATTGTGAGAAATTCATAATATAAAGAAAAATCCAAGTACTTTCAGTACAGGAGGGGATTCTGAACAACTGTGCTAGGCTAATGGGAAGAACAAGGTCCAGTATTAAGACAATACCTACAATACATACAGTCCTCGTCAAACGTTTTGAGAATTACACTTTTTTAGTTTTTAAACTTTTTAGTTTTCACAAAGTTTGTTGCTAAACTGCTTTTAAATCTTTGTTGCAGTTGTTTTTGTGATGTACTGAAATATTATTATAAGCACTTCATACGTTTCAAAGTCTTTCATCCAAATTTACATGAGATTTAAGCAAAGAGTCAGTATTTGCTGTGTTGGCCCTTCTTTTTCAGGACCTCTGCAATTCAACTGGGCATTCTCTCAATCAACTTTTGGGCCAAATCCTGACTGATAGCAACCCATTCTTTCATAATCACTTCTTTGAGTTTGTCAGAATTAGTTGGTTTTTGTTTGTCCACCCGCCTCTTGAGGAATAACTACAAGTTCTCAATGGGATTAGGATCTGGGGAGTTTCCAGGCCGTGGACCGAAAATGTCAATGTTTTGGTTCCTGAGCCACTTAGTTATCACTTTTGCCTTAAGGCTCGTGCTGGAAAATGCATTGTTCTTCACCAAACTATTGTTGGAAGAAGTTGCTGTTGAAGGGTGTTTTGGTACCATTCTTTATTCATGGCTGTGTTTTTGGGCAAAATTAAGAGTAAGCCCACTCCCTTGGATGAGAAGCAACTCCACACATGAAGGGTCTCAGGATGCTTTACTGTTGGCATGACACAGGACTGATGGTAGCGCTCACCTTTTCTATTCCGGACAAGCCCTTTTCCAGATGCCCCAAACAATTGGAAAGGAGCTTCATCGGAGAATAGTCCTCAGCAGTCCATTCACCATACTTTCTGCAAAAGATCAATCTGTCCCTGATGTTTTTTTGGGAGAGAAATTTCTTCTTTGCTGCCCTTTTTGACACCAGGCCATCTGCCAAAAGTCTTGAAATGATCTCAGCAGGTTTTTTAATGACCGCAATAAAATTTTTAATTTTCATGGCAAAGAAGGATTATGCAATTCATCTTCATAACATTCTGGAGTATATGCAAATTGCTTTTATAAAAACTTAAGCAGCAACTTTCCAAATTTCAAATATTTGTGTCATTCTCAAAACTTTTGGCCAGGACTGTACATACGTGAGCTTTCAGTTACAAATACTGTTCTGTGGTCTCTATTTTGTTTGGCAGCATCTTACCGAGTTTGAACAAAAATATGCAGAGGCACGATAAAGGAAAGAAAGTGTACTGTAAGATTAAAATATTTTCTTGCGTTTGTTGTTAAACAACTGCATGGCCTGTAGCTTTACGGATTTAGAATTATGATGTATACAAACACTTCCCTGTTACTCACATTGTGTAAACATGTATTTCCTTCCCTGGTCTATCTCCCCTTACCTTTCAGGTTAGATACATTACATTTTAGAGGTATTGTATAGAATGGTTACATTAAATTACAGCTGATGGCTTACGTTACTTGTTTAATGTCTAGTATTTCTTTTTTTACTGCTGCCAAAATGAAAGTTTAAAAGCACTTCATCCCATTATACATACTATATTAAACTATATTAAACATTTTAATGCTATAAGCATACATCACACGCTATGTAGCAGTAACTTGTATACAAGATGCTAGCAGTAAAATTTTCATTTAAACCTTAGTATATTTTTGCACAGCACTAATAAAACCTACCCTGTAAATAGTTACAAAATGCTTTGTATACAATGATTTTATACAAACAGGATATCATTTTATAAAGCATCTGTTTTATATTTGTGAATTTATATTTCTTTCTTTTTTGTGTAGCCAAACTGTATGCCATTTACCTCATAAGACACACATTTGGGGGGGGGGGGCAGTGTTTGCGTCTTATAAGGTTAATGCGTGAACACCCCCCATCGATAGACTATTCGCGCATTCCCGTGCAGCTGTAACGTCAGCTTGGCAGAAAGGAAAAAGGGAAACTGACAGCTTCCCCACCTCTTTTAACTCCCTCACTAAAGTACAGAGGAAGGTGGCCCCTACCTTGAAGTCATTCACTTTCTTCCTTGTGCCTTTAACAAATACTTGCTGGCACATGTTTGAGGATTTAGACCTTTTTGGTGTAATTCCTTGCCTAACCTTACTCTTACCTGGTTCCAAGTGTTCTGCTTTTCTGATAAAAATAAAGTTAATCATATATATCTGCTTTTGTCCTATTCCATCGCTGTATTTACGCTTCTGAGAAATACAGACTTGTTAGTTTAATAGAAATATGGAAATATCTCCTGTGAATTCTCTACTGAATAGTAATATTGTCCATAACTGGGAACGGTATTGTCACACAGTAGCAAAACATATATACTGGTAGCAACTAATGCAAAAATAGTGGGGTGCTTGGAACTAAGAAGCACTGATTCTGAGGGTTAGGGTATGGTTGGGACTCAGCAGAAAGCAATGTGACACAAATAGAAAACTATTTGCATGCTATAATCTGTAGTCCATCAGCAGCCAATGATTTACATGAACCCTGTAACTGCAATGATCCCCCCATGTACAACAACTGAACCCATGGCCAATAACCCTGAGTTATAACTATATGTAATTACAAACTATCCTAAATAGAGGACAGTCAGCTGTATCAATGTTTGTGTTTCTATAGTCATGAAGAAACAATTAAATAACATGGCTAATAGGGTGAGAACACTCTGTCCCTGTTTCCTAGTTATCCTCCCCCTTAGTCACCCAGCCACAAAGCATTCTGATAAAGACTTCAAATGGTAATTTCTGTACATATTACACATGTATGGACCATTGTTTACACCTTGTAACATCAGTCCTAGTAAAACTTCCCTTATTTTCAAATACAGAACTTGACAGGTCTGCATGACAGATCATGCTATTTTATAATGCCCTGCTGTATGCATTTTTCAGGATTTGCTCAAAATGCACATGCCAGCGCAGATGTGTAATGTGCAAAACACATATGTTTTTGGAATATAGGTAAATGCCCACCTTTAAAAAATGCATATAGTGTGAAAGATGCCTGAAAGTGTAACACAGTGAGGCCCAGGGCCCTTTCATACTATATGCATTTTTTTTAAAGGCATGCATTAAGCATACAGAAAAACACATGTGTTTTGCACATACACATCTGTGTTTGTGTTTTTGAACAGGAAACACAAAATACAGCTTGTTTGCACAAGAAAATATCCTCCAAAGTAGGATACGTTTTGGCACCATTTCAGCAAACATAATGAAGCCTCAGCCTATACGTCGCCATGAAATTGCAGGCAATCCGTGGAATGGCCATCATGGACACCACAAAAAAGAAACACGATCTTGCATAGGGCCCCCAAACAGCTAGAAACAGCCCTGCATCCTGTTAGGAGGCAACTAAACCTGGATTAAAAACTGGAATCTTCCTATATATGACCATATATTATGAGTCAAATGTTACAAACACAATAATTTATAATTAACTTAAGTGCAACCTTCAATCACACTTTGTATTCCTAAATACTATATATCATATACACATAACGCAAAAGCACAAGAGAATCTGCCATGTGAGGAGGAGAGCTTGTTTTGTCCAACATTTATATGGTTAAGTTATGCTGAGCCTATATAACCTCCTTTGGATGGAAGGTCCACAAGAGAGGGTGAGCACAGCCAAATTAGGTGATGGAGTCGTGCATTTACTCGAAGATACAAGGGAGGTGTTTTGTTTCTTTTAGAACTATGTCATATGTTTCTGAATCACTTATTGTGTATTGTGTTCTATAATAGTATTTACAGTGTATGAATGTCTTGGACCTCTTATTGAAGAGTGTGGTTATGCCATTTACACTGTGTTTATGAAATCTGTATACATAAGGTTTTATGTGCATTGATTTTTATTTATATAAAACACATTTTAACTGTATAAGTAGGAAAAGAAAAAAGAGATGCTAAGACAGTGTTTTTCAGTTCAGAATTGCTTTTTCTCTCAAAGCCAATTATAATGTAGCTTAAGCTGGTTTAATGCAAGCAGGCCAATTGTAGGTAAAATGTAACCATGAATTAATTCACAGTAAGATCAAAAGTTATTGAAATGCAGGATAAATGCACCTTAATATGCAAATATGTTTTACTATTATATGTTTACTATTATTACAGTACGCTTCTTAGTGGAAATAAATAATTAGCAAATCAAAGAAGATTGTTACATTTCACTTTCCTTCCTGTCCCAGATATAAAATTGGAAACTAGAAGTAAGAATGTCCTTAGAAAGTACCACATTTAACAAAATTTTTGTAAAACAAAAGTTAATATTCTGCTCTTGCTAGTTTATAAAGACTTGTAACTGAACTCCCATTAATTAGAGACAGAGGGCAATATCACAAAACACATGGCCCATAAAATTCATAGTTGGGGGCAGACCCACCTTATCAGGAAGAACATACAGGGCAATTGCACATACGACCATGTACCAGGGAACAGAAATAATGCCCCTTAAATATTGACATGTGCTCACTTTTATATTAACCTTAAACCCTGGTTCACACCTAACCACTTTTTATGTCTAGGCATTTTCATTTGAAAAGGCAAATTGGAAAAAAAAAACCTAAACTGTATGCTTTACACGTGTTGCCTGATCCAGGTAAAAGCAGATAGATGTGAACCAGGTATAAGTGCTTTCACAATAAAAACAGCACAAATAAATAGAAATTATACCCCAAATTGTAAATAGTTTGCTTTAAATCACTTGGTGGCCCCAAGGTTATTTTGGTTCATTATGTAGGACAATATTGCATAGATGGGTGTTTATTTATCTTGATCTAGATAGGAGAGGTAAGTGAATATATCCTTCAACAACTAATTGTAAAAAATGTGTGGAAAAAGTATGACTTGATATGAGGTATTTAGGATTAAATATGAGGTATTAAGGATTAAAGCTGCCACGCACAGGACAATTTCGACCTGATAACATTGAATTTTTGGTTAAGGTTAAGTTTGAACTGCCAATTAAAGTGGCCTTCCACAACTACACTGCTACATAAAGAAGTTGTCAACCATGTGTGAGCAACCAGTGGGCAGCTGTCAATTACCTGTGATCACTCCCATTTCATTCTGTGTATGTGGCTTATAGTTGTTCAGAAAATAGGCTGTTCCGAAATGACTGTCTGAGCCTGTGTCTAGACCTAGTTGGAAAGATCCAACCTCCTCAAAACACAAAGGTAAACTGAGCTTATGTGAAGGTGTTTTATAGCAATTTTCAAGAGTAGATGCACATGTTTAGTAGTACCTAAGAGAAGTCCTAACATGTTATACTGTTCTTTTAGAACATAATGAAGTGCTTGGGTCTGAGTGTAAAGTGAGATTTACTCAGGTCAACAATCGCCTTTCATAGAACAATGGTTATTGATGGGAGGGAGCCATGAAATGCTATACTTGAACTCAAGGGGGGGGTTGAAGCAGGATTCCTTTGTAAAAACAATTCTGAAAACAAAACTTTCCAGGGATTCTGCTTTATAAAATACATACTTTTAGGATGTATACAAACAGTATTAAGTACAGAATATAAAACAGGAACCGCTGTTATGTAGTCCTAGGAAACATGATGCATAACACAGTGATTTATGGTTTATGTAAATTCTCAGTCTGGCAAATCAAATAAACTTTTGTCCATAACACCGGGTCAATGAAAACGGGGTGGTATACTTTTCTCTTGCATTGACAACAAAGTAATGTACCTTTTTGACTATACTCCCTTCCCTTGCATTGACTTCTACCTGTTAGCCCTCTGTGTCTCCTGGGGGGAATGCGGCACCCTCGGGGTCCCCAGTGTGGCTAGTGGGGTCCCCGGGTGTCACAGCTTCTCCCCCAGGTAGTTACTAACCTGGGAGTGTTGGGGATACCCCTGCCATGGGGTACCCCGGGTCTGCTATGGGCTCTGCACGCAGCCAGCGTGCAGAGCGATGGCGTCAGCCGTGTAGCGCGTCTGCGCATGCGCGGGCCGGCGCTCCTAGACGGGCGCGCGCAAGAGCGTGCACATATTTAAAGGAACATACCCCTCCTTTCTGCAGTCACTTCCTGCAGAGGG
>CM070038.1:60005815-60021087 GCA_036250615.1 Ptychadena robeensis
GACTCCTCCCTCTGTGGTCGGTTCCATTATACCATCTAAAACCCCGTGGAGAGGCTAACACTACCACAGATGTTTCCCATCTAGCACATGTATTCACCTAGGATGAACTCACAAGAGTTATGACTTCTGCACAGGACTGTTTCCAGGTCTTTCAACTTTTTTTTTCCTTTAATGCTATCCAGACTCCAGTGATTGCAGAATGCTATACACCACAGACTAAAAATGAACAGATTATTTTCTATATTTACTTAAGAAAAATTGTAGAACTAAATTGTAGTCACAAAACAATAAAAAGGACTATAATACTGGTGTTGAACAAAACATTCATATAGCAATATGAATGTCAGGAGTAAAACTGGCCAAGTAGATGCAAACATTTGGACATAGCATACAAACTGTACACAAACTAAAACTGAGCCAATGAAGCACAACAGCTGTCAAACATGATTGGCTTAGTTTCACTCATCATACAATAATCTCTATGCAGAGTCGTTTCAAGCCTGTAGGGGGGGTTGTGCTATTGGAGAAGATGAAAAGGAGGAACACAGTTTTGCTCCTCCTTCCTCTCCTACCCCCTCCACCCACACACCTCCCACACTATGCAACCCCCCATGGCCACATGCGCTGTTTGGATCAGGATGGAGATGGAGGGTAACCGAGTCGGGAGGGTGCGGAATATGTGTGCCAGGGACCAGCTGGGGGCTCCATGGCATCCACAGGGCCCTATGCACATGCATATTCCACATATAATGAGAAAGGGCCCTGTATGCTATGTTAAGGAATGAACATTCTTTTACTTTAATTCATTTTAAGGCTGAATAGTCATCAAATAACATGCTGGCTATGACTGGATTTGCTACATTTATTCCCCTTCTCTTCTGGAATAAGATAGAGCAAGGCATTGGAATGACAAGTTTTCATGGAGAAGCGCATAAAGATCATTTTGAGAAGCGCATAAAGATCAAGATGATAAATCACACATGATACAAAATGAGGCATAATCACTGATCCTGACCAGCAAACCAAAAAAGAGTGTGAAAAGTACCTTATGTAAATGCTTGCAAATGCAGCTAGTGTGAAAAGGCCCTCAGATAGCTTGTAATCCCTTCAAAGGAACATAGAGATCAGCTCATGCTATCAGAATCCCAAATTGCTGAAATAATGGGACTTTAAAGCTTTGTACATATCACAAATGCTAGATTTTCACCTGAGAACCCCAAGCACTTAATATGACCTAGCTGGAATAGACAGAGACCAGGGCAGGAAAGTTATCAACTGCTGTGCAAACACATTTTAAAACTCACTGATATTACCTGCTCTGTGTTAAGGCATCACAACTACTTTACAAAGTAGGAGTAGTAGTAGTGGTTTGCCAAAAGGCCTTATTTCCATGTGTAATATACCGTAATCAATTATTTAAATGTCAATACCTACAGTTAAGGTAGCCATACACGGGCCGCCACAGATCAATTGCCGATCGATTTCCAATCTGATCATTCCAGGCGATCTGGAATCGCCAATGGATTGCATCGGGAATCGATGCAACACCACCTTGTGAATCCGATTTGTGGCTGATTTGAACATGAGCCGATCTCTAAAATGGCCGTTTCCACAAAATCCATCGATCGGAAAGGCTGCTGCATAGGGCTGTGGGTCCACCAACGTACTCCGATTGCCAAACGATAGACCAAAAAAAACAACATGTCGATTCAATGTCCGATTCCGATTTATAGCCGATTCTGATTTTGTTTGGTCGATCATTCAGGATGGGCTGAACATGTTTGATTACCGATCCATCGCTGAACGATCTTGTAAACGCACGCAGCAATCGATCACTCAAAAATCTAGTGGAAAATCGACCTGTGTATGGCTACCTAAAAGCTAGGCATACACGGTTTCATTTTAGAGTTCGATCAACCTAAAACGATCAAAGTTTACATGCACTGAACTTAAATCGTATGCTGCACACATGGTTCAATCGATGAAAATTGTTCAATACCGATCAAAAAGTGATCTGACATGTTGGAAAATTTTCATTGATTGTACAATGATCGAACTAAAATCGTAGCATTTGGTTTGTTGGTCGGGTTGATTGTATTAGATGAACACATTTATATATGACTCTTCCCTTTGTTTTTTTATTTAAACTAAAAGCAACGATTTTAGTATTATGGTCAACCCGTCCATGTAGTACTACTTTGGATTCGCTTATGATCTGTGTTCAAATAAAATGATCAAGATCTAAAATCGAATCAAAGATTGATCACGCTGAAATCAAACTATGTATGCCTAGATTAAAAGTGCGTAGGTTGAGTGTTACATGGTTGTTAGAGATAGCGAGCCCCAGAACATTCCCCTTCACCTCTACTGTGGGAGGGGACTTATCGCGGACTTACTACAGGAATTTAAAAAATTGATTATATCACACATGGATATAAGGCATTAAGTCTAAAAAAATGATTTATTATGCTTCATTGTTTTCCAAATCAACAAATTAAGCGGAGAACTTTTCTTGGGAAACTTGCTTGTATACATGCCAAGGCACTGCTGGTTGGTGATGGTGATTTGGAAAAGTCTTCCCTTGGTATATTTTTTCATACTCATATATATATATGCATATATATATGTTTTTAAGGCTATTGGAAATAGTGAGACACTCTCTCACCAAAAAAAAGGTATTTTCCCATCGAAGACTTGAGAGAAAAAAATGTATGGATTCACGGAGAGAGACAGGTAACAGAAAAACTTCAT
Organism: Ptychadena robeensis; assembly: GCA_036250615.1. Taxonomy (NCBI): domain Eukaryota; kingdom Metazoa; phylum Chordata; class Amphibia; order Anura; family Ptychadenidae; genus Ptychadena; species Ptychadena robeensis. The sequence goes on from CM070038.1 coordinate 60,008,567, forward strand.
CAAAGCTCTTAAAACAGTTACAAGAAATACGTAGAAATAAATTGATACTTATACATGTTTTTGATATTTATAGTGCATGACAAAAATTCTTGAAAAAGTCCTTGAAGGACGAAACGCGTTGAATGTCAAATTTCTGCACGTCCAATCGATTCCTCTGACCTTAAGTGATTTTGTGGTTTGATATTAAGGTTGTTTAAGAGGGGATAACGAGGACCACCATTTGTAGGTGGCCCCCTTTCTCTCCTCTCCCTAGAGGTTGAACTACGACAAACCAAATGTATTAAGCTTGTTTTTATGTTAAGAAACAAATAAAATGTGACCCCTCCTTGGAGGTGTATTTTTAACACATATTTAAAGTTCTGGCTCAAAATTTGTTGAAACAAAACAAGTCTCCTCAGAAACCCCCTTGCCTATATATTGCCAGTATATAATCATCATTTATACTTTGTAAAACCTCGGGGGGAGGTTTCTTCGTTTTGTTTGGTCTTCCAGGTTGCCACAGACAGTCCAATTTTGTACAACTGTAATTATTACAGATCAGATCATTTTACTGTATTTTAAAAGTGTTTTTTAAAGGTGGCGATACACGGGACGATACCCATTCAATCGAAAATCCTTGAGTGCAGCGTGATGACATCACCAGGCGCTGAAAGGCTGGATGCAATCGATTCGAGAAGAAGAAAGAGGTTAAAACGACCAATACTTCTTTCATGTTATTACCTGTGATCATTTGTTTCATGATTACAGATACAATTTTAGGGGGATTCTTTTATATGTATTTCATTTTTATATATTTTCAGGAACATGTTTTAACTGTGTTGGATCTGTATTCTGCAATACTAGCTAAAAAAGGTAAAGAGTAGCAACTTGCTCCCTATTCTAGCTAGTACAGCAGACACAGTTACGTTAGTTAGGTAGTTAGTTAGTTAGTTAGTTAGTTAGTTAGTTAGTTAGTTAGTTAGTTAGTTAGTTAGTTAGTTACACACAGGCTGACATTAGATAATGCGTTTAGGTGCACAATGTATATTTTATGCTCAAAGCAATGGCAAGCCAATTTCTATATAAGCTATTAATTGTCAGGTAATGCAGAATAACATAGGAAGACATGTGTGAAGTCAAGCCAGAGTGGTAATCATGGCTCCCTCCATAGATAGTAAGTGTTAGCCATTCATGGACAGAAAACAGGGTATTTGAAAGTAAGAATAGATAAAGAACATTATTAGAAAAACAAACAACTGATAATTATTTTATCTAATTATTTTATCTAATGCAGCATCATTCATTTGCATATCAACAATGTTGTATTGCTCCTGAGTTCAGAGTGCCTGCAAACTCACAGACAGTAGTGTCTGCATAGCTAAGGCTAGATTTACACACGCACTTTCCAGTCAGTTGGCAGCAGCCCAGAAAATGCCCATGTAAATCTAGCCTTATAGTGGCAACTCTCTTCTGAATTTGTTCAGAAGAATTGTTCTTTTGATGTGGCTATACACACATACAAACCGGAGAGAAAGGACGAGGACCACTGATCTGTGGTGGTGTCCTCTTCCTTTTTCCCTGGGGGAAAGTTGGAAGCTATATTGCTTTGTTTATGGTTTTTAAGAGAAAGAGGCAGCTGCCACTCAGTTGTGAATGGCTAATGTGTTTTATTGTAACTAAGAAATAAAATTTAAAATTTTTTTTAGAAAAAAATCTTTTGTCAAAATGTTTGTCAAGAAACACACCTCATAAACCCCCTGCTACATATATTGTAAATATATGACCCCCTTTTTTAGTGGCTATACACACATCAATATTTGCTACATTGTTCTTTGATAAGATTGACCTGTGCATTTTAAATATTGTCTTTCAGTCGTTCATAACAGGACACAGTCTGATATATGCAAAAGCGATTGATTGCTTTTCCCATCTGATACATGAAGGATCAACCTGAATTTTCCAACATGACCAATCACTTTTCCTCTACAGATTCAAGTAAAAAGGAATTGATTTTCAACCCATGGACTTAAGCAATGCATGTTTTATACTCCTCAAACAGAAAAACCGAACAAATAACATTTTACACTAATATATTTTAGTAGATGGTCATAGTTTTACTTAATCCACTCCAATTATGCTTGATATAAAGTTAGCAGTTATTTAAAGTGGAGTCCTAGGCTATTTCAAAACTACAGTCACATGGCTTGAGATTTCAATGTTTTGTTAGCTTCATGTATTGATACCTAATGACCTAATATATGTTTTTATGAAGCCAACTTGCAACCTATTAGGAGAGCATGCAAAAACAATAAAGTGAATTTATGCATGATAACAGATTAGCAGAATCTATTAAGCAAGAAAGTGCCTGCAAATTTTGACAGCTAAATTGTACATGGGTGCTTTACGGAACATTATAGGATTCCAGCCAACACATTGCTTTGTGTTTGACTGATAAAATATTTAAATGCATCCATCTGCAATCCATTATTAATAGACAGATAAATAGCTGTATGTGGCTTTTTCCTTAGTCGAAGAACAATTGTATCTTTCTGCCAGTAACATGATAAATAAGTCTACTGAATATGTACAGCATATTTATACTTGCAACTGCTGAAATGAAATGTAAAGTTTTCTTAACTAAGGTTTAATGGCTATTTTGTGTTATGATCCCCTTTCTCATGGACAGAGACTGAACCTAACAATATTTAAAGCTGAACTGCAGGGAGTGTATTTATTAAATTTCTCAGTGTGTCATGCCATTGAATACTTGTTAAAGGGTTAATAAATCTTAAACATTAAAAATGTTTTATTAAGCATGCACTACCATCCCGCATACTGCATTCCAAATTATTATGTAAATTGTATTTAGGTATCATAAAGATTATATATTTTTTTCCATGTAGTGCAGTCACCTGGGTTTTTCGGATCTGCCTGCGTCCTGTGAACCCACTGCAAACATGTAATGTGCCCATTGGTAAACGAGGGCCGCATTATGTGATGTGCACAAACTGCACCTAATACGGTTTCTGGGGCTGCCTAGTGTAGACCCAGCCTAAGAAAGCAGCTGTTAAAATTACATTGCTCTGGATTCCTACAAACATAAGGTGAATGATCCTCCACAGGCAGTTTTTATTTAATTAGAAGGTTTATTCAGTAACATTTGAATTTATACTCTAATAGTTGAGAACTATAAGATTATGCTGATTGTAACTTTAGAACAATAAAATTTGCATAATAATTTTGAACAAGGTAGTTTAAAAACCCAATCCAATGTTTAAGTAACTACTGCTTCTAACTTCTAATCTTGGGCGAGATGTCATTACTGTTACTAATTTGTGCAATGACTGGTATGTACCTTGCAGCTTTAATACCATTTTTGGATGACCAGCCTTTAAGAAGACAAATTTGATTTAAAAAAAGCAAAGCCTTTTCCAAGATGGCCATCTACAGGTATTCCAAAGGCAATACCAGTAATCAGTGCTTGATTCTCTGCTTCTCTCTGGCACAGCTTAGTGATAGTGGAAAAAAGTAATATTTTAGTTCAATAATGATAACGGGGACCCCAACGTAGCAGATACACTTACCTGCTCGGCGGAGACTCTGTCTTCACAGCGCCGAGCCACTCCGCTGCTGCAAGGAACAACATAGTTGAATACGTTGATTCTTTACACCGGCGGATGTGTAGACAGACCATCCGCCGTGCAGACAATGTCTATCTGCTACGTCGGGAGCCCGCTAAGCGTATACGCGTATTAGTGGAGAGGGTCCCCACGTATGTGGAAACGAACCCTAATACAGCAGGGTACTGACCTGTGTGACACCTTTCTTGTTTATACTAGCAGCTGATTTTGCAGAACACAAATTCAAGAGTCTAGCCACTAGATTAGTAGTGGGCAACTGAGTTAATATGGAGGAGCACAAGTGTAACCCTCAGCATCACTAAAGGGCCGCACATTTCAATCTATACTGACTTGTACAAGCATTTTATAATAAAAAGAGGACAGCAGGCAGAGCTAGAAGACATTATTTGTAAATAACAAAAAACATGTTTTAAATGATACTTCAAGCATTTGGGAACACTGTAGTATGGTAATGCACATTTTGTGTGAAATAAAATCAAAGTTTATGTGCCTCATAGATATTATCCAAGCCTTTGCTTCAAAGGTTATGTGTCCCTATTCTGAGGTCATGTGCCACAATATATATTATACAATCATCCCCCCATTTGTTGGTAAAATAATGGGAGCATAGGCACTCATCTGACTGCCCAGTTGAGCAGGCTTATTCACAGACGTGAAAGCCAATCGGTGACCCAGACAGCGCCTGAGCAAGTCCCTTGCCTCTCCCTTACTCTAATGAAGATACCAAGCAAAGACTCGTCAGTGGGGAGTCGGCGGACTGGTGAGCTCGTATGCCCTATTCATTAAGAGTTAGGTTTCAGGTGCCGCAAGTGGAAGATCTAGGGGGAGGCCACCCAAAGGTGCTGCTCGGGCCACAGGTTGGGCACCTGGACACTAGATCATATAAGTACTGTTACATAGACTGTTAGAAGAATTTTCTAATGCCCACCCCCAGCCAGGGCACCGTGGGCACTGGGGTACCTGACTGGGGCGGGATAGAGGAATATCGTCATGACCGCAAGTGACGTTGCAAACATGGGCGGCACCGCATGGGGAGAAAACCCGGCAGCAGAAGAGGATCGGTATCTTTTCATCAAGAGGACTCCCTCCCCTGTTTTTGTCCAATTGTTTTTACAGGTATTGGTGATATTTCGTTCTGCGGGTCTGTAGTGGTGCGATTTCTTGGTAGAGCTCCTTCTCTTTGTCACAGCTGGTGTGTCCTTGACAGTAACCATGAACATTTTTGGCTGGTGGAACATTTGACTAGGGGGATGACCAAGTGGAAGAATTGAGCTCCTTCAAGCGTCAATGAACTTTGGAAAATGTCTAAAGTTGGATGGAATCACTGTCACAGAGGTACCCACTGGGTTGAAGTGGTTATGGCTAGTGGTAGGTACAGTCGGTTGGTTAGATGGAATCGGTGGACACTGTCGGGTTTACAGGTTCTTTGTTAATAAAGCTGTGACCAGAATTTGCCCACACATTTAAATCTGTAATCTGGTGTCTGTGTTTTTTTTTATTAGGGTAAGTTAACAGGTGGGGGGAATCTACAGAAAGGTTGGTTAGTGTTAACAGGTAGGTAGGTTGGGTCTAACTGTGCTTCCTCTACAGCATATCCCTGCCCATAAGAACAATTTTAAAAGGAACGAAATTTTTTTATTTATTTATTAAAACCTGTGGAAAATATAAGTTTCACGCTGTCCTGGTGACTCCGATCATCTGAAATGGCTTCTTCACTGAAGCTGATGTCACCTGGCTTCTTCACTGAAGGGGGCAGGAGTTTCAAAACTAAATTGCACAAGAATAGATTTCTATGCAGTGTGATTCCCCAGATGTGCCCTTTGAAGTTAACCCTCCCTCCCCTGGTGTGTTCATCACCAAAGGGAATTGTATTGGATACAGTGATAACGTCACACACAATTCAACGTAACAAAACCCCACAAAACACATTTCCAATTGTAATAAAAATATTATTATAAACAAAACATAAATATGAATACATACTGTTTTGAAATCTTTCATACAAAATAAGTATTTTAGAGATTTTATCATTCAGATGATACCTTTTATTCATTTTGGTGGGTTTTTGTATTTTTTTTTACATAATTATGTTTTTCAAACATTATAATATTCAGGATGTCTATTAGACCCTTGTACAAACATATTTTGCCTACATTGAAACAAATTTAAATTAAGTCTATGGTGCGCTTTTGGTACAGAAATCTGGACCTACCAAGAGTGCTAGGGAGGTTAAATAATCTCTCATGCAAATATTTCTTGTGCCACATCATTGTAGAAACACGGCATCTGTTCACAATTATCTTACTACAATTGTGTCTGTCAGTGTTCAGTTTCAAACATTTATTCCAAACACATATTGAGTAAATCAGCTCTAGTGTTGTTTTTCTAGTCTTTAGCAACAAACAAATGTATACCAGGCACATTCCCCAGCAACCATCTGTCCTGCTTTGTATTTTATGCATTTAAACAGGTTCAGTAAATGTGTAGTTTTTCATACAGTCTGTTGGGATTAAGTGCTTGTAACACTTAAACCAACTAGGAAACTTAATCCCTGAGCATCTGAGACGTTGCAACTTTACGGTGGTAGCCTTTAGGGCTATACAATAGGTCCGGTCAGGGTTCATTGACAACCATCATTTTTCATCAGAACCTAATTAATTAACCCACCTCTGGTCCATTTCATGTCTTAAAGACCTGGCGAGGCCTTGAGCAACTTAAGAACTGTGACCATCCATCAGAATACAGGTGTAAAACACCATTACACCATGACATGGTAATGCTTTACTATGGGCTGTTGTGATCTGCAGCAGTAAGGCTCCAGGTTGCGCTGCGTTAACAGATCCGAAAAACGCAACCCATGCGTTAGGGATGCATTAGGAATCACTTAGTGATCCGTCAGGGATACATTTAGTAATGCGTTTGTGGCGTATTTGGGTTTTTTTTGTTTCATTTTCTATGGGTGTGTCATACTTGTTAATTTTAACTCAACGCAAGCTGATGGATTACACCAACGGATGTGTAGACACATTGATTGACTTTGTGTTTCAATGCATAGTGGAGTCAAGGCCATAAAAAAAATTTTTGTGACTTGATGTGGATCTGGGTATCAAGGCATATACATATATAACACAACATTTTTATATTTTATTGGTATCCAATTAAAATAAAAAAATAAAAACACACAAATATACCACAGTTTTGAGAGCAACATTTTGCTAAATATTTATTTCAGGCCAAAAATGCTTTCAAATTATGACAGAATGCAACACTAAGGTATTAACATTTTTCACCCCCTTGGGCTTCCACAGGGTACAAATATTGGAGAAAGGAAATACATGTCCAAATTGATCGGCTAATAAGTAGTGTAGATTCTCCAGTATCTAGTAAAGTAGGTGCTCTAACAGAGTATCCCTCAGAGGTGTGGTGTAGAGAGAGCGAGGTAAAAGTATCTATGACGGTCCTAAGATAATACTGTAATTATCAAGGTGCAAGATACAGTAGTTAAGTTGGTATCACAAAAAAGGTGTTTGACGGCACAAGTCTCAAATAACCCCTAATGTAGTCTGCGTGTGCAACATCAAGGGGATAGGTGCGGGCCCAAAACTGCAACTAAGTATGCATCTATGCAGTTATTAGGCATTGGATATATAGGAAGAAATAAAATCATTTGTGCATAAAACATGTGTAATTGCTGCTGGGCATACACGTCACAATTTTCCTGCGATCGTTTTTTTATCCGAATTTCTGGGCGAGTCTATCCTTAAAGTCTCAAATGCACACATTTATGGGTTTGGAGTGGTGTTAGCTGAAGAACTGACCAACAGCACACAAACAAAGGTAATTTCCACAAGAATATAGATGGATCGCTGAAAACTATCGCATGAGACAACTAACAGCACTCGATTCATGTCCTTTTTTTAAAAAATTATCCATCAGAACGGATCCGTGAACGATCGTTTTTCTGTTCGATTTTTGACAAAATCGATCGCTCAATCGCTTTTGGCATGCTTCAATTTTTATTCAATCCAGTGTGATTGATTTTGATAAATGATCCCACTAAAATGTAACTAAAAATCGCGACGTGTATGCCCAGCTTTACGTTTTACCTAAGCTTTTTGCTGTCTATGGGCTTTAAGCCATGCAGGAGGAAGACAATTGGTCTGAAACATTAAAATTGAGTAGCCCACTGGAGATCACGTTGTAGGGGATTTTTATAGTTTCTCTTGTTCCTCCTAAAGCCCCCCATACACCTTCAGATTCCTCCATACAACTTTCATGAGACCTACCAACAACTATGTAGTATAGTGACCTCCCTGATAGATTACATGATTGGAAGGTGTAGAAAGGTCCTCCTATTACATGGTTTTGGTAGAAGAAAAGTTGGTTGTACAGAAGTTGCATGGTAATTGTATGTGGTGTATGGGGGGCTTTACACAGAGACATAAATACAGGTGTCATTGCCAAGTTTGTGCAGAACTCCATGTGTCTGTCCGCTAAAAACTTATCTACACTTTTAAGATTCTTCTGGGAGACCCAGTGGATCCATTTATTCAATGTAACGACTGCCTATGACTATCTGGAAAATAATTTAGGGAGGATTAGGAGAAATGTTTCATGGTCTGAAAACCATTCACTTAATATATACTGTAGCATGCAGCTTGTGACATTCTGAAATATTCATTGATTCTAAGAATTCCATATACAATCCAACCATTTATTGTAGACCCACATTCTTTTAGGGCTCTTTCTTTTGCTTTGCGTGTTAACACTTAAATGTGCTGCATTTTGCTGTGTGTTTTACTTTTTTTAAATACACTCCTGTATGCATTTGGTCTGAGTTTGCATTTGCAGTTCCAAGTACTTTAATCCAAACCACAAATGCAAGTGCAGCCAAAATTGCATTCTGTAAAATTAAAAACGTAGTGTGCCTCAAAACACACTGCAGGGATTTTGAGGCGCAGTTTGACAGTGTACATCATGTGAACGATACCTTACTCCAAACATTGTTATAGGGACCATATTAGTCTCCTGGTGAAAAAAAGATTTTTTTGAAAATGTGTGACTTTTTTTTTTTACAGCTGAGCATACTCATTGAGCCAGTAAGGCTAAGTTTACACTCTCTCTTGCAAGGTTGTTTTCTGTTCTTTTAAGTGACCAGAAAACAACCTTGCTTTAGGTTTAAAATGGAAGTCAATGAGGTTGTTTAACAGAACAGAAAATGTACTGTCGTTAATCAAGCAGTACGTTTTCTGTTCGTTTTTTTAACGCCTTCTGTCGCGTTCAGAGGGTCGCTTGGTCGTTAAACGACCTCATTGAAAGACTGCAGCAAGTTTTCAGAGCTTTTTTCACTCTTTTTTCAGTCATGAAAAAAACGACCTGGGAGGGGCTTTCACACATTTCCAGGCACCCTGCAGGGTCAGGTGACCTCCTGTGGCTGCTTGAAGCTCACTCCCTGCCCCCCTGGACGTTTTTCTGTCTTTAAAGCTAGAGTACATTTTGTACAAATGTCTTTGCTTTAAAGCGTCTTTAAAACGTGACAACAGTGTAAACTTAGCCTAATAGCTGGAACATAACGATGCACAACTGTGGAATTCCTTTTCTAAAGTGAAAAAAAAAATGCTATAACATTCATCCACCTCTTAATCACATCCAATGCCAGAACTGAGCATTGACACTGCAAACAGTGGAAAAAAAGATCTCTTGGCAATAAAATTGGCACTCATTGAGGAGAGACAAGTTCTGGAGAGAGAACTTCACGTTTTTATGGCCTGTGTGGATTGGCTGAATGTTAACAATCAGCAAAAACCCTTTCAGAGAGAAAAGTCAGTTGGAAACTTTTCTTCTTGCTGTTCAGTTTTATTGCTTGTTATAGACCATATGCAGAATGCAAAAATGGAAAAATGGAAAAGCAGATGCAGTTTAAGCCTTAAACAAGGACTAGCTTATAGCTTCAAACAACAGTTACTTACAGAAGGGTTTCCATTCTAAATTCCACACCTTAATAATCATTGTACATTAAATTATGGCTATTACTGGTTCATCATGTGAAAAGTGCATACGAAACAGGGCACAAATGATATCCCATTGACTTACAACATTCTCTGCCTGCATAATCGTGCCTTTGGGGATATATATATAACTCAAATAATTTTATTGCTGATTTTTGAATCTTTAAATTAATGTTAATATAATAAATCTAAAGGGCTCATTCACATGATATACGCTGCTTTTCCATTACCACAAAGCAACACATGTGGTTGACCAGTTTCCACTGCATTATGCATTAACATGCAATGTAGTGTGTAAATCCATAGTTTTGTGCATGTGACATGTAAGTGATAAATAGTATGTTGTCTGTATGTTTTGAAGAAACAGCCCTTATTGATTTGTAGTAGTAAATGTTTAAAGTGGACCTACCACCAGAAATCTATGTTTATGGGAATTTTCAACGAAGATCACTGCTTACTGTGACGTCTTGCCTATTTCAGCCTAAAATGAACCAGGAAGTGAGGAGAGCTGCTGGATTATCTTCCTAAATTGCTCAATACAGGTAAGTTTTTTTTTTCACTGCATTCCTCCCTATTATTGGCACTTTCCTGTAGAAATACTGATCTGCACAGTATAAAGAATAAAAAAAAATTTAAATTTTTTATTGTATGTCTCCCAAGCTTAAACCAGTGTTAAGGGATCCCATCAATGATATGACATTTAATGCTTTGAAAGTCTTTTGAAGACATACACTAGATGACCATCTTACCTCCTAATCATGGAAATCATGGAAAAGGGGAATATACATTGTTAGTAGCCAAAACTGGAAATTGGCTGTCGAATCAGGCAGGAATCGGCCTGTCTATGCCCAGCTTTAGGCATAGGCTTAGACCCAGGCTCCACTATCTGCCGATGCCTGCGCAAGCCTCTGTCACGTTACTATGACCAAAGCCGACAGTTTGAGAACATCTGGCTACCATGGAAAAATCATATCCACCCAGAGACCCCTTCCCCTCCCTTGCCCCCAACCCCCTCCGTCTTCTCCAAGTTGTTGTTGGCACTGTATTTTTGTTTTGCATTGTTTGTTTTATATTTCCCCCTTCAATTTGGTTTTGCTGTCAAATAATGATACACCACAGCCATATTAATGTAAAACCATGTTTTCTTTTTTGAAATTACAATTATAATTATTGAAAGAGAAAACTACAACATGCTTTATATTAGCACAGCACACTCCAACTCAGAACACTGTGTGACCTGGGCACTTGGAAATTTGATCTACTTTAGTTTACTTTAAATTTAAATGGGCCAGTGTTCTCCCCAGAGCAGATTGGCCGGGCGGCCCGCCCGGGAGATTTTAGTCCCCGCCCGGCACACAAGTCCTCCGCGGCGAGCAGCCTGACAGGCGGCGCCTCCCATTCTTCAGGAGCGCGCCACAGCCACTAAAAGACTCCGGCCCGCGGCACACTACCGGAGCCTATCAGAGAGGCCGCCGGACCGGTGTAGGCGGCGCGATGACGTCATCGTGCCGCCCGGCTGAAAAAAAATTCTGGGGAGAACACTGTGGGCATTTTAAATGTACATGTATACACGCTGAAGATGACTGATATCATGCATCTCAAAAGACAAAGCAGCTCTGTTTCTGTTCTCTATAGAGGTAAACAACCGTAACTGAGAAACATCAGCTTTTTGAACAGGAACTTCGGTGTGCATCTACCACCGCTATTCTAAATGAAGCTATTTATGGTAACTAAAAACACGCAGCCAATGTGTAAAATATTAAATGAGTTTTAAAAGTAAAAAGGATTATGACTATGCAGCACAAATCCAGCAACAAATCCAGTCAGGTGCATTTCATTACAAGCTACCATATCTTTCGCTCCTTAAGACACACCCATGGTTTTGGAGAGAAGACTATGTAAGAAAAAAAACAAGACCTAGTACAATGATGTGTTTCTATACACTAGCAGTACCCATTCTCTGAAACCTCTGACTAGCTTATGGATAGTCACATTGTACAATCTGGAACTGACCACTTACCTATATATTCACTGCATTGAGAGATGTAAATGAAAATGTAACTCATGCTATCTAAATAGCAACTACCTAAGAGTCATTTCACACTTGAAATGCAACAGAGCATGACTAGCCTTAACGTGAGGTACACAGGTTTCCATAGAAAATGTGCACATTGTATCTTTCACACTGGCCCTGTTTATATTTATGGTAACACGCAAACAATGCATTACCACACCCTAAAGCAGGGGTCCTCAATCCCCTCAAGCGGGTACCCAGCAATCCCCCCGTGGATGCCCAGCATTGCAATCTGATGCTAAGCACCCGACCGTCACTCAATTGCGAAGCTTTCTGATAAGAGAGACACGACAGCTGGCATGATGTTTAAAGCATAGCAGACTTGGCGTGGCAGGGAAGAGACGTAGCTGTATTGGCTGGCTGAGCACACTATTCTTTGCTGCCATGCCCCCTGTGGTTCCGTGCTCTTAGTGGACGTGAGTACATTAACTGGGTGGTAACAGTGAGTCAGTCAAATGTTCTTAGGGGGGTTGTAAAATGGGCCTGAGTAATTGTGTGTTAGCAGGGTGTGGGGTTTCAAACATGGTAATATTGGGGGGAGAGCTTGTTGTGTGGTGTGAGGGGTTTAGGGCAGACCGTGGGGAGACCACTTATTCTGGGGGGGGGGTGTATTATGGCCTTAGGAAATAAAAAGAACAAAAAAAAAAAAGTGTGGTGAGCCAGACGGGGTGAGGGTGTAAAATTGTATACATTGGGGGGAGAGATTTGATGTTGGTGGGGGTTTGGGTGTCTACCCTGTGTGTGCGGATTATCCTTTGGGTGGTGGGTGTATATGTGCAACCGTTGGAATTGTGGTGTGCTCCGAGGTGGGGGTTGGTT